>OX463855.1:2140678-2740678 GCA_949825065.1 Odontocerum albicorne
AATTCAGATGCCCAAAAAAGCCAAGGCGAAACATTCCCAAAAAAATATTGTCAGCATTTTTTGGGGTTGACATAAAATTCTACTACTTACTGCCAGATAAAAAAACATAACAGTTACTGACGAGTATTATGCGTCATTAATTTACAAATTAATGGATGTCATTAAAACCTGTACTGGAACCAAGAAGCCGTCATTAAATTAGAAAATAACATATCGAAAGGCATACCAATTCAATGTGGAGTCCGACAGGGTTGTATTTTGTCATTTATGTTATTCAATCTGTACTCTGATATAGTTTTCAAGGATGCACTATATAACTTGAATCAGGGGGTCAAAGTGAATGAGGTATGCGTCAATAACATCAGGTACGCAGATGGTACGGTTGTTCTGGCAGACAGTATTGACGGCCTTCAAACGTTTATAGATAGAATTAATGGAGCCGGTGTGAGGCTGGGGCTGAACATGAATGTGAGTAAAACTAACTTCATGGTGTTTGGCCGGCAGGATCACGCAGGAGCACGTCTTACATTGAACGGTGCTGATATAGAGAGAGGGAAAACATTTAAATACCTCGGAAGTATCCTAGTGGAAGACCTCGACCCAGAAACCGTAGTCAAGTGCAGAATTGAATCATCTCGTGCGGCTTTTAATAAAATGAGAAGCGTATTCTGCGATGATAATATAAACTTGAAACTTCGACAACGGTTAGTCAAATGCTACGTTTGGTCAGTGTTATTGCATGGAGTGGAATCATGGACCCTCAAAGTTGGTAGTATGAACCGACTGGAAGCATTCGAAATGTGGATGCACCGGAGAATGCTACGGATACCCTGGACGGATATGGTAAGCAACACAAGGGTTCTTCAAAGAGCCAAAGTTGATAGAGAGTTGCTGACTAATATTAAAATCCGAAAGGTGTCCTATTTGGGCCATGTACTTAGAGGAGCAAAGTAAAAATTACTGCACCTGATCATCCAAGGCAAAATAGAAGGTCGAAGAGGTGTTTGCAGGAGGCAAATCTCCTGGCTCCGCAATATACGTGATTGGACTTGCATAAAGGCGTTGGAGATCTTTTTCGGGCTGCCGGGGACAAAGATGCCTACTCTCAGGTGATATTCAACGTTGGGGGGACCTGACATGACACTGGGAAGAAGAAGAAGTAAGTCTTACAATTACCAATTATTTAGTTACTGTTTTTATATTTAATAACTTATAAATCCTCACCTCCATTCTCCGAATAGTTCGGCATTGAAGTTATAGTCCATGGAGAACTGAGGCGAAGAATTGCCTACTAGGACGCTGTCCATGAAGAGCGCCTCCGCCCCCCGCCTCCTGCGCCCCCGTATCGCGCCCGTCCCAATAGTATCTCCTACACCCTCGGTGGTACCAGCCTGAGGGTCCCTTGAACAAAACTATTCACATTATTTTGTTACAAGTCACATACTGTAGAAAAGCGGTGGTTTTCCTCTACCTAGATTCTTTACTCAAGAAAATGAAGCATGATTCCTGTGACGTTTGAAATGTCATGTCTCAAAGAGATGGGGTAAAATCGTTTTTTACTAATCGAATTGTTTTTTATAAATCGAAAAATTGTTTTTCTCTAAACTGACGTTATAATTCGTAATTTTCATTATACTGACTTTCTAATGTATTGTATGATTTGTACCTATCTTTAAATAGGCCAAGATCGACTATGAATTAATACTACTATAATTACGAACATTTAAATTTATGTATAAAAAAAATCGAAGATCCAATTATCGTATACCCCATCCCTAGCCAATGCAGACTAACGTAATGACTTTTGACGAACGTCGCCAAATATTATTTGATTTTAACAAACTGACATATTTTTGCTAATTTGTAACAAGATGTATTCATTTGTCATTATTGTTAGTTTTATGTAATGTATTTACCTAAATAACTTGCTATTTATTAGAATTGAGGCTTATATTAAAGTTGATAAAATAATTAAAATTACTGAACGTCGTTACAAGGTTGTATTGGGGGAAATTTGTGAAACGTCACAGGGGCAATGCTACATTTTCTTTAGTTTAGATGAAACAGAATATGTTCATGGCTATTGGTGTGAAACAGAACATGATTTTTTTAGCACAATTGGTGGAAGATCTTTTGAAATTATTGGCTTTGTGAGTGAGACAGAACAGTAAGTTTATTAGCTTTGTGAGTGAGACAGAACAGTAAGTTTATTAGCTTTGTGAGTGAGACAGAACAGTAAATGTATTAGCTTTGTGAGTGAGACAGAACAGTAAATGTATTAGCTTTGTGAGTGAGACAGAACAGTAAGTTTATTAGCTTTGTGAGTGAGACAGAACAGTAAATGTATTAGCTTTGTGAGTGAGACAAAACAGTAAGTTTATTAGCTTTGTGAGTGAGACAGAACAGTAAGTTTAAGAATCTCTTTGTAGAAAGGAACAAGAAATTTTTGGCTATGAATTGATTACAACAGATGCTTCGTTATTTTCCACCTGACTGGGATAAATTTATTATTAACTATAATCATAATAATAAAGAAACATTTATAAAGCGCCATTCAGAGAGCAGACTTCTCAAGGATGCTCCAACTTGGGATTATAACCTTTCCCTTACTGTGCTAAAAAAAATCCGCCCATTCCGGTGCTGTGTATTGAATACACATGTAAAAATGAGCGATTTAAAATCGAAAAAATAAGAATATTCATAGCCAATCGCATAAATTAATTAAATTTGAAGTCAAAAGTGATAATAATTAAAATTTAATTGCTGAAAACATGAAAAAAACATCGGCCGACGTTCACAAAATGGGCGAAGAGACCACATCCAACGAATGCCCGAGAGCTACTGAAATGAGAGAAGCGAGCGAACTGAGATTCTATTTCTTGCGTTCCCATATACCGAAGTAGAGTGAGAGTGAGACGTGAATAGCGTCGCTTCTCACCCATAGCGGTTTTTTAGAATGAATATATCTACGTCACACACCGACACACGTTTGATTGTATTGGTGAATTTATTCCCGATTTTCACAAAATATATCTGATGTGGCCGATAAGTGCTAATTATTATTAATATTTTTTTTTTCATTCAATGCGTAAATGTATTACGGAGGAATACCTAAAATCTGAACCCAGTATTTATTATATTTATAAAGATATTAAAGTTTTTATAAGCAATGTGTACTAGTTACACATCACAGGACAGGAAGGGTTAACGCACCATTATTGACACATATAAATTGAGTGCAAGACTAGGTACTTTTCCGCATCTGTCATTAGATTAGGCACTTTTCTGCATCTGTATATATTTAAAAAAACATATTTGGTAAGAAAACTACAGAAAACTTACCAAGGGAAGACGAACTATAAAGAAACCTTTGTAGATCTTCCGATGTGTGATGTATGTATTCCAGATGTAAATGTATTGTAGTTTACGTATTGTTATAAATAATCAAAAAAAATTATAAGACTTTCCCAAAAACGTTGTCTTCAAGTACTTCCTAAAGCTGTACACGCCACCCATATATCTTATGCTAAGAGGCAGACCATTCCACGCCAAAGGACCAGCAATTCCAAAAGCCCTGTCATGATACACCGCCTTATTGTATTGATTTAGAACAATCGATTAATTCGTCCTTAAAGTTCTACATCTCTCTGAAGTATTGTAACAACCTTTAGATACAATGAAGGCATCCACCAGTTCAAAATATTTTCTGGAGTTGTTGCCGTATTAAATTGCATTAAACGCGGACCTACGTTTCGAAAACGTTGCAGCCTTCATCCTCAGATAGACCTAAAAAAAAACTCTATCAAATATTTTTTATATCGTCGTGAAGGTGAAGGTTGTAACACCTTCGAAATGTTAGCCATATTTAAGCCGACTCAACACAGCAACAGCTTCGAAAAATATTTCAAAATAGTTAAAAACAGCTGTGGCAGTCGCCCACTCGGCGTTCATACATACGGTCAATGACCGATGAAATGACCTTCGGATTCCTCGATAAATCTAAGTAAACAAGTCCGAAGGTCACCCGCCGGCCAGTCATCCCGTAGCCGAGCGGACCGCACTCCATACTAGAGAGAGAACGCACCACGCTGTCTCGCCGGTTCCGTAAATAGATTGTTACCTACATACAACAATTAATCGTTTTTGCATTTACAGAAACGAGACGCAGGCATATCGCGAGCGCATTCTCGTGCGCATTCTAAAAAGATATAAATACCTACGTTACTAATAAAATTGGACAGACTCTTTTTCCGCATTGCGATCTAACGAGTTTTATTTATCAACAAACCACCATCATCATCTCTTCTCTCTAGGATACATATCCCTAAACAGCCATGAAAATTTTTGAACATATCGGAAGATTATATGCATGTCGAATATGGAGCAAATAATATTCTGGTATGTTGACTAAGACAGTATATGAGAGTATAGAAGTGTTTAGGAGAAACAGAACAAAAGGTTCTTGGCGTTCTGGATGTGTCAGTACATATAGAAGCAGCTCGTGGTTGTTTGTGTGGAACAGAAAAATATTTTTTGGCTATCTGGGTAGAACAGTAGCTATACGAGGTTCTTGACTATCTGAGAGAGACAGAACAGAAGAGCAAGCAGAACAGCCAGTCTTCTAGGGGAACTAAACAAACATTCTGGGTAGGCCAGTACAAGCAGCTATTGACTTTTTCCATGAGGATAGAACTAGATTTTTTGGCTTCCTTGGTAGATGAAGGTGTCCATTTTAAAATTGTCAGGGATCATTTCCTCGTGTAGTCGTTTTTTTGTATTGGTTATAATATTTCTTCTTATTTTGAATGGAGGATTGTGAACCAGTGGATAGAAAGACACGAAATTATAATAATGATTAGAAGGGCTCACCTTCTTGAGCTTCTCGTGGTAGGCGCGATGCTGCGCATGACGCTGCGGGTCATGTAGCTCCGGAAACTTGAAAGCGCAACAGTGGAAGTGGTGCGTCAGCCACGCCTTACGCAGATGCTGGAGAAACCATGAAAAGGGTTAAAGTAGGTGTTTGAAAACAATACAGGACTTGGTAAAGATTATGGTCTCTTTCGGGTGAGCAGTCCTGCTTATTAATAGATACGAATATTATTTCCAGCGTTGACCATTGTAACAGATAGTATTCAAGCTTACCTACGACAATAGGCAGAGCAATAGTCACTCCCAAAAAAATGTTGCCATTATCTTTTTTAGGCTTGTGTCACCTTGGCTTATTTGGGCCGGGGTGATCCCGGACGGCGCCACTTGATCGAGCCATGTTATAAAACCTTTGTTTCATTCCCCGTAATAATTAACTAAATTATTTCTTTTTCTTTCCCATCACATACGAGGGTCATCCAGAAAGTAAGGTTACAACATTTATGTAGGATCGAAAAAAGCTTGTATTTAATTGAAATTCACAGGATACTTTACATATATATTAAACTATCATATTTTTCAACGTAATCGACGATGAGATCGAGACATTTCTATAGTCAGGGCACCAGCTTTTGTATGCCAGTGTCATAGACCTCCGCCCCAACTCTTTCAACCCCTTATTCACAGCTTCCTCGACCTCCTGATCATTGAAAAATTGTTGGGATGTAGTGACACACCCACGTCTCATCCCCCGTCACGATAGAGTCCAGAAAAGTTTCTGCCTCCTGTGCGAAACGATCCAAAATTTCACGCGCGGCGGTCACGCGATTTTGACGGTGCTCCGGTGTGAGCATTCTGGGCACCCATCTCGCACACAACTTCTTGTAATCAAGTTTTTCCGACACAATATTACCAAGGAGACTTCGAGAAATGTCAGGAAATTCTTCATGAAGGTCGTCAAGCGTCACACAGCGGTCATTTCGCACTTGTTCTTCAATTTTTTGCACAAATTTGTCAGAAATCATTGCCTTGCCTCGTCGTGAGTATCAGTACGGCCTTCTCTGAACAGCCTAACCCACTTCGTGACATGTTGTCGACTCATCACATCACTACCATAAACTTACATGAGCTTCCGATGGATATTCGTGGCGGTATTGTTCTGCAAAGTCAAAAAACTGACGACCGCACGGGTCTCGCACGGACGAGAGTTGGCGGGAGTGCACGACAACCTCTCGTGACTGAACAAAATGGCCGACAAACACGCGGGACCAAACAAACTGACCGTTAGGCTCCCCCTACCCGCCAGGTGCACCAACTTTGAATCAAAAAAAATCCCCCGGCCTCAGGAGCCCTTGTAATTTTAGTTTCTGGATGACCCTTGTATTAAAAAATTATTGCAGCATTCAATATTCTGCAGAAACCCCTTATCATTGTATTATTGAATTGTATTAAACTTTCGTTATATACAGTTTAACCTTGGGGTTAATAACCATGTACCAATATCTTCCAGCCAATCAGAAAGGTTGATTGAAAATGCCTCATGGGATATGTGATGGAAAAAATGGTTAAGGTACCTTGAAATCATAGATAGAGGGTATGGTCTTCATATGGATGTTATCCTGCACCCGTAACACCTCAAGGGTGGCCAGTCCACTCACAGGCAGGAAGACGATGGCCGTGCTGCTCACATCTCTGTAAAGCGTTTTTACATTTTTATTAAAAAAAACAGTTAAATATCTGCAATAAATCTAAACATGAATGTGGTGGAGTCGTGGACACTAAAATCATATACGAAAATGGGAGAATGCTTTGATGGTGTGGTATTGAATGGTAGTGCTGTAGGGATTTGGAATAACGGACAGGATTTTCATAATTTCATTTATTTTTTTAACAATTTCATTGAAATTTTTCATTATTTTTCATTTACTTGAGAAGTAATTGTTTGAATACATAATTCTTGAAAAACTAGACAAAATGATAATTTAAAGTACAATAGATAGTCAATTTGTGTGAATCTGGGTTTGTTGTCTTTCATTTGTCGTATCCCCAGTAAACTAGGATGTTGCCTGTATTTATTATTTATTTATTTAACACTTTTATTGCAAATACAATCTGGTGGGATTATTGCCAGGCGGTAATCTCTTCCAACCAACCAGACAAAAGTAAATGAAGCAAGTTACGTAGTCGCATAAATCATTAAAATGACTATTCATCCCCACGAAATCCATAAACATATACGTGACCACATACCCCACAAAGACGGACAATCACCCGAACATTCTTTTTTTCATATAAAGTGAGATATCATCAATCAAAAGGAAAGAAAGGGAAATTATATAGTTTTCATGGGAAATTATATATAAAAATATAACAGCTACTATATGTTATTAAGAAATAAAATTACTGTAATATTATGAAAACGAAATCTTAATAGAAAAAAAAAAACAGAGGTGTGAGACTCTCGCGCGGTAGAAGTGAAACTTCTTAGCTCCTAAGAAAAGTTGATTTTATGCATTGCTTTTTTTCCATTTTTAACGATTTTTTTAGGATTAGGAAATGGTTATGTGGAATTTAATTCAAGAAAATCTCTCTTAATTAATTTAAAAAAAAGTTATTTTATTTATTCATCAATTTCCATAGATTCATACTCCAGAAATGAAATTGTGCGTTTATGATAGCTGAAGTATGATACAATTAATTTAGAGTGTAAATTTTCTAATGACGCGAGAATACGCGGGAAGCGTTTCACTTTTCGTGACGTTCAGGCAATTTGCCCTACCGCGCATATAGAAGTTTCACTTCAAATTTTATTTTGTTTTTAAATGAATCAGAGAGAAAAAGAAAATTGAATATTTAAGAAATAGCAAGGTGTGTCGCTCACCATCGAGTTAATCAAAGTTTAGCAACATACTAAGTTAATTCAATAAAGGTAAAGGAAGTAAAACCATTTAGACAGCGATCGGAGCGTGGTTGTTATTGTGACAGGATTTTGAGTACTTGGGCTTTCAGGATGAATGACGTGTGGAAAAGATTTTTGTGGGCTCTTGAGTATGGGTTTCTTCTTGTTGTTTTGTATTTGTGTTTCTGTATATTTTTGTGTTAATTTTTATTCTTATGATTGTGTGCGGTATATTATGGTATGAACAGGTTTGGTCTTTCTGGAGTGATGATGTGTGAAGAGTTTGATTCCGCATGATGTTTCCAGTTGTAATTGAGTGTCACTGTTTGTCAGGTTGATGAGAACGTGCAACGGGGTTTTGTTTTTGTGTAATCGAAAATCGGAAAGAAGTATCGATTTATTTTTTCATGCTAAATATCCTCAGTGAGATACAGGCAAAAACCTAGTTTTCTGGGGATACGACAAATCCAGATCCATTAAAATTGTATATCCAAATTAAATTACCTGTTGTTTTTTTCGCAAATTATGTATATTTCTTGTCATGTATAATAATAAATAAATAAATAAATCCTCTTTTAAATATAGCAATTGAAAAACCCAAACATTGTCGAACTCAACAATTCTTAATTGGACGTAAATAAACTTATAATGATAAATGAATTGATGAAATAATTTTTATTCGCCCTGTGTATGTAGCAGCTCGTTTGATTTATTTGAACGACTGGGCAACGGAAACATTATTTTTTCAAGGGAAGCCAAGGAATGTAAATGTCCATATTATATTTTTTAACAATACACATATATTGATTTTTAAATTACGAAATACAAGATAATATTGTTAAGTTTATTTAATGCGGGACACAAGTGATACATGGTTTGCTCTTATATAGGCAAAGACAAACTTGTAACAACACTGTACAAAATATATTCAGAGCATTGTGACACAGAGTATTGTCAATATAGTGAATACAAAATATATCCACATATCAACAAATATGATTCAGAAAAGGCGTAGGAAATTGAGTGAACTGACATTGAAATGGTTAGAGTGATAATGATATGTATTATAATATCGCACTTTAATATTGGAAGAGATTTATTGAAACAATATTGGAAGAGATTTATTGAAACAATACATTAACTTACAGTTCTCGAATACCAATAATTCCTGCAAAACTCAGCTCATGTAGAGTTGTCAACATTTTGTTTCCACGGAGACTCCTGCAAATGAATTATTTCTTGGTTACAAATATCTATTTTAAACTAGTTGCAATAAAATAAATGTTATATCTCGATTCGTTAACCTTTCCCTTCCTGTGCTAAAAAAATCCGCCGGTTCCGGTGATGAATATTCAATATACGAGGCGTATCCAGAAAGTAAATGTACTGAGGCTCTCACGACCGGATGGATTTTATTTTCGACATGTTGGCTACACTTCCGTGTAGCCTGACCCTTCCCCTCCGCAACGAGACCGGTTCGAGGTCAGTACGTTGAGAAGTGTCGACGCGACAACACGTTTCGTGAAAAATGTCAATCCCATCTCCCGCCAAGTTGAATCGAGTGGAGGCCGGGCAAGAGTTTTTGAGGCGCTGCAAACTCCATGGAGATGAATTTCTCCGCTCCATCGTTACTGGAGATGAAACTTGGGCTGCACACTACATGCCTGAAACCAAAAGGCAGTCTCAACAGTGGCGTCACACCTCTTCACCCTCCGCCAAAAAGTTCAAAACCACAATTTCAGCCAAGAAAATCATGGCATCCGTGTTTTGAGACTGTCAAGGCATAATTTTAATTGAATATATGCCTCAAGGGGAGACCATCAACTCTGCAAGATACTGTGAGACCCTAAAAAAATTGCGGAGGGCGATTCAGAACAAGAGGAGAGGCATGCTGACAAAGGGAGTCTGCCTGTTGCATGACAATGCCAGACGGAACTGCTCGCCTCGTTTAAATGGGATGTCCTGAACCATCCCGCGCATTCCCCTGACCTAGCACCTTCAGATTACTATCTCTTTACCTCCCTGAAGCTGCACATGGGTGGAAAAAGGTTTTCAACCGACGAGGAGGTAAAGGAGGAGGTGGAGAAGTGGACGGAGGGGTTGGCGGGAAACTACTTCGAGGAAGGCATCAAAAAGTTGATACCCCGCTTCACCACCTGCATTGAGAGGAATGGCGACTATGTCGAAAAATAGCTTACATGTGTACTACGGTAACCACGTAATTTTTTTGTTTAAATAAAAAAAAATGTAACCTACAAAAATTCAGTACACTTACTTTCTGGATATGCCTCGTACATAAATACATATGTAAAAATGAGCGATTTAAAATCGGAAAAATAAGAATATTCATAGCCAATTGCTTAAATTAATTAAATTTGAAGTCAAAAGTGATATTAATTGAAATTTAATTGCTGAAAACATGAAAAAAAAAACATCGGACGACGTTCACAAAACGTAAGAGGCACCCACTTCTAACGAAAGCCGGCTGGCTACTGAACGAAAGAAGCGACCGAACTGATATTCTATTTTTTACGTTCCCATATACCGAAGTAGAGTGAGAGTGAGACGTGAATAGCGTCTCTTCCTCACCCATAGCGTTTTTTTTAGAATTAATATACCTACGTCACACACTGGCACACATCTGATTGTATTGGTGAATTTATTCCCGATTATCACAAAATATCTCTGATGTGGCCGATAAGTGCTAATTATTATTAATATTATTTTTTCATTCAATGCGTAAATGTATTACGGAGGAATACCTAAAATCTGAACCCAGTATTTATTATATTTATAAAGATATTAAAGTTTTTAGTAGCAATGTGTACTAGTTACACATCACAGGGAAGGAACGGTTAATAAATATGTTATGTATCATCATATTCTTAAAAAAATCTGTTCAAATATATTTTTAACTTACAACTCAGCCAGTTCTGATCCTTCAAAAGCATATTCTTTCACTTCAGTGATTTGATTATCGTCCAAGATTCTGAAAAAAATAAACATCGCCCTTTATTTAGTTTCTATTGAATCATTTCACTAATCCAATTGTTCGACCCTTTGTCCAAACCCCTATTGAGACAACCCCATGATATGATTATATTCTAATGATTTATATAGCGTGTAAAAAAACATTCGGTGTGAAGAAGCGACAAGGAGAAATATTCTTCGGCGCCATAGGTGATGGCTTTAGAAAAGTTTGAGGACTATCACTAGACGGTATGTCATGCTCAGAAGTCGGTACTTTTACATAATTGTAACAATATTAGATGGCGAATGACCATCTATTATGTTAATGTCCGAGAGACTTCAAGAATTTACTTGCCACGAACATTGTGATGTATCGTGAGTCGTCTTAGGTATGGTCACAGTTGAAGAGGTAATATTAAAAAAAAGAACATGTCCACCAAATCAGAATGTTGGGAAATCGCAAAAAAACTGTTTGCGTTAAAAATATATGACATAATAATTAATTGTAAAAATATCTGAAATCCTTAAAATCGCTTTAGGTGACTTGATTTGTTGTTTAAAATCGAATCATAATAATTAAAATAGTTATTCTAGTTTAAAATATGGACGTGATCCTTTTTGAGTGAACAATTCTACTATACTTAAATCTTTTTTGATTGAACAGGTCTGGGACATGATGTGTTTGGTTCGATTTCAAAAATATCATATAGGTGTTGCAAAAAAATTATCAAAAAATAATTGGGTGAAGTCATTTATAATATTTTTTATTTTAATCAAATAAAATAAGTAAAGTGTTACAAAATAAGAAGAAATATTACTATAAAACTATAAATATGTGTACAGTACCCGGCGGTAAGTAATACACCTCGGGTTTAAGAAAGAGATTTCGATTTTGTAGAGCGTCATCTCTGTCGCACGACAAATCGCGACGGAACACGTGTATCAATGACACAGACGACGCTCTACAAAGCCAAAGTCTCTTTTTTAAGTCCGATGTGTATTGCTTACCGCCGGGTACTGTATAATGATATTACACTGCACGATCGATTTAAAACTGACATTTGCTGATGAACTGGTATGAAGTTAGACACAAACGAAAACCTATGATTGCTCAATTCGGACTTGATCTTTTTTGATTGGTTTGAAGTCTGGACAAGATTCTTTTTGAAAAAATACTGTTTTTTTATTATGATTTATGTGATTTTTTCATTGAAATGAAAATGTTAAACTGCTCCGTACCATCGATAAAAAAACTGCTTTATCAACTCATTTTTTGTATCCGATGGACATAATCTGTTTTTAATATTACGTCCTCAGTTACAGTGCACATGTCTTGCATTAGTGGAGTTTCTCCGTTGGGCTCTAATGGAATGTTAGTCACATCGTGGAAGAGTGTTCATTCTATATTTTCCCAGGAGGACTGGAAGAGATCCTGTATCATGAATGACAAACCTGAATATCCGACTGTAAAGGCGCAATTCCACTGAGGTAACATTTAGGCAACATGTAATGCAAATGGATGGAGAAATATTACCAAATTGTGACTCCTTTAAGTATCTTGGGTCACTCATCCATAGCGATGGAGGATGTGCAGCAGATTTAACACATAGAATTAGTGTGGGATGGATGAAGTTTAGATCAATGACGGGAGTTCTATGTGATCCGAAAATGCCAGTAAAGTTAAAAGGAAAAGTATACCAAACGATTGTTAGACCCGCACTCTTCTATGGCTCCGAATGCTGGACGATGTATAACTCTTACTCTAGGCAACTAGAAACTGCTGAAATGCGCATGCTAAGATGGTCAGCTGGTGTGTCCCTAAGAGACAAAATAAAAAGCTCACGCATTCGTGGAAGCCTAGGTGTTACAGACATCAACAGTAAGATGGAGGAGAGGCGATTGAGATGGTATGGGCACGTTGGACGCAGAGCACCCTATCATATTGTGAACCAGGCAATCTTCATGGATCTTCTTCAAATAACAACCAGGGGAAGAGCAAAGAGTTCATGGGTGGTGCAAAAAGATAACCTGATGCAGAGGCACGGCCTGGGGGACGGAGTCCGGGACAGAAGAGCATACAACCTGAGGACGAGGAGAGCTGACCCCAACAGTCTTCGCAGACAATGAGTTGGGATGGAGCCAGGGAGAAGAAAGAACATTTAGGCAACATGTAGCATGCGGCATTGACGCATGCTACACACAGTCTTTCAATCGAAGGAACACGAAGCGACAAGAAGCAAGTATCTTTGTAGCAAGCTAAATGTTGATTGTTGTTGCCGGGACGCATGCGTCACCTTTCGACATGTTTCAGCGTGTCGAACAATGTCGCCGTTATCCGAAAGTCAGCGGATCGGTGCGGCTTGTAGCGTGCGACATGGAGTGGAATATTGATAAAACTACCTTGTTTATTGAAGATTATCACAATTCACCGGAGTTATGGAATAATAAAATGAGTGATTATAAAGACACCAGGATAAAAAATGATAAACTGAATCAGTTAGCGAGTAAATACAATTGCACTGTAATCGATGTGAAAAAAAAATCAAGAATTTTCGTTCAGCTTTTCATCATTCTGAGCTTGTTGACTACCAACATAGAATTATCTTCTCCAGCAACGTGGCTTTCTTTTTTTTCTATTCAAAACTATTACCAAATATGCAGCCCATGCGACTCGGGGAGTGACAAAGCGCATGCGACTCGGGGAGTCAAAATCCGCATGCGACATTGTTAAAATTTGTAGCACATAGTCGCACACCTAGGAACAGACAACACTAGGAAACATGTCGCATGCCTCATGTCGTTCAGTGTTGCCTCAGTCGAATCGCGCCTTTAGAGAGAAACCACACGAGACAAGAAAAAGAAAGTGGAAAAAAATACTTATTTTTATTAATTATATTGAAAATATAAATATTGCTTACAGTTGATCAACTCGCACACGGATTCCCCTTGTTGGTAGATAAGTCATTTTATTTCCTTCCAAATCCCTAAAACCACACACATTCATTAATAGTGAACACCTTCTATTTGTTTCAAATGTCGAATATACGAAAACTAACCCATGTTTGCATATTTTGTGACATTTTAATGATACGCAATATCGGAGAGTTTTTGTCAGTACTAAATTTCAGTACAATATCAATATTTTAGTCTTAGATAATATACAAGCTTCCTAAATTAGAAACTGGTCCGCGACCGCGAGAGAAAAAAACATTGAAGGGAATAGAATGGACTCGTCTCATTCAGTTGTACTGATTTATTGTGTACTTTTTGTTCACTAATTAGTTATATTAGGTCCTTTATAATTGCATAATTGTATTAGGTGTTAACATAAGTTGTGTCCGTTTTTTTTTTCAAATTTAAAAATGAGCACCAAAAGTAAAACAAAATGGTAAATGTTATACATCATTCGAAAGAAAATTTTCTGCTCTACAAGATATTGTGTTCGCTTTTACATTACATATACTATTTTATTTTATTACAAGCCTTCAAAATGGATTGTCAACATGACGAAAGTGAGCATTTTGGACACCCCCTTCCGTTCGCGTTCAATCGAGGGAATAAAACTGCCAAAGCTGCTCGCGATATTTGTGAAGTATACGGTGAAGATGCTATGAATTAAAGGGGAGCTCGTCGATGGTTTTTGCGTTTCAAAGACGGTTTTTCGACCTGAAAGACGAAGCATTCCAGACGATCAGTGGACTTCGATAAGGACCGCTTAAACTATATTATTCAAGAAGAATTCTAAAATGAATAATCTTTAAACCACCACAATGTTAATGCCTTGAGTATAAATTATATAATCTCAGTCAGTATATATAATAGAATTCTAAAATAAATAATCTCATTCAGTATATATAATACAATTCTAAAATTAATAATCGCATTCAGTATATAATAGGTTAGTCACAAAGTTTTGAAAGCGACATCTATGGAGCAGTAGAAAACCAAAATTTCTACGCCATTTTAATATTTCATCTTTCATAAGAACGTACTAAAAATTTCATTTCGATCTGTCAATTCATTCTTTGTTTACAAGCCATTTGAAGTTGACGTGTCAGTGTATTTTTTAACAATGGAAAAATCCGAATATCGTGCAGTGATTAAATTCTTTGTTTTGGAAGGTTTATCGGCTACTGAGATCCATGCAAAGATGGTGAAAGTATTAAAGGAGTCTTCTCCTTCATTTCCAACCGTTCACCGATGGGTTTTGGAGTTTAAGCGTGGCCGTACAAGCGTTGAAGACGATCCACGCTCAGGACGTCCAAAAAGTGCATCAACACCAGAAATCATAGCGAAAATACAGGATATGGTTTTGGAAGATCATCGATCGACTGTGGATGTGATAGCTGACACCATAGGCATCTCACATGGAACAACATGGCATATTTTGACTGAAGTTTTGGGTTTCAAAAAACTGTGTGCACAATGGGTGCTGCATTTGCTAACAATGCAACAAAAACACGTTCGAATGCGACTTTCTGAGCAACATTTGGAGCAATTTCGAAAGGATAAAAAGGATTTTCTGCATCGATTCATCACTATGGATGAGACTTGGGTCTACCACCATGATTCTGAATCAAAACAAGAGGCTAAGGAGTGGTGTGAACCAGGCACTTTGGCTCCGAAGCGAGTTCGTGTCCAGAAATCAGCCAAGAAGGTGTTAGCGTCAGTTTTTTGGGATGCAAAAGGAATTTTATTGATAGAATATCTCCAAACTGGTAAGACAATCAACTCTGATTATTATTGTGACCTTTTGGACCAGTTGAATGAAAAAAAATGTGAAAAAAGACCCGGTTTGCAGAAGAAAAAAATCATTTTTCATCAAGACAATGCACCTGCTCACACAGCTCAAAAAACCATCGCGAAAATCAGTGAATTGGGGCACGAATTGTTGCAGCATCCACCATATTCGCCAGATTTAGCTCCCTCTGACTTCTGGCTGTTCTCACACCTCAAAAAATTCCTTCGTGGAAAGCATTTTTCATCAAACGAAGAGGTTATAGAGAAGTATTTTGCAGGCCTTCCAGAAAGTCACTTCCGTGATGGGACAACAAAGTTGGAAGATCGTTGGACCAAGTGTATTGATCTTATGGGAGACTATACTGAGCAATAAAAGTGATTTCCCCCCAAAAAAAATGTATTTTCATTTCCGCTTTCAAACCTTTTTGACTAACCTAGTATGTTACAGACAAAGTGTGCATTTCGATAATGTATACATTAACTGGCCAATGTATGCACTAACTATTAGTGTTAGTTACAGTATACACAAAAGAATTTATGAAAACTCTAACTAGTTGTATGCATTAACGGTTCGGTGTCTGTCAAAGTATGCACTATGTCCACCAAACTTAAGGTACACTTGAGTTACCGTATTAAAAAAATAAAAAAACTTTAATAAATAATTGCAATCTTAAAGCAGATGTATGCCCAAACCATATTAGAATGCTTAATTCTTCGTCTTACTCAACACACCAACATCATTGTCACCTTGTGTATTCTAAGTACACGCATTTCTACACCATTTATTTATTCGGCTCTTTTCAGTATGTTTCATCGTCCATGTTTCACTTCTATATATCATAGTATTAAAAAATACTGTTTTGAACTATCATCTTAGCAGATTTTGATACTGTCCGGTTCGAAAACACATGTTTTAGTGCCCCATTTACATAGTTTCCTATCGCTTCATACCATTCGATATTGAATAGCCAAATTATGCAACTTGCTCTAATCTTTTACTACTCTCTCGTATATCGCGTCTACTTTTCCTTTCAGACTTTTCTATCCCCATGATTTTTTAGTTCATAAAATTAATTCTCAGACCTGTGTTTTTGCCTTTGTCATACAATTAACTTAACAGATTTTGTAATGAATATTCATTCATACAAAATATCCCACGTCCGTTTCATAATATTCGATGATGGAGTAGGGTGTCCCAAAGTCGGATACTACTCCGAGCACAAATCAGTTACAAATCATCTTCGTTCATTGTATGCCACTGGTACAAAGAACTGTGAAAATAGGGCGATGGCTGCAGCTCGAAATTCCGAGAATTCGATTCGGTCAATTCCAAAGGCGTAGAGTGGTGAAAGTTGCAGGGTAGAAATTATTTTCTTGTAGGTAGTAGCTGGTCTCAAGTAAAACACAGTAGGCAGGGTGAACTGAGAATACAGATTTATTTTGAAACGGACCCTTCTTATGAACGGTCAATCGCAAGCGCTATTTTTCGCCACTGCATGCGCACATACCTCGCAAAATACCACAATTTTCGAGAGTTTTGCGCAAGCAGAGGCTGGCAGGCCAGCGATATAGTCTCGTGACGACCGTCCATAAGTCTCATTTCCACTGTGGTCGCGATGCAGCGCGGACCCAAACAAACATGAATATTAACATACAAAAATACCTAAATAACATTAAATTTACATATCAAAAATCTATACACATACAAATATTATTCACATATAAAAGGGTGACGCATTCGTCCGATACATTCGTCACATTGTAATGACGATGACTTGACAAAATATCTCACTTGTATAAAAGATGTTATAATTTTTTCATCAATTCTGTGGTGCACACTAGGAAAGAAAGGAAAAGAATTAAAAGTCTGGGTGAAAGATTGACAGGCAAGTCAATACAAAAGACTGAGTGTTTTATTACTTACACGATGTGCATGACCATTCCAGCATCAGCCAGAGCCCCTAAGTCTGGTGGTTCTTCCAGCCCGCTGTACAGGATGCGGCTGGAAATAGTCCAGAACATAACATAGCCAAGGTACATATAGAGAATATTTAATTATTTGCATTGGAATATCATTGAAATACCGCAGTAAAAAAAAAACAACATATTACAGCTCTTAGACCAGGTCTGGCCAATCCAAATTTCCCCGCGAGTCGCATTAACGACCTAAAATTTTCCAAGAGTCGCACATACTCGTAAATAAGAATAGTTGCAAATTTTGTTCCAATATTTTTTTTGATATCTGGCTTTACAACGAAATTCGTAGTTTTTAATGTGATTGATTTGGATGCAGAGGTACACTAAAAGTGTTCAACCAGTGTAAATCTAAAAAAAGGGTACTTCAACTAGATATGAAGAAAAAACATGTATTGTACCAACAACAAAATATATTTGTATGATGATAAACACATAATGGCTTAATTTATTGACAAAGATACTTCAAATTTTAATTTTATATCATCATTTTAACGATTAAAATTATTATAAAGTTAAGAAAAACGAGTTAAGGAACATCTAAGATGCCTGAACAACAATAATTTTTTCAGAGTTCATAACCACCTAATTGAAAACAACAATTCGTTTGATATTAATCGTGGTTTGAGGATTCTATATACGAGTATAAACCGAGGGGGATTGCATCTTGACAATTTGGAAATTCTCGAGTCTATGAAATCTATGAAATTAAGTTTAAATATCATCAATAACCAAACCAATTTTCATAATAGCCCTCTGCTTAATATGTTTCCTATTTAAAATCCCCCCCTGTCTTAAAGATTCACATTCACTTTCACATATTTTTTTCCCCGCCCCATTCACCATTGTATTACATCTCTCCCCACTTCACTCCCCCTACCTTACCTCTTTTATATTAGGTTATTTACACTTGTACAGAATATATTTTAGCAACTTAGTTTATATTCACCTGACGAAGAAGACGGTGATCTTCAAAACTAGTTATGAAACTAAATTAAACCTGTGGTGAACACAAAAATATAAAATAAGTTTTTTACTTTATTTTACTTATTTCTCCTTTTATGTAAAAAATGGCACCACAAAGTGAAACTATAGTCTTTTCGAAGATTCAAGAAATATTATAAAGTTTATTAAAGCTGTTTCATGTACTAGTGAGGAAAAATGTATTAAGTTTTAACTGAAATGTAACCTTACGACACGGTAGGCGTGGTCGGCGTAGTATCTGTCCATACACGCTCTGTCTTGTACAGGCCTGAAACTTTTAGGCTTAAGTGATATATTAATAAATAAAAAAAAATACCCACAGCGATCGCATCTTGGGCGGGGCTGGCTTCAGCAGGCTTTTGGGCAAACTACGGAGATTCGGAGCGTTCCAGATGTATCTGAAACATTAAAATAGTAAGGGGTCTTTGTAATTGAGCGTTTTTTTTAATTCTTGGATAAAACACAGATGGCGTAACGAACTTGTTTGGACTTGTGACATTTGAGAAGTGTAATGTATGATATTTATAAAAATTGAGTCGTATACACTACAATAACGTGTTCAAATTGTTGAATTATTTTATGTATTTTAATCTCCGGAAACGGTGATGTTAATTGGCCACCAAGATCATGTGATCTGACACGTGAAAAGCCAGGTCTATAAGAATGACCCCCGATCAATTCCCGAGCTGAAGAACGAAATTATTCGCGTTATTTGTGAGTTAAAACCGCAATTATGCCAAAATGTCATCGAAAATTTTGTCAAAAGAGTGGACATCTGTGGAGCTGCAAGAAGTGGAAATTTGGCGGATATTGTTTTTTGGTGTATAAATGTCATACATTATACTTCAATGACCAATAAAAAGTTTTTTAAAATCAAAGCAAATTGTGTGTTTTATTCAAGAATTAAAAAAAATAGAATTTAAAAAAACCGCTCAATTTGAAAGACCGCTTATAGCATATACCTAATCGAAAATATACGAAATCTATCTAAGATTATAAGAAGAAACTAATTTAAAATACGAGTATATTTTAGTCCTTTCTCATCTGGTGTACCATAAAAACTTCTAGCATTAACTAACATTATAGCTTTTATTTTATGCATACCGATAAAATATGGTAAGCATTCAATTTAATATTCACATCTTATGTTTTCGTGTCATTTTACTGTTTAGGAAAACCTCGTTTCACACGATTAATTCAGCTTGTAATTACTTCGCGCTAAGCAAAATTGTTTAATTCGAATACAACAAACAATATGAATATTTCTAATTAATCCACAATGATTAAGTTCGGATAAAAATATCTGATATATGAGTTATATTAGAGGATAAAACTGTAGGGAATACCGTCGTCCCTGAATATTGTCAACACGCACGGTCAATGACCGACGAACCAACCTTCGGACATGCCCAAAGGTCGCATACCAGAATATTAATATTGTGTACCCGCAATACTATTTACGACACATTCCACAGTAGAAAGAGAACACATCACGCCGTCTCGCCGTTTCGCCAATAAATATTCTACCCACTATATTATTAGCAACGTCTGCGACCACCTCTGCACGCACAGGAGTGAGATAAAAATATATTGCGGACGCATTCACGCGCCCCGTTCTGAAACTGTATATATACCTACTTATCGATAAATAAAGATCACTTATTATTATTCACTTGACCATTCATTGCTGTTTACTATTCATTGATTGTCCACTCTCACTTTCCGTATTCCTAATCGACGTATTTCATTTTAAATACCGAACAATCATAATCATCAGCGCGTCCTACTAGGACATCCGCTAAAAAACTATAAAATAATAAAACACTTTCCCTTCTTCTTCTTCACACGCACGCTGTTATTCTAGGCGCGGAGATTATTTTTACAGACCTGCTGGGTCTAACACTGGACACTAAATTATGTATGAGATGAACACTGATAATTGGGCTTTTAAAAAGGCTTTGGAAAACTCATCCAAGGGGGCAGTAAAGGTCAATGACGAGTGTGTCAGCAATATAAGATATGCCGATGATACTGTCATCTTGGCTGATAACATCGCAGATCTTCAAGAACTTCTTATTAACATTAACGATGCAGGAGAAGAATTAGTCCTTAATATAAATATCAAAAAGACAAAATGGATGGCATTTGACACGGCAGATTACTTCGCCATGACATTGCGGCTTGGAAGTGAACTATTGGAGAAGGTGGAGCAATTCAAGTACCTGGACAGTATGATTACTACATCTGTCGACCCAGATATGGAGGTGAAGTGCAGGATTGAAGCAGCCCGTAGTTCATTCAACAAGATGAGATCAATATTCTGCAATGATAAATTTAATCTGAAACTAAGGCAGATAATGTTGAAGTGTTATGTTTGGTCTGTTCTGCTGTATGGCTCGGAAACATGGACGCTGAAGGTTTATATTATGAATCGGTTGGAAGCGTTCGAGATGTGGTTGCAAAGGAGAATGCTTCATATACCGTGGACTGATATGATCACCAATTCGGAGGTCTTGAGGAGAGCTAATTGCCGTAGACAGCTGCTGACAGATATTAAGGTCCGCAAGATATCCTATCTGGGTCAAATTTTACGTGGAGAGAAGTACGAAATCCTCCAGTTGATACTGATGGGCAAGATCGAGGGGCAGCGTGGTCCTGGTAGAAGGCAAACATCTTGGCTGCGCAATATAAGATACTCGACGGGGATGAGGCGTGTGGAGGACATGTTCCGGGTTGCGCAAGATAGAGAAGCCTTTGTCAGAGTGATTGCCAACGTCGGGGGGACCTGATAGGGCACGACAAGAAGAAGAAGTGGGATTTTAATCATTAGTTATTTATTATAAAATAATGTATACTTGTGTGAAAATTTTAATTAATTTCTTAAGTGTTCTTTTATATAATAATAAACTAAATATATGATAAATTGGCTTTGGTGAATTAAATGGATAACATGTCCAACTTTTATTATATGATAACAGATAACACGTCCATCTTTTATTATATGATAACAGATCCTGTAGTTGAATCGCCCGTTGTATTTTTACGAGTATTTAATATTTCCTAAAAGTCTTCAGTTGGACACCTACAGTTGAAATAGATGCCGTTAAACCGTCATATTGGTCTAACATCGCTATTTTATTGATATGACGCGTTCGATATTCAATTTGGCAACTCGAGCAATTAATTTTTATGATCATATATACGAGTAGATATGATTTGGAAACTAGATCGGCGGTCAACGGTGGGCGGTGTTACCAATCGCCGAGGCCACACCGAAATGCTTCGTTAGGTGCTAAGCTAGATTTTACGTGACTCATATACTAGGTGACTTCATGCCTGACCACACAAAAGTGTTACACACAAATTCATTTGACAGTTGGGAGCGATTGAGTCAACACACGATGTCACTCTCAAAACTAACTAATTTCATTACAACTTACCATCTTTATTTACTTTCTGTGCAACTTCATTTCAAAGTGATGTTATTACAGGTACATTTTTTTATAATTTGCTCGATGGGTTCCACAAAGGCTCCCTTTTATACACAGCTGTCATTAAAACGTCCGCCATTTTGTAAATTAACCAACAGGTCTGTTTGCTAAGAGACTCACTCGATGACTAATCGTTATGCAACGTGGCGCGAAGCGTGCAGTGTGGCCATTGCGATAGTATGCGGTGCGTTGGTTTGCTAGGATATGTCGCTTAGCTCGCAAATGTAATGTATCTCTACCAATGCTTATCTTATCGTATACAATAAATATTAAGTAATCACCAAAACCAATGTTATCTTATCGATGTTCTTATCCACATTCAATTAAATATTATAAGTTATCGTGCAAACCAATGTCAAGCTTATCGATATTTCTGTACTATGTAATCTCTAGAACCTATAAATATTAGTGTTATCACATGTATGTCAACCTAGCTCGATGTATTATGTTTAAATTTATGATCTCGTTGGCGGCTATCTATCCTAATTCAATAAAGATTTGGTATCACTAAATGGAAGAAACTGCGAACGAAATAAATGGCCTGATATCGATTTGACCTTAAGGGCAAGAATAACATACCCGAAACATTCCTTCCTAATCTAACGAGGAGTCGTGCGTATGGTTATCTTTGCTTTAAATAGGACGTCATATCTGAGGCAGCATCATTATTCTAAAAGCCACTAAGATATTAACATCATCGTTATTACATTACTGTTAATATTATACTTCAATGTAATTCAACCTTCATACAAATAAAACTACACAGTTGAAATTCTAAAAATGTTTTCGTTGCAAAAGGCCATAACACAAAATAGCTATAACCATCAAGCGAGGCTCCTTCCTGTATGACCGAGGCCGTAAAGGACATGCTCGATGGCAGCATATGGCTCGTTCCGTTGGATCTGGAGGTCGAGGGTCGTGCCGCAATTATCCTTCTCGGTAAGGGTAAGCCTGCGAGTTCAAGTGACGTCCGCTTTAACTTTTTGCCATGGATAACCCCTCACACGATTATTAAAGACTGCATAGAGCCCCAGTTGTCAACTTGGCCACATCGTTGGTCTCCTCCGCCGTACGTACGAAACAGAGACATTTAGTTTTTTTCCTAGCACCAGGGTGAGCTCTGGCTCCTCGTGGGTATACACAAACTATTGGTTTACCTAATTTATGTTTTACGTTTTACATGCCCAAACCATCTCAGAGTGGTCTTCTTCATCTTCATCAACACATATTTTGCGTTTCAAAGACGGTAATTTCGACCTTAAAGACATGGAGCGTTCCGGACGACCAGTGGACTTCGATGAAGACCGCTTAAACCATATTATTCATGAAGATCCCCTTCAAATATTTTTCATCACCATTTTTTTTTTCATCGCCAGTAATGATGCGGTAAAGGATCCTTTGCTTGTGGCCATGCGTAGCTCGATGACGCGCGAGCAAACCAGCAGAAATTGTCGAACGTTTATTTTTGTTGTTTTCACTCAAAACATGTGGAACCCAAGCGCCAAACTTTTGGTATTTTCCCATTGATTTAAGTTGGCGGTATATAGTCATGTGACTATAATTCATCTGCTCAGCCAATTCTACGGTGGTTTGAAGGGGATCTTCATGAATAATATGGTATAAGCGGTCCTCATCGAAGTCCACTGGTCGTCCGGAAAGCTCCATGTCTTGCAGGTCGAAACTACCGTCTTTGAAACGCAAAAACTATCGACGAGCTGTCCTTTAATTCATAGCATCTTCACCGTATACTTCGCAAATATCGCGAGCGGCTTTGGCATCTTTATTCCCTCGATTGAACACGAACAGAAGGAGATGTCGAAAATGCTCACTTTCGTCTACTTGACATTCCATTTTGAAAGCTTGTAATCAAATAAAATAATATATGTAACGTAAAAGCAAACACCATATCCTGTAGAGCAAAAAATTTTCTTTCGAATGACATATAACATTCACCATTTTGTTTGACTTTTGGAGCTCATTGTTAAATTTGAAAAAAAAAAACGGACACAACTTATGTTAACACCCAATATTATAATTTAAAATATTCGATACATTCTGAAAATATCATAAATATTATTGTAAAAGCATAATAAAAATGGTTTCTTCTGGCAGTTAATCAGTCAACGTACATTTAAAATATTATCCAGACTAAACAGATCATCTCATAAACCAGTAGAATATTCCAATTGTTTGACTTCATCACTCTTTAAAACACTTTAAAATATGGTCCATACATCATAACTTGCTGACAGAGTACTCGTAGCTGCTGCATTCGGTAGTTCATATTTTGTACATAATATTAGGATATAGATGAGATAGATGCAATTGTTAAAATTGCTCTAAAGTGTAAAGATCGTTGCAATTGTTAAAATTGTTATGAAGTGTAAAGATAGATGCAATTGTTAAAATTGTTAAAAAGTGTAAAGATAGATGCAATCGTTAAAATTGGTATAAAGTGTAAAGATAGATGCAATCGTTAAAATTGTTATAAAGTGTAAAGATAGATGCAATCGTTAAAATTGTTATAAAGCGTAAAGATAGATGCAATTGTTAAAATTGTTATATAGTGTAAATATAGATGTAATTGTTAAAATTGTTATAAAGTGTAAAGATAGATGCAATCGTTAAAATTGTTATAAAGTGTAAAGATAGATGTAATTGTTAAAAATTTTATAAAGTGTAAAGATAGATGCAATTGTTAAAATTGTTATAAAGTGTAAAGATATATGCAATCGTTAAAATTGTTATAAAGTGTAAAGATAGATGCAATTGTTAAAATCGCTATAAAGTGTAAAGATAGATGCAATTGTTAAAATTGTTATAAAGTGTAAAGATATATGCAATCGTTAAAATTGTCATAAAGTGTAAAAATAGATGCAATTGTTAAAATTGTTATATAGTGTGAAGATATATGCAATTGTTAAAATTGTTATAAAGTGTAAAGATAGATGCAATCGATAAAAAAGAATTATCCTAGTATTAGAACAGATGAATGATTTATCATATGTACTTATTTTATAAACCTTGCATACACTATTTTGAACTGTCATCTTTAAATTGTATTTTGATACGGTACATGAACTTTGTTTTCTGTCGCTACACATCGTTCGATATCTCTCTTTACTCTCCCATCATCTGAGAAAATAATACCCAAATATCAGAATCCCTCAATTTGCTACAATCTTTCATTATTCACTCATGTATCGCATTTACTTTTCATCACTTCTTTTAATTTCGCAACATTCATTCTCAGATCTTTCTCTTCGCATCCCTTATACAATTGACTTATCAAACTCTGCAATTTATCTTCCCTTTCCGCCAACATCACTATGTCATCAGTATACGTTCCCAATCGACATTTATTTTATAAAGCTTTAATAATGGGTTAAGCCTAATTATATACAAAGCTTAAATATAATTATATGTTGTGACTAGAAATAAAAATGGACAAATTAGAAATATTTTAATTTAACGCTCAAAATACTTTCGTTCAAAATCGTTTACGGAAATATTGAAGATATCAATATTCGAGACCCTATTCAAAAGGAACAATCCGTGTTATAAAAGAAGAGCACTTGGCAAGTTATTTATTCTTATTGCCAGTCTTAATAAATCATTATTCCTGTACCTCCAGCAGCTTAAAAAAATACAAACCTCATATTTTGGATTAGACATAACTCCCTTATTGCCAGTCTTAATAAATCATTATTCCTGTACCTCGAGCAGTTTAAAAAATAAAAAAACCTCATATTTTGGATTAGACATAACTCCCTTATTGCCAGTCTTAATAAATCATTATTCCTGTACCTCGAGCAGTTTAAAAAATATAAAAACCTCATATTTTGGATTAGACATAACTCCCTTATTGCCAGTCTTAATAAATCATTATTCATGTACCTCGAGCAGTTTAAAAAATAAAAAAACCTCATATTTTGGATTAGACTTAACAGTTGGATTAGACATAACTCCCGTCAGCAACTTAAATATATATATTATGAATCAATAAATACGTGAATTGGATTGTTTAATTCGTTTTGTTTATTTCCATACATCTTCTTCACTATTCTAAAAATAAGTGTCGTTATGTAACATGTGTATGTCTGTCTGCACATATACGCTGGTCTCGAGGATTGAATCTTCCCCAACTACCAATTTAAATACAATATAAAAATGTGCAGAAGCAAATACAAAAAAATAACCTGAGATACTAATGGTATACAACAGAGGGCGATTATTCAAAACATGCACCATTTTAAATTTTTTGCGGTATGCAATTATATAAGCATTCAAACAAGATGGCGAGAATTCATCGCGTTATTCATATTAAAACTAATGCAATGTATTATAATTTCAACTGTCCCGCAATATAAGAGGTACTTAGTTTTTTATTCTCAATAATAACTACCGTCCAAGAAATCATTCTCTATTATATGTACCGACTTATAGAATCAACGTGTTCAACACTCAGTGTCGCGCGGTTTCGAAATATTGAACCAATGACAAGAGTGACGCAGTGGATATATTATATATTATACTTGGCTCTGCCTACTCGTAGCACTATGAGAAGAATCCTCTCTACACTAGAGAAAATGTAGCATAGTCCCTGTGACAGTTCACAAATTTGCCCCGATACAACCTTGTAACGACGTTCAGTAATTTTAATTATTTTATCAACTTTAATATAAGCCTCGATTCTAATAAATAGCAACTTATTTAGGTAAATACATTACATAAAACTAACAATAATGACAAATTAACACATCTTGTTACCAATTAGCAAAAATGTGGCAGTTTGTTAAAATCAAATAATATTTGGTGACGTTTGTCAAAAGTCACTACGTTAGTCTGCATTGGCTAGGGATGGGGTATACGATAATTGGATTTTCGATTTTTTTACACCTAAAATTAAATGTTCGTAATTAGTATTAATTCATTGTGGATCTTAGCATATTTAAAAATAGATACAAATCATACAATACATAAGAAAGTCAGTATAATGAAAGTTAGGAATTAAAAGAGAAAAGTTTAGAGAAAAACAATTTCTTCGATTTATAAAAAAAACGATTCGATTTGTAAAAAAAAACGATTTTACCCCATCCCTTTGAGACATGACATTTCAAATATCACAGGAACCATCGTACATTTTCTTATGTATTCATTTGTCATTATTGTTAGTTTTATGTAATGTATTTACCTAAATAACTTGCTATTTATTATAATCGAGGCTTATATTAAAGTTGATAAAATAATTAAAATTACTGAACATCGTTACAAGGTCGTATTGGGGCAAATTTGTGAACTGTACCAGGGACCATATTACATTTTATTTTTCATAGATTGATACCTTTGAATCTTAGAACGTAAAAAGCACTGAAGAAGAAATATCGAAGCGTTTCATTAACTTACGATAATTGTTTTAATATAATATTTTTTTACGATTTTTCAACACTTCTTTGATGTACTCGTATATATGGTATATTAGAAATATTACTTGCGAATTGACATGTGCCAAGATAAAAAACATGTATACACTAAAAACCAGGGCTGTAGATTCGGATTCAGTGTTTTTTTGTGGAGTCGTAATCAGAGTCGAGAGGTGCTATTTTAAAGTCAACTCCAACTTAAATAAATTTACATTTTTAAAACTTATTGGCTACATAAATTACATTATGAAATTATGAACTATGTACCATCTAGTACAGGGGTGGGCATACATGAGGTCAACGAGAGTCCCATTCTGGATTTTCATATATAATATAT
Organism: Odontocerum albicorne; assembly: GCA_949825065.1. Classification (NCBI taxonomy): domain Eukaryota; kingdom Metazoa; phylum Arthropoda; class Insecta; order Trichoptera; family Odontoceridae; genus Odontocerum; species Odontocerum albicorne. The sequence continues at coordinate 2,168,363 of OX463855.1, forward strand.
AAAGAGCCACACCATAGTCACGTTCTCACGTAGTATTAAATACACAAAATCTAATTTATTACATATTCTACACAAATTTTAATTGCTGTATAAAATATAAAAATACACATATAAGAAAACATAAAAATAGCGCAGAATACCGTTTGCGTGGTTTGCCCACATAAAAAGGCAGGAGATGCGCGCGCACCCTACACATTGAAATCACAGCACACACGTATACACCAATAATTGCGACTTTGACAGTTGCATTCATACATGCGCATCTTGTCACTTACAACATTTAGAAAGGAAAATCGCGAAAATACAAGTATAATGAAGAAAGAAAGTATTTATATTTTTATAAGAGACATTGGGACCGCACTTAACCCAACGAAGAACCGCATTTGCCCATGTACTCGTATGATCTAGTACATCACGTTGTTGAATTATTACTTCTTCTTCAGCCGTTCTCGATCCATCCCTGGATATAGGCCTCCCCTTCGGTCTTCCACAACTCCCTATCTCGGGCACACTGCATCCACTTCACCTCTACGACCCGTCTTATATCGTCTGACCATCTAGCCTGTGGTTTCCCCACACCTCTCCTGCCCGTTCTAGACTGCCATTCCAGGACCTTTTTCGTCCATCGAGAGTCAAAGCATCTGGCAATATGTCCTGACCAGCTCCATTTTAAGGCAGCTGCTCTCTCAACTACGTCCGTGACTTTGGTTCTCTCTCTTATCCATTTGTTGGTCTTTCTATCTCGCAGTGAAACTCCCAGCATCCTCCTCTCCATGACTCTCTGTGTCACTAGTAGTTTTTGCGTTATTCGCTTTGTTAGGACAGAGGTTTTGATTCCATATGTGAGGATCGGTAAGATGCATGAATCAATGACTCTCTTTTTCAAATGATTGGGGTATTTTGGAGATTTCAGGATGTAAGGGAGTTTACCAAACGCCGCTCAGGCAAGACCACGTCTACGCTCCATCTCTGCCTCTTGATTCTCCTCTCCCAGCTTTACAGTGTGTCCTATAACAGGTACACATAACTTGTAACTCTCTCTCTATATTCCTTCCACCTACCAAGACGGGGAGATTATTTGTTGTGTTGCTCATTATTTTTGTTTTGGCAGCATTCATTTTAAGGTCAATTTTAGTGCAGGCTGCATTTATTTGATTTTTAGGAACGGGTTGTTCCTTAAAGGAGAGATGATGAGGATGATTGTTGATAAATTAAACTCGTTCGAAATCGGAATATGCAAAGAGGTATTTTATTGATAAACGTCGGTATTTATAATATTTGGAATGTGTGCGGGAATGCGCAAGAGATATAGTATATCGCTGTTTTGTCTTTGCCTTACAATATGTTTATTGTCGTCACGTAGGTATTCGTTGTTTTGACTGACAGCGCGGAAGATATGTTGCTCTCTCCTTTCCTCATGGAATGCGGTCTCCGCTAGTAGTGAGTTGAATGACCGACCGTGTGAACTTTGCCCATTGTTTGTCTCGCATTGTGAATCATGCGAGTTTGATGACCGGGCGGGCAAAGGTGGCCTCGTGGGTTCAGTGACCGCACGTATAGTCACTACAGATTGATCATTATGTTCAAATCTTCCTCGTTTTTGGCAAACAAGATTATATCATCTGCGAAACGCAAGTTACTGAACCATTACTGTGTTATATTAAATGTATAAATATCTCTTATACTTACAAAGACCTCAGCAAAGAAAGATCAGACAGACTATCGGGAGATATCTCTTCCAGGTCCAGGACGTCAACCAAAGATCTGGACAGAAAAAGTTCATTTTGTAACAGACATTCTATGAAATATTAAAAGGCGTATTGATGAAAGTACACTGCATAGGTACTGGCTAAAGTGTTTTAATTTTTTTTTAATCTTGCTTACATGTGATGTGTAACTAGTACACATTGCTTCTAAAAACGTTAATATCTCTATAAATATTGGGTGTTAACATAAGTTGTGTCAGTCTACTTGACATTCCATTTTGAAGGCTTGTAATCAAATAAAATAATATATGTAACGTAAAAGTAAGCACAATATCTTGTAGAGCAGAAAATTTTCTTTTGAATGACGTATGACCTTTACCATTTTGTTTTACTTTTGGTACTCATTTTTAAATTTGAAAAAAAAAAACGGATACAACTTATATTAACACCTAATATAATAAATACTGGGTTCAGATTTTAGATATTCCTCCGTAATACATTTACGCATTGAATGAAAACAATAATATTAATAATAATTAGCACTTATCGGCCACATCAGAGATATTTTGTGAAAATCAGGAATAAATTCACCAATACAATTAAACGTGTGCCAGTGTGACGTAGGTATATTAATTCTTAAAAAAACCACTATGGGTGAGGAAGTGACGCTATTCACGTCTCCCTCTACTTCGGTATATGGGAAAGCAAGAAATAGAATCTCAGTTCACTCGCTTAGTAGCCAGCCGGCTTTCGTTCGAGGTGGTAGCTTCGCCCGTTTTGTGAACGTCGGCCGATGTTTTTTTTCATGTTTTCAGGAATTAAATTTTAATTACAATATTATCACTTTTGACTTCAAATTTAATTAATGTAAGTGATTGGCTATGAATATTCTTATTTTTATGACTTTAAATCGCTCATTTTTACATATGTTTTGATGTGTATTTAATATAGTACACAGCACCGGAACGATCGGATTTTTTTAGCACAGGAAGGGAAAGGTTAAAGAAGTCGTTAAAATGCCCAAATCTATTCTTTATACTATTGTAGAGTTAGGTCACTTCATAAAACAATCAAATTAACTGATTGTGTCATAGTTTCTTTTATTACCCTTGTAATTTTTTTTATTACTCTTGAAATTTTTTTATTACCAATTTTTTTTATTAGCCTAATAATTTTTTATTTTTTTATTTTTTTTATTACCCTTGTAATTTCTTTTATTACCCTTGTAACTTTTATACTATTGTAGAGTGAGGTTACTTCATAAAACTAAGAAATTAACTGAATGGGTCATAGTTTCTTTTATTACACTTGTATTTTTTTGTACTTAATCATTGCAATGTCAAAGCTAAGCGTCATGGTTCTCTTCTATGTCTGGAACTTGCTGCACCACCTGTCTCCATCTTTTCCAGTCCTAGGGCATGTTGTAACATATACGACGTTTAAAGAGTATTCTGTTATATACTTCATTCGCTCCATTTATCACGTAGAACCATCTTCTTGCTCGCTTTTTCTCATCTGTGCCCGTGATCACTAGATTCTCAAGGGATATCGAACTCGCAATCATCAAGCTGAAAGACAGATGTCTTCATGCTTTTTATCAGCGTCGAATTCATGCTTTTTATCAGCGCCGTACTATAATTATTAGCACTCACGTTAAGCAAATATGTATTAAATACCGGTTTCATCCTTATGCGGGGTTTACTCTTAGACCTTATTTTATGAGAATGTAAGTTTTTATGTAGCTACTTCATTCTCAGAGAACTATTAATAACATAAATAACGCTATAAAAATCTACCAGGGATTTGCTTTGATAGTTAGATCTACCTGTCTGAACTCGATTTGTCAAAACTGCGTGCTTTTAGAAATGCAATAACTTACACACAATAAACCAAGAATAACACAGGTGATATCCATTCATATGAAAGTTGATATTAATTACGAGATGGCGAAAGGACAAGATCGAAGCTTAAGAGTTTGGCATTAAAATTCCCATTGCTAAAGGAAAGCTGATATCCATACTCGATCAAGATAACTTTTATTGAGCAGACTTATATAGCGCGTTCCTAGAGATTCCTAGTCTTGACCTAATGTGAGAGGACGTGGACTGTTAGACCTAACCGACTTGGGTGAAGATGTTTAGTGGTACCCTTTATCCATATATAATGTTTAGTGGTACCCTTTATCCATATTATCCATATCCTGATGTAACGAAAATTATGTGATCTGTATCTGTAGATACAAGTATGTTATTCGGCCTATGTGGCCTAGTTGGTAAGCCACTAGTCTTCTGACCTAGGGGTTTGCGGGTACACTTCCCGTTGGAACTCATTTTTTTTTCAAAAAGGATTCTAGTATGATATTTACTTAAAGCCTCATTAACCCTTCCCTTACGGTGATAAAAATAATACGCGTATTACGGTGTTGGGTAGTGAGTACGCAATAAAAAATTAGCGATTTTAAATCGGAAAAATAAGAACATTCATAGATAATCCCCTTAATTAATTATAATTGAAGTTAAAAATTATAAAAATTGAGATTTATTTGCTGAAAACATTAAAAAACGCTCACGGAACGGGCGTACGTCTAACCTATTTGCAAGCCTAGAGGCAACTAGTGGCGCGGAACGTCAGTCGCATACCCCGGCGCATACACCTTTGCTTGCGACGTTGAGAAAATTCAGCTCCTCGCAATTCAGTCTAGTATGCAAGAGTGAGATGCGAATATAGTGTCGCGCTTCCCGCATACTATTCACCTATCGTCAAGACGAGGCACTCGCCGCGTTTAAATGCGAATTTGTTTTCGATCTTTACAAAACACCTCGATGTAGTCGATAAATTCTGATTATTATTAATATTATTTTTTAAATCAATGCGTAAATATATTATAGAGGAATACCTAAAATCTTAACCTTGTATTTATTATATTTATAGAGATATTGATGGTTATTAGAAGCAACGTGTAGAAGATACCCAACACAGGGAAGGAAAGGTTAAAATCGTACTTGATCGAAAGAGATTGCCACATGGTAATAAACCCGCCAGGTTGTACTGTATATCAAAAAAGTGTAATACAATATACAATATTTTGATCAGTTACAAGCAACTGCAGAAAAACTTAAATTCAGTTCAAATAAGATCTGAATGTAAAATTTGTAAAGATTATGATCCACCGAGAAATTAATCAGACACCGATTTGCTTAATGAAGAAAGTTATCCAATGCATTTAGAAAATTATTTACAGGTCTTCGAGAGTTTGGTTGTGCGGCGAAAGCAGTTCTCTGGAGAGTCTCTTGAGACCGGGCCCCCGTATCTCCAGATGCCCTCGTCCCGCTCCCGTCACGCCGGGGGTGCAGCGCACCCCCAGCAGCACCGCTGCCAAAATCGTCACCAGACTTCTCCTGGAACATAACATTTTAAATATTGTATGAATTGAGACAAAGAAAGAAACATGATTGATGGCGTCGAGATGGGGTGGATGCTCCGTATCCCAAAGACTATAAGGTGTATAAACGTTTCTACCATCCAATAATTGAAGATTGACGAAATACTTTCGACAGCATGCAAGAAAAAAATACTTATGTATTTTGGGCAAATGATGAGAGTCTGAAGAAACTGGTGATCATTGGAACAGTTGAGGGAAGGTAAACAAGAGGAAGGTGTTCTATGAGATGCACGGATCAAATAAAGGAGTTAACAGAATTCTTTTGAAGCGCTACATTCAACATGTTCCAGACCAACTGTCCCTCCCTAGTCGGAGGGATTGAGACATCAACTGTCTCAATCCAGGATGTCATCAAGGGAGGGATTGAAACAGTTGGTGCGCCGAGTTATAGACATAACAGAGGTATAACATACGACACTTAGCGATGATCATGCGATGAAGAATAAGGTTTATTTATTTCAATTGTAATTTGTTTGTCTTTAAACCTCCACAGAGTTAATGCTTTACTTATAAATAATATATTTATTTAAATTCACAATACAGGCTTAGCCGACTTACATTGGAATTTACAAAAATAGTTAACATGTTTAAAAAAAAATGTCGTTAGTCAAAAGTCACTTAAATAAGTGGATGAGTGCTTTCTAATGATAATGTGAAATATTATGTCAATATACGAAGCAGTACCGTTCAAGTCAAACCTCTTTCAACAGGCATAGCGTGTGGGAAAGCCGTTCTTGCGTATGGAATAGTGGGTGGGAGACCCGTTCTTACGTATGGAATAGTGGGTGGGAGACCCGTTCTTGCGTATGGAATAGTGGGTGGGAGACCCTTTCTTGCGTATGAAATGTTAAGGGTGCGGTTGTTGTTCCAGTAGAAACACAACCTTCAAGAGGTTGTATTGAGGGACAAGAAACTGAAAATATGCTAATTTGTATAAATATCCTTTTCTTCTCGTTCTTTTCTAAGGTACCCTTCAACACATTGAACATACACTTTCCCTTCCTGTGCTAAAAACATCCGAGCATTCCGGTGCTGTGTATTCAATACACATGTAAAAATGAACGATTTGAAATCGGAAAAATAAGAAAATTCATAGCCAATCGTTTAAATTAATTAAATTTGAAGGCAAAAGTGATAATAATTGAAATTGAATTGCTGAAAACATGAAAAAACCATCGGCCGACGTTCACAAAACGTGCGAAAAGACCATTTCACATGCAAGCCCGTAAGCTACTGACGGGGCGGAAAGACTAACACTGTGTATGTTATACCTTGAAGGAAGAAACTAAACGATTCTATTTCTTGCGTTCCCATATACCCAAGTAGAGTGAGAGTGAAACGTGAATAGCGTCGCTTCCTCACCCATAGCAGTTTCTTAGAAGGAATATACCTACGTCACACACTGGCACACGTTTGATTGTTTTGGTGAATTTATTCCCGATTTTCACAAAATATCTCTGATGTGGCCGATAAGTGCTAATTATTATTAATATTATTTTTTTCATTCAATGCGTAAATATATTACGGAGGAATACCTAAAATCTGAACCCAGTATTTATTATATTTATAGAGATATCAAAGTTTTTAGAAGCAATGTGTACTAGTTACACATCACAGGGAAGGAATGGATATACAATACTCGTATTGTTGTCGGTCCCAATAATTGAACATTCGGGTTTAAAATATAAATAATAAAAAGGATAATTTATATAACCTCAAGGGCGCTCTAACTCGAGACTCGATCCCACTATTATTGACATACAAGTTGAGTTTTACAATAGGAACATAGTGGCTGCGGTCGTTAGATTAGATACTTTGCTATATCTACATACGTTTTAACTTTCTGTTTTAATTACTTACTTTTTAAAATACAATATTTGCTATTTTAAATCTTTTTAAAGGAGAGTGAACCGAAGAATACATTTATAAACACTTTGTGAAAATAGAGAACCACTTTACTAGGCGAGGCCTACCCGCCATAAAGCCAGTCAAAATAATGACACATTAAAAATGAATTTAAATAGAAAGAAAGGTTTTAAATTACAGTATTGTAAAAATCTCTAATTGCTAATTCTATCGCGTTAACTCCTCTCATGAAGTATGCTGAGGCCATGAATTAACCCAGATAGTTGGAAGCAGTCGATGAGAGGACGAAGTTAAGAGGGACGCAACCCAGCTGCTACAGGCGCAGGATTGGAGGGTCAAGGCGGAAGACAGGAGGAGTTGGAGGCGAAGATTGACGAAGGCCAAAGCTCGATATGGGCTGTAAGACCATCGAAAGAAAGTTGCAAGCAGTCTTTCTTCCTCCCACATTATGCCAGTCTTCACTACTCCACCCAATACCGTTCTACGAGTATAGACAGTCGTCAGCGGTCTATCAGGGTAGCAGAAGTTAGCAGGGTCGGAAAACAGATAATCAGACAAGGCGATTGTATTCGCAAAACGTAGACAAATCTTGTCCCCATCCCTGTGAAAAGATTCTCGCTTATCACTTAATTTTCATCAGACCTCTAGAATACGGCGTAAGCATATATGATACGAGTATTTTCGGTAGATACGATGTTTTGAATGTGGCCGCTCTACGGCGAGAAATTTTAAATATACGCCAGAACAAACATAATTATTGTCTCTCGTCACGTAAGTTCATCTACAGAATGAAATAACGATAGTTTTTTTTAGATCAAAAGAGAGTTTGATACAACAATTGTTTTATAGTTCGGAAATTCTAGGATGAGTCCTGTGACGACAGCTCACAAATTTGCCCCAATACAACCTTGTAACGATGTTCAGTAATTTTAATTATTTTATCAACTTTAATATAAGCCTCAATTCTAATAAAAAGCAAGTTATTTAAGTAAATACATTACATAAGGTTGTATTGGGGCAAATTTGTGAGCTGTCACAGGACTCATCCTAGAATTTCCGAACTATAGTGATTGTATATTTGTTGGTCCCGGGCGCAGGGCCAATCATATAGATATTTGTATAACAGTTTGACAGATTGGGTTTGATGTATGGTATACGCCCAGCTTTTGGGTGATTCAATGAAATTATTTTAATATATTTTTTATTGAGAATTGTCAAATCTTACGAGCGGCTGCAGCTCAATGTATTGAGATGTTTATATGTGAATTTTGCGAGTGTTAGTGATTGTGTATTTGTTGGTCCCGGGCGCAGGGCCAAGCACATATATATTTTATAACAGTTTGACAGATTGGGTATGGTGTATGGTATACGCCCAGCTTTTGGGTGATTCAATGAAATTATTTTCATATATTTTTTATTGAGAATTGTCAAATCTTACGAGCGGCTGCAGCTCAGTGTGTTGAGATGTTTATATGTGAATTTCGCGGGTGTACTGCCTCAGAGCTGGCGATGAGTTTTGTGACATTAATATAGATAATTTATCACATACACTTAAAGCCGAATGTCTTACTATCACTTATTGAAAGATCTACAAAGTTTTTTTTTTAGTTCGTTTTCCCTTGATAAGTATTCTGTGGGTTTTTAACAAAATATGTTTTTCTGAACATAAACAGATGCGGGGAATTATCTAATCTTATGACCATAGCCCAACCTTCTTATTCTTACATAGCCCAACCTTCTTATTCTTACATAGCCCAACCTTCTTTATCTTACATAGCCCAACCTTCGTATTCTTACACTCAACTTATTTTGTAATATTTTTAATGTGTCAATAAAAGTGGGCTCGAATTCCGATTTAAAGCACTGTTGAAGAAAGTCTGCACTATAAACGATGCTGTATAAATTATGCTTTTATTAGTAGAGTAGAATTATGTTAACATTTAAATAAATAAATAAATACATTTTTGAAGCTCGGCAGTTATTCTTCATTGAGCCTTTTACAGGTGGCTTGATTCATGCATGTATGTGATGATAGATTTAACAGAAAGGTTTTACTTTTGATAAAATTTAAGATGTACTTTTTGGAACTGGAAAAATATATATTAACGAAATGTAGATCCAGCTGATTTCAGCATGCTACGCCTGTCACAAATGGCACTAATTAATGGAAAACACCAACAACTAGATCCACTACTATACTTGTAATATCCATCACTATACTTGTAATATCCATCACTATACGTTCACCCACAAAACAAATCTGTCCATATATAAAAAAAAGAGACTGACCCAGTCAACTGCATTGAATAGAGACAAGCGCGAAGTAAGTAGCAATGGTCACCTGGGCTGCAGGGACAAATTATATACGTTCATCACCACCACGACTGGCGCCAGAGGCCAGCAGCAAAAAAACATATGTCCATGCGAGTTCAGACTGTTCGGACCGAAGCCAGGTTCACTGCGGACCGAGTGAGGGGCATGGCTTATACTGAAGTTCGGTGCTGGAACGTCTGGACTCTCAATTTAGTCCCTCATCTTCCACGGAAAACTTATTTATCTTTGACTTAGACGTACACGAAATAATTATTTTGTATTCTGATTATTTTGTATTGTATTAAGTGTTAACATAAGTTGTATCCGTTTTTTTTTTCAAATTTAAAAATGAGCACTAAAAGTAAAACAAAATGGTAAAGGCTCGCGTTCAATCGAGGGAATAAAGTCTGTAATAAAGTCTTCTGTTCTCGTTCAATCGAGGGAATAAAGCTGGCAAAGCTGCTCGCGATATTTGCAAAGTGTACGGTGAAGATGCTATAGATGAAGACCGCTTTAACCATATTATTCATGAAGATCCCTTTCAAACATTTTTCATCACCATTTTCAAACCATTTTACATCACCAGTAATGATGCGGTAAAGGATCCTTTGCTTGTGGCCATGCGTAGCTCGATGACGCGCAAGCAAACCAGCAGAAATTGTCAAACGTTGATTTTTGTTGTTTTCACCCAAAACATGTGGAACCCAAACGCCGAACTTCTGGACTTTTCCCATTAATTTAAGATGGCTACATTCATGTAACTACAACTCATCTGCTCAGCCAATTCGACGGTGGTTTGAAGGGGATCTTCATGAATAATATGATTTAAGCGTTCCTCATCGAAGTCCACCGGTAGTCCGGAACGCTCCATGTCTTTCAGGTCGAAATTACAGTCTTTGAAACGCAAAAACCATCGACGAGCTGTCCTTTCATTCATAGCATATTCGCCGTACACTTCGCAAATATCGCGAGCAGCTTTGGCAGCTTTATTCCATCGATTGAACGCGAACGTCGGAGGTGTCGAAAATGCTCACTTTCGTCTACTTTACATTCCATTTTGAAGGCTTATAATCAAATAAAATAATATATGTAACGTAAAAGCAAATACAATATCTTGTAGAGCAGAAAATTTTCTTTCAAATAACGTATAACATTTACCGTTTTACTTTTGGTGCTCATTTTCAAATTGGAAAAAAATGGACACAACTTATGTTAACACCCAATAAATAAAAAACTTCAACGTTTTGCTGTTCAATAGTAAAGTCATCTCTACATAATAAATATAAAACATTATTTGCCATTGTTATTTTATATCTCATAATCATACCGAGAAGTGACAGCTGTCAAATAATATAAGAAAAATAAAGATGTTATGAAACATTATTTGAAAATAGAATTGCTTATTAATTGAATTAAAAACCGTACCATTAATGATATTCAGAAACTCAAAAATACATGAAACAAAAATGCAAATAATTCTATATTCAAATCATATTTCAGAGTATCTTTATTGTTCCAATATGACTTGTCACTTGTCAATTGTTTTTCGATTGTTTTTGTTTCATAATTTTCGTGCTGTAACCGACGTATAAAAGACAAGAATTGTTTATGAAGTTGATTAGCAATAAACACGTCAATAATAACGAAGTCAAATAAATGCTTTATTCATCGTTTATAATTTTACTATATTTGTTTTTGTTAAAAGTCTAAACCGACCGTATTATTAATAAATAAAATAAACTTTGCTTTTTTCTTCTTCTTTCTCTTAAATTAGACCTGTGGCCTGTAAGCATCATGACTGTCTCTCTTAAGATGTTGACTCCCAGCAATATTTCTTTATTTTTTGGAGGTATTCCTAGGGGACGACTGCTGGTTAATATTCCATGTATGTATTGTCATATATGAACTCTTGTGTTATCCGTCCTTTCCACGTGGCTTTTCCAATGTTTTCTTCAGCTTCTATCTTATCTCACTAAACTTTAATTTGTGATTTCCTGTTACAAGTGATTTGCATCCAACCTCTCTTAAATATTTTTTTGTATATTTTCAGACCCTCGCGTCAGAGTTCATCATTATCATTATCAATCTTACAGCCTTGGAAAGGTCTCAACTGCCTGCCGGATTCTCTGCCTTATACATCTCTTAGCAGCATCGTTCCTCTTATTGGTTACACCCAATGTGCGACAGTTCTCTATCTCTCCATTCAGCCACTCAACTTTGGTCTCCCCATTCGTATTTACGGCCCGCCAGATCGCTATACAAATCTTTCAACAAAACAAAGCAAAGTATCCTGCATGCAGTGTAAGTACCCAATTCAGCGCAGTTTACCATTTTTTAATAATTTTTGCTTCGCTAACTTCGTCATACAGGGTGTAGAGCTCTAAGTTATATCTTTGAATCCACTTGTGTCTGAATTCTGCTAATATTTCTTAGTTTTAGATCGTTGATCAAAGAGTGTCTGTATTTTATCGAGTACCACTTTTGAAAAGTGATCCATCCAAATTCAAATGGAAATTTTTGCAAAGCGCTGTTTCAAAAGCAAACTCTTCTCAAGGACGCTACTCAGGACTCGAACCGACTATTACTAAACAAATCACGTCTGGAAGCTATAGAGACGACCTCCGTGACTTAGTTGGTAAAACGTTTATCTATCAACCCGGATTACTGTTATGTGGCAACATCTTCCAGCCCACCAGAAATATTTTTATGATGTGTATACAACCTCCGGGTAAAAAGACAGGTCTTACCCACAATCTCATGGAGGTCGCCATTCTTCCACATCAGCTGCTGTGGTCTGCAGGTGGCATTTTATATTCTAGGGTTTACCGCAAATATTCATGTGCGCGTTATGAAGATTCCGTTGATCCGGGGCCCCCACGCGGTGTCCGAATGTAACTGCGCGCTCCGCCATCTATCACTATCAGTTCTGACGCGTGCCCACCCAATTGACGGCGGTGCGCTAATTGCTTAAGAGATATGATATACTACACAAGGCTTGCTTTTACTCTTGATCTTGCACATCAACATCGCTGTTTCTTTTCTTGTAGTTTCAATATCAGAATACAACACGTCCTTTTTAACTCGTGAACAATATTTAGAAATAGCTACTAACTTTAAGGACAATACTTTGCCTCTGGAGTTGAGTAACCCTGCATCAACATGGGTAAGGTTTCGATTCTGCAAAGCAACTTGCATCTCGTTCTACAAGTGAGCCCATGTGTTTTCTATATCTCAAGATCTACCCATACAATTCTCAAAAAATCCTATATTTGTTCTATGTAAGCGTTATTCCACAAAAAACAAATCTGAGTTCTTTACCTTTATAAAATGAGTCTTCGACAATTACAATTACGTAAGTCTGCTTGGTGAAGTTTTGTAATATTTTGTGGTATACATACATAACATATATTGAACTTAAATATACATATAATTATTAAATAATTTTAAAACAATGACTGTAATTTATTATTACTACTGCTTTTTGTATCTTCATGTTAGTTTAAGATAAAGTTGTATTATTTGTCAATAATTTTAAGTACTTGTTTAACCTGTCACATGTTCATTTGTATATAAAGACACTGTTGTGTCGTTAATTAAATAAAAAAAATAAAACATTAAAAAAATAATTTTGGAGAATAGTGCATTAAATTTAAGAACTTATTTAAAAAAATCAACTTTACATAGTGTCGTTTAGAGAGCAAACTTTCTTTAAGGGCGCTCTAACTCGGGATTCGAACCCGTTAATACAAAACAAGTCACGTCTTGGAATTATAGTGGCGCCCGATTGAATCATGTAAAATAGTTTCTTTGTATACGTTATAACCTTGCAAGGTTTATGAGCATATGCTCACGTAACATAATATGGTATAATGTCCATGAATTTCGTGGGTATAGGTAGTCATTTGAATGTTTTTTTTGCGACCATGTAACTTGTTTTATTTATTGTAATTTGTTTTATTAAACACTGTTTATTCCACTTTACGCATAAAGTGGAACAAATAATATCATGTTTGATAAAACAAATAACAATGTATTTAAATATTAACGAATAAGCTAACGAATAAGCTAACGCTAGAAGCAGACCCTCTTTGTGTATCCGTGCGAAGTGGATTAAAAAAAAAGTTAAGAAATAATACCAAAACAAATATATACAGTGCAAAATTTAGTGGAAGTCATGGTAGAGGAAGACCAAGAAAAGTATGGTTGGATCAAGTAAATGATATTTTGAAAGAAGAAATGTAAGGGAAATAGATGTGGAAACTGCGAAATACAATATGTACGTCGAGATAGAAAATTCTGAAATTTTCTTTGCCTACTCCAGCAGGAACACGGTGTAATGGTATGTCAGTATACTAAAAAAGAAATATACATAAAATAATTTTTGTTTAATAATAGATATGACCAAAGTCATAAGGGTATTCTTATGCCCCCGAATACTAGGCAGAAAAAATGCCTGTGTCATTCGAGGGGAGTAACACAGTGCGGGATTCGAACCGGCAACCTTCCGCACGGGAGTCCTGTGCGTTACCGCGCGGCCATGCATCTCATTAAATAAGAAATTATTGTTTCGTCGAAATAACTTCAATTGCTAAGATAACTTATACTTCGACTCGGATATTGATATCTTCAACAAATTCTAAAATATTGTCTCTTTTGAATGGGGTGTCAGATAAAATATGTCAATATCTGACACCCCATTCAAAAGAGACAACCTGCGAAAAAGTCGAAGAACAATTGGCAAATAAGTTTTACTTTCTTAATCAAATCAATGTTTCTGTTTCTCGAATGGTCAGAAACATAAAAACCATTTATTTATCATATTAAACATTTATAATAAAAAAAAACTATTATCTCAATATATAGGAAGATATTCTCATATCCCTCCTCACGCTTAGAAGGTAGTATCCCAACATATGTTACATAAAAAAATCATTGTAGAAAAGAGTCACGGGTATAAAGCGCATTCCCACAAACAAGTAGAAATATCTAAAAAAAATTGTAAATTCTCCACCATTTGAGGGGATTGAATCTCCCGCACCATACCAATGTTCCATATTCTGACTTGCTTCGTAGCAGTACAATTTCGAGGGGTCAGAGGACGTTTCTTTAATGACTCTAAATTGCCCTGTTTTTTTCCAACTGATCACAAAGAGGTTTCATATCCATTTTTAGCCCATTGGGAAATTGAAACCAAACCACCCGAAATGAAGACAAGTTTTATGAACTAGGTCACGGTGGTTGTCAATCAAAGACCAAAAATGTCCCAGTTCAATAACAACGTTCGCGCCTTAGATGTGTCCGAGTGTTTTTGTCCCTTCACGTGCGGTAGTATTGTCGAAAACGTGCGATGACGAACTGTGTAAAGTTCTGTATCAACTCTTGTGGTTCTAAGCTCGAAGAATCAATTAATGGGACCGAAGACAATGTTGTCTTCCGACCACGATTTTCAATATGGCAGCATCGTCAATTCGGGTTTATAAACATATCTTATCACAACTTCATACAAAGAGAAAAGATGATGTGATATATATAGTAGGTTGTTTTAAATTGAGCGCTTTTTTTAATTCATCTGGTTGTTCTTTGACCCAATTGACAAATACACGACGTTTGGCATGATCCAATGGCTTTAGTTCCTGTGGTTTTGTAACCTTATGTGCCTTCAGAGATAAATATTTTCATAAAATACGCCATGTTGTGGATTCACTGAGTCCAACTTGTGAACGTCAACTAATGGACATTTCTGGATCTTCAGCAACACTTTCACGATGCTGGACCAAATCAATATGATCTTGTGAACGACCGCTACGGCTATATCTTTCTCTTCTTTTATCTTCCACCGAACCAGTTCCTTGAAATGTTTTAACAATTCGATTGATAGTGCTTTCAGATGGACGATTACGCAAACCGTAAATATTTTCTAAAAACATTTTTCACTGAACGTCCATTTTCATAAAATAATTTAACAATTTTAACGCGTTGTTGTGACATATTGTATACGACTTCATTTTTATAAATGCCATACATTACACTTCTCAAGTGTCACAAGACCCAGGCAAGTTCGCGACGCTATCTGTATTTTATCCAAGAATTTAAAAAAAGCGCTCAATTCGAAAGACCCTATATATGTTTGCCTTAATATTTTTCCCCTTCTTGGTCGTTGCTTTAATTCTGAGGTTCATGATCACCAAGTTCATCAACCACACCTCTTCAGTACAAGCGATCTCTTGACCTATGTAGCAGCTCCAGAAATGAGCACCCCGCTGCTTTTTCCACCTGACACTTCATCGAATTGGTGCATGATCTTTGCCCCATTTGCCTTTTCCACTTTCCAATAATAACCTGCTATGAAAATTTACAAGCCCCATCTTGGTGCGCAAAACCTCATGTTCTCCGAATATCAAGACTAGCCTAGTGCTTCTCGTCAGGCGAATACGTCTATTCTCTATGGCAGGGGTCTCCAAACTTTTTAGCCTAAGGGCCACACTGACTCCTCCACTAAGTCCCAAGGGCCAAGACCTAGCTAGCTCATCATAACAACATACTGTAGTTTTGAATTACGCGCAATTTTTTTAATTGAGTCAAAGATTAAGGCAATGTGTATAATTTGCAATGAAACAATATCAAACTTTAAAAATGCAATATAAAACGTCATTATGAGACTAAACATTTTCAGAATGACTCCAAATTTACAGGAAGTATACGGTTAGAAAAATATAAATCTTTGAAACGCGGGTTGAAATCTCAACAATTGTTGTTTAAGAAAGTAAATGCTGAATAAGACGCAACAACTCGTGCTGGTTTCCGCGTGGCTCGTTCAATAGCGAAACATGGGAAACCATTTACTGACGGCGAATTCATTAATAAAATCTCTTTCGAACCAGCGAAATGAAGGTACTCAGGAGTATCGCTAGCAAAACCCTTCGTGATAAGAGTACGAAACACAGAAATCCGAAGGACGTGCGAAGTTGAAGATGTTGTCAGATGGGGACGACAGAGAAGAAGGTTCTGAAACGAACATGTATCCAGAATGGCGGAATCAAGAGCCGTAAGAATGGCCAGGGACAGTATCCCCCAAGCAAGCAGACTTCCAGGACGACCTCCCAAAAGATGGAAAGACAGCTAGCAGTCAACGTCACAAGAGGGAAACAATGATGCAGGACCATAACAGGCCTAAAATAAGATAAAGAAGAATAATTCATTAAGGATTGCATGATTGCAGCAGCAGAAGAAATGTGTCCAGAAAAAGCTTATTTATTTAAAAACATCAGTTTGTTAGGAAACACTGAGCCTCGAAGAGTAGATGATGTTGCAGAAAATATATTAACTCAATTGTCTGACAAAAATCGACACTTAGAGTGGCTCTCTTTGGCCCTGGAGATACTGCAATTTCATTACGTATGTCAGTTATTGTGTTTCTTAATTGGTCGTTAAATAAAAACATCTGATTATTATTTTGTATGATTTACTTACATTGTAAATTTTACAATGTAATCAAAATAAACTATCACGGGCCGGATACCGGGCATATCCCGGATTGGTGGTGCTCGCGAGCCGGTGTTGGCCCGCGGGCCGTAGTTTGAAGACCCCTGATCTATGGAGCTAATCAAGTCACGCTATTCAACTGGATGCATCCCTGAATGATACATTCCATTTGATCATGGGTTGCCTTAAGTCAGTCTCCTTTTTCAAAAGGTGTACATCACCGCCAGGATTACTCCTCCAAAAATCAGGAGAGACATAGAAGTATGCTGAAAGATCAGACCATCTGCATTTCCCCCTTTTTACATTTATACGTTACAATTAAATTGTTTGATTCCATTTCAAATCGATTCCAATCAACCAAGTTTTTTTAATAAATTTAACAATCAAACAATTGAACAATTTTTTATTTAATTGGTTTGATTTATAAAAACGACTAGATAGCATTGTATTGTATTACGCTTTCATTGTATACCAATCTCTTCCAACCAACCAAAAGTATGTTAAAACAAGCTTTAAATAAAAACCAGATTGATAATTTTTTTTAAATATATCTGTATCGATGGGAACTGAACCCCTCAAACTCAGAGAAGGCACAAGTCTTACCAACTTAGCAACGGAGGAGATTATAATTACTAGATTGAATCAAAATTCTAAATAATTTTGACAATTTCCGTGGTCGAGTTGGTAAGATGCTTGTTTTCCAGCCCGGGGTTACAGGTTTGATTCCCGGTGGAACCCAGTTTTAAAATAAAAGGATTTTAGTCTGATTTTCGCTTAAGGCCTTTTAAGATATTTCTGGTTGGTTGGAAGAGATTGCCACATGGTAATAAGCCCGCCAGATTGTACTTTATATACCAAAAGTGTAATATAAAATATTAAAATAATTTAACAAAAAAAACATTTTCATCAACGGGAATTAAAAAATAATTTTAATAACGATGGAACCCAGATTTAAAAAAAATTAGATAGTCTGTTTTTCGCTTAAGGTCTTTTTAATATATTTCTCGTTGGTTGGAAGAGATTGCCACGTGGTAATTAGTCCGCCAGATTGTACATTATATAGCGAAAGTGTAATACAAAATATTAAAATAATTTAACAAAAAAAAAACATTTTCATCAACGGCCTTAAAAAATCATTTTAATGACGATGGAACCCAGATTTAAAAAGAAAAGAGATAGTCTGTTTTTCGCTTTAGGCCTTTTTAAGATATTTCTGGTTGGTTGGAAGAGATTGCCACATGGTAATAAGCCTGCTAGATTGTACTTTATATAGCAAAAGTGTAATACAAAATATTAATATAATTTTACAAAAAAAAAACATTTTCATCAACGCGAGTTAATTGCCTTAAAAAATTATTTTAATATGTAACGATTTCCGATTATTTTATATAATTTATATAAAATTGTAAAACTGAAAATAAACGTAAAAAAAACACTTTTCAAATAAAACTAAAATTATTTTGTTTAAACAGTGTTTATAATTACCTCACATGACACCAAATAATCATTTTAATTGTCAACCGCAAAAATCAATACTGTCGACAGACTCATCGAAATTTCTGCCAAATCAGAACAGTCATCTTGATTGAAATCATATAAAAAAATAGTGAACTATGTCAATGAAAAAAACACTATATAAAGTGAATAGACTTTTGTATTATGTCCTGTTAGGTCAGGTATTGAGGAAGAACTGACTGGCGCGCTGCAGAGAGCCGTACGAAGAGATGGGCGCTAATTGGGACATTATTGATCCACTCAATTATCTGGAGCTATTCAGTGAACACTCCCAGAGCCGTCTCATTTTCTTTTTGCCCTTAGGTCAATATATTGGGTGTTAACATAAGTTGTGTCCATTTTTTCCTTTCAAACATTTTTTTTTCATCACCAGTAATGATGCTGTAAAGGAACCTTTGCTTGTGGTCATGCGCAGCTCGATGACGCACGAGCAAACCAGCAGAAATTGTCGAACGTTGATTTTTGTTATTTTCACTCAAAACGTGTGGAACCCAAGCACCGAACTTCTGGACTTTTCCCATTGATTTAAGATGGCGGTATACAGTCATGTGATTACAATTCATCTACTCAGCCGATTCGACGGTAGTTTGAAGGGGATCTTCATGAATAATATGGTTTAAGCGGTTCTCATCGAAGTCCACTGGTCGTCCGGAACGCTCCATGTCCTTCAGGTCGAAATTACCGTATTTGAAACGCAAAAACCATAGACGAGCTGTCCTTTTATTTGTAGCATCTTCACCGTACACTTCGCAAATATCGCGAGCAGCTTTGGCAGCTTTATTCCCTCGATTGAACGCGAACAGATGGAGGTGTCGAAAATGCTCACTTTCGTCTACTTATCATTTCATTTTGAAGGCTTGTAATCAAATAAAATAATATTAGGTCCTTACATATGAAATTGGCGTTTTGTTTGGGAGGAACATAAAGTTGATTTTTTTTTAATATAATATATTTATTTAATCAAAGTATGTACCATTGCTATCTATGCACTTTTGCCATCTCATAGGTAGTTCATCGATCCCTTTACTAAAAAAACCATTCGGACGGGAATCAATAAAATCTTTGAAGTCGGTTTGGACTGCCCCATCGGAGTTGAATTTTTTCCCTTGCAAGAAGTTATCCAAATTTCGAAAAAAATAGTAATCTGTTGGGGCAAGGTCCGGAGAGTACGGTGGATGTCTTAGACATTCCAATTGAAGCTCTTCTAATTTGGTAGCCGTCTGTTGTGCAGTGTGTGGTCTAGCGTTATCATGAAGCAGCAGTGGCCTAGAGCGATTAACCAGTCTCGGTTGTTTAGCAGCTAGCTTTTCCATCATGGTTTGCAGTTGCTGACAATAGACATCTGCCGTAATCGTCTGGCCAGATTTAAGAAAGCTGTAGTGAACGACACCAGCACTAGTCCACCAAACGCTCACAAGTAACTTTTTTGGAGTCAATTTTCGCTTGGGGCATGGTTTGGCTGGTTCGGCAGGGTTCAGCCATTGCGATGAGCGCTTCCGATTATCATACAGGATCCACTTTTCATCACAGGTAATGATTCGATTCAAAATCCCTTCATTATTGTGCCGGTTGAGTAATGCAACGCAGCAGTCAACGCGCGTTTGTTGATTTGCTTCACTCAATTCGTGAGGTACCCACCTTTCAAGCTTTTTCACCTTCCCAATTTGCTTCAAGTGGATTAAAACAGATTTATCACTAACACCGCAGCCTGCAGCTAACTCGGACGTGGTTTGCGATGGATCCGCTTCCACAATAGCCTTCAATTCTTCATTATCAACTTTGGTCTCCGGCCGTCCACGGGGCTTTTTCTGCAGGTCGAAATTTCCAGAACGAAAACGTTGGAATCAAAAATGCACTGTGTTTTCTTTTGCGGCACCGTCGCCATACACATCATTAATCCTTCGAGCCGTTTCTGCAGCACTGGTGCCACGGTGGAACTCGTACTCGTAAATAACGCGATTTTTCAAGTTTTCCATTTTGTAAACTGAGTGACGCAAAGAAAAAAAACAATTGAGGAAAAAACAAATGAATTATAATTTTCGAAACACAAATACTTGAGTAAATAGCTGTATAAATTTTAATTTGGAATTCCTAACCAAAGAGAAGATATTTGAGATCAAAGTTGCCAGTACGGCAAAACGCCAATTTCATATGTAAGGACCTAATATATGTAACGTAAAAGCAAACATAATATCTTATGGAGCAGAAAATTATCTTTCGAATGACGTATAACCTTTGCCATTTTGTTTTACTTTTGGTGCTCATTTTTAAATTGAAAAAGAAACGGTCACAATTTATGTTAACACCTAATATATTCGTATATTTACGTAAATGTTTACATATGCTGCTCTCTCTAGTTGGGATTTTTCTCGGAGTGTTTTTCTCGGAGTGTGACCTTTATCAGTCATCGCACTCGGCTCATCGTCTGTTCTGAGACAGCTGACTTACACCATTGAAAGTTACACATAACAACTACCAGAAATCACATTTCTACAGAAGTTCGTGGAATTTGAAAAATAATATAATTATTATATCATATATTGCCACTTGAATTTTAATATGCTCGTAGCTGACAGACGTTATTTGTTATTTTTATAAAATAAATTGTGATCTATTAGATTTTTTTATATTTGAGCATTCCTGAATATGTGTAAAATACAGGCGGCCATCGACTTTCGCACATTGTACTTTCGCACAATTCGCTATTTCGCAAATTTAAAAAAAATCAATTTTTGAAAGATTTGTCGATAATTAAAAAAATGTTCGCTTCCATGCAGTCGCTCCCACTTTTTTGGAAGAACTATAATATATGGAACGCAATAAACAATATTGGAAACTCGTGGGATGAAATAAAAGAGTCAACAATGAAAGGTTCCTGGAAACAATTACGCTCACAAATGATGAGTGATTTTATAAATTCTGAAGAAACTCTGGAAACTATCACAGATGAAATAGTTAGCCTAATGAACGAACTAAACTTGGACGTCAACAACGAAGATGTTAATGAGTTGATTGAATCTCACTCAGTACCTCTGTCAAATGAATACTTAATTGAGCAACAAGAGTTAAATGAAATACACAATGGAAGTGAGGAAGAAGAAACTGATAAAATCGTCAAAACTTTGACAATCAAAAATATGAATGAAGCCTTCATGTATCTTGACAAGTTTGTGACTATCATGGAAGAATGTGATCACGATGGAGAACGTGTATCTCAAGTACGTAAGGGCGATTGAGAAAGACACAGCATGTTATAGAACTCTTTATCAAGAAAAGAAAAAAAAGGGTGGTATTCAACTAACTCTTGAAGTTTATAAAGAAAATATATGAAAGCACTTAAACACGCCTCGTTAACTTATTTATGTATATTGGTAAATACATATTTTAAATATATTATTGATAAATAAATATTTTAAAATACAATTTTTGATGTTTTTTTTACATCCCTCTACTTTCGAACATTCGCATACATTTTCAGGAACCACTTATGTGCGAAAGTCGAGTGCCGCCTGTATACCATTGCATTTATAGTTTGTTTAAATGCAATGGTATACAGGCGACCCCTTTTATACATAGCTGTTATTAAAACTTCCGCTTCTCGTAAAATCACGGTGATACAATAAAATTAACCAACACGTATGTTCGCTTGGAGATTCACTCGGTGACTAATCGTCATGTAGTGTGGCGCGAAGCGTGCAGTGTGAGCATTGCGATAGTATTGGGTGCGTTGGTTCGCTAGGATGTCACCTAGCTCTCAGCGTAGCTCTAAGCACCAAGCGAGGCTCCTACCTGTGTGACCGAGGCCTTAGTGATACACTTATTTAGTTTTTATTTTAATTATCGGTAAATTGTCGATTGAAAGCATCTGATACGAAAGCATAAGATCCCCCCACCATACCAACGTCGATCTCGACCTACTCCTCCACGTTGATCCTATGATCTTCTTTGAAAGAATAGTCCTTTCCTAGACGCACACTCTCTTCCGCCATCATAGATATCTAGATCCTGCGTAGTCGCCTGGTAACCCTGACGCATGTTTGCAGCACGCTGACCATTCGCACACGTCTAGCGTTTGAAACACCATCAGCCCGAGAACAGATATATCTCCACTTACCACGATCTTGAGTCTCCGGTTCCCAGTCATCAGGCACCCCGCACAACGCGGGGTGCCTGATGACTGGGAACCGGAGAACTCGCAGACCATCTGTATCTGACGTATGCGTCATCATAAAACAATTGTGTATTTTATTTGTATGGGACGTATGCGTCATCATAAAACAATTGTTTTCTTGTTTGATGTATAATATTTGTATGTGTGTAGATATGTAGTTACAATTCTGATGTTATTTGGTATTTTGCATGTGATATATTTATTGGGGTCCTGGGGTTTGTTGGGGTCCGTGCGGTGTCGCGACCGCAACGGAAATGTAGACTTGTGCGCGGCCACCGCTAGACTATATCGCTGGCCGGCGCAAATCTTGTTATGGAATGGAAAAAAGTGGCGTACTGTTTTGATTGTGACCCTCCTGAAACCCAGCTCTAGGTCGGTGCTTAGTTGCTCTATAAAGAAGAAACGGCCCAGCATACACCACACACAGGAGACAGAACAAGGCAAACATTTATCAGCTTTTGAAGCCATTATGGCTGTCATAGTGTTTTTGTTTGCTATGAAGAGCGTCTGTCAAAGGTGTTAACATCGTGGCAAATCAATTAAGACATCACTGCTTTATCATTTATTTGAACATACACGTATATGTGTATATACGCAAAAAGTAACCAATCCACATTTTACCAGTTCTGTGATAATTGAGGAAATATCAAGATGCACTAAATGGGCTTGTATGAAACAATTCTTGAAACGAAATTAAACATAAAAATACACACTCAACTGACTTGATATTTTTGTACATCAGGACCCATTGTTTATATATACACCATCACGCCATTTAACATACCTACCTGTCAGTGAAGTTAACCTTTTCCTTTCTGTGCTAAAAAAATCCGCCCGGTGATGTGTATTCAATACACATCAATACATATGTAAAAATGAGCTATTTGAAATCGAAAAAATAAGAATATTCATAGCCAATCACTTAAATTAATTAAATTTGATGTCAAAAGTGATATTTATTCAAATTTAATTACTGAAAACATGAAAATTTTGCTCAAAGAGTTGTCATCTGTAACAGAAGCCGATGTGGCCATTTGGCCGATACCATTTTTCACATATCATTCTCACGTGTGCTTAATTACATTGATGTCAATAAACATGAACTGTTTTTTTTATTCAATGATTTAAAATTGCAGTTCTTGTTGTGCCATCCTATATCAAGAAAAAATAATTTTCCTTTCATAATATTTTTGGACTTACAGATAAAGTGCTAATTTTTTTATTTGCTCTTATATGTTGTTGTTAAGTAGCGAAATAAAAGTTATCCCTTTGTTCTAAGTGCTACGTTTTGATAGTAATAAAATAACAATTTATATAGCGCCGTTTAGAGAGCAAACTCTCCTCGAGGACGCTCTGATTCGAGATTCGATCAAACTATTATTGACAGATTAAGACATAAACAAGTTTAATATAAGATTAGGAAGGAAATGACTGCGAGCATCAGATCAGATACTTCCCCGAATCGGCATATATATGTTTAGGAAAACGGTAGTTATAAAAAAATCCATGTTTCTTCTATTTGCTGATGACCTCAAAATCTTGGTACCGATATACACTCTTCAACGGTTGGGGGCTGAGGGGCGAGGGAGGCATGGGACGATTTCGGCCAAGAGCGGAGAAATTTTTGGGATATAACTGTTCACCAGATGTTCGGATCGATGTACTGACTTAGAAATTTCTAGGGTCTCTAATCTGTCCAATTTATTTCCGTTACTACTGATTTGTAAGAATTTGGCATCATCGATAGAAAAAGTATTGTTTTCACGGTGATAATGATTAGCCATTTCAGAATAAATTAGAGGATTTGTTAAGGCGGATTTGTGTTCATATTTATTTATTTTATTTAACAACATATTTATTTATTTTTTCTGGAGTCGAATTATTTGCTTACTCCACGGCTCGTAAATTTAATAAAGATGGATAATAGTTGGAATATTTTTTTATGTAACGTCCGTTAATTGCTTTTGCCTTGTTGGTTGAAAAAGATTCCTGTCTGGCCATAAGCTCGCCGGATAGTTTTAACAATACGTGTTATATAAAGAAATAAATACATAATTATATTGACATTTCCTCAATACGCGAACGAAACCGGATCGTAACAAAATAACACTCTTCTAGCCGTGACGATCATTCGGGACATAAATAGAACATGATATTATGATTGGCCACATTTCGGGATGAGCCGCCGATATCCCCTAATCCTGTGTGATGGTGGGCAATGCTGATGATATGGCTATCTGACGCGATATATCATATATTTATGCAAACAGAGATACATAATTGTATGGAACAAACGCGCCGTACATCAGCGGCGTTTTTTGACTCAGCGGAATATTACCGGGCCATCTGTAAGATCAATTAACTCGATGTGAAACTTTTCCTAACTGGGGTGACCAACCGATACAATTAAATAAGGTGTTATTTAACAAAACTCGTATTTTACAGTATTCAAGAAAAACACTTTTTTTATTAAGTGTCGATATTTTAATAGTTTTTTTTTAAATTAAAAAGATATATTTTCATACACATACTTTATTTAAAAATTTACCAAATTATTTTCAAAACAACAACAAAAAAAACATGAAAAACACTATGAACACGTAG
The DNA here is from genome assembly GCA_949825065.1 of Odontocerum albicorne. Lineage (NCBI taxonomy): Eukaryota > Metazoa > Arthropoda > Insecta > Trichoptera > Odontoceridae > Odontocerum > Odontocerum albicorne. The sequence goes on from OX463855.1 coordinate 2,193,462, forward strand.
AATAACGTGGTCCGCGAATGCAGTTACAACGTTATTTCGCAACTCTTGTATAAAACAAACAAGTTGTGTTGTTACAACTTTTATATGAAAAATCTATTACCTACCACGTTATTCCACTAATCTCTTCTGATCTTATTTTACTCGTTACTTATTTGCCTTATCTGTTTAAATAGGATTGTACGCTGTTTCTCAGTTTCTTCCGTTTATTATCTTACCATTCTGTAGCCCTTGCTTGTCATTTTTTTTTTATCGAAATTAAGTTTATTTTCTACACTTGCAGAGTGAACGACGGGCGCCTCTCCAAACATGTTGATACTTGAAACCACGTTATTCCACTGAGCTCGCGCAAAAATCCAACGGCAATGTTGGCTTAGCAGTGGAAACGAAAGAGATAGAGAATATTTTTAAATAGGGGTCGAAGGACGTGACCACATAGCACGTTATTTCACATAAAACAAGATTTTGAAAAAAATGTTATAATAGTTACCACCTTATTCGCGGCACGCATTCAATTATAGTTTTATCAACAAACAAAAAACTATTTATTTTTTGTGGTTTAATTCTATGGAAATTGTTTGAGATTAAGCTCGTATAAAATAATGGGCATACAAGTCTCATTTCTCGATACAATTGGGATTGCACAACTGATTGTATTATAATCGTATATAATATGACTAGTATAAATAGGTCAAAACCCATACGATGGTTGTCGTCGAAAAAAGAATACGAGAATTTAATTGTGAATACAAGAGAGCAAGAGATGAATACTTGGATTATCTCCGAAAGTTATTCGAAATTTGAATCTCGGTGGGTCCGTGATAACTGAACGAATTTTAAATACCTAGCTAATAATTTTTGAACCGGTGTAAAAGGGGACGATGTATAAATTATATATATAAACAAATTTTATATTTATGAATACATATTTTCATAAATGTAGAATTTGTTTTACTTCCGTGAATATTTCACGGGTTGCAACTAGTATGATATATGCAAGAAAGATTCTACACATATCTTACCTGTATTGAGATATTCCTGTACTTTTTGACTAATCAAATTTTTTTTTCTTCATATTTTTTTTCATTTAACTCATAACGTAGGTGTCCTTATACCCTCGAACATTATGCGGAAAAAGTGCTTGTGTCGTTCGAGGGGAGAAGCACAGCGCGGGGTTCGAACCGACGACCTTCCGCACGCAAGTCCAGTGCGTTACCGCGCGGCTATGCTCCCTACTTTTCCTGTTTCTCTCCTTTCTCCAGGCTGTACTCATTAGACTAAATATTATTTCGCAAATTACATTGGAATGTGGAATTGAGGCTATGTGGGCCACAATTTTATACAAATCATTGCGCCATTAAAGGTGGTACGCCAGGCTGTCTACAAAAATTAAGCGAGCCTCTTTAACCCTTTCGTGGCTGGTGGGAATACGGTTTCCCACTTTCGAAATTGCTCTAAAAAGATCAGTAGGAATTACGTTTCCCAAGTTTCTTCACTCCTGCCATCTAGCGTCATTATTGGGTATTACGATAAAACATTTACCTACTTTATCGGTTGATCTTGTAACTGGCAGTTGAATTCTAAATAACACGTGTTGTTTTGTTTGGAGTGTCGTTGATTTTGTGACAAAACTTCAAAATTTTCAAGTTAATAAGGATTTTGACGATTGATTTGAGTTCTATAGACATTTTTTTCACTGTATGATATATATTGTACATAGCTGGTGATTTGATCTGAATTTCAAGGTAAATCATATTTCATAAGTGGGAAGCGGTCTTCCCACGAAGCTAAATAAAGGATATGTTTCAAAATATGTGATGAATATTTTTTCTTGTAGATGGCTAATAAATGGAATTTGAATAACCCCAACCATATGGAAAAAGCGATGGAGTTTTGATTTCCACTTCCCGATGTTGAAGAAATGTCAGACATAGAAATTGACGATGGTGCACAAGAGGAATTGGACGCACTTGATAACGTGACAATTTCGTAACCGGATATATCGATGAATGTAGAAGAGGATTAATTATAATGTTCATTTTAATGTATTTTTACTTAAAATAAATTATATTCTTAAAAAAAAATCTTTAAAAAAGATTATTCTACCAAGTATCAGTGGGAAGTATATAGTAGATCCCATTAGTTTTTTTACAAGTTTCGATCGATTTATTTAAATATTTTTTTCCATATTGCTTTATACCAGGGCTGTGGAGTCGGAGTCGGAGTCAGAGCCGGAGTCGTGGAGTCGGAACATTTTAGGCGGAGTCGAAGTCGGAAAAAATCGACCAACTCCGACTCCGTTTAATTATTTTAACATTTTCTTTAATGAATAACGTTACGGTATGTATTAACCAGTTAACCTCTCATCGTTTCATGCCTGATACTATGCAGATTTTTATAATCGCAATAAACCCCAAAAGGGGATTACGTTCAGTTTACAGTTTTTACAAAATTAGATATAAAAACAGCAATACTGCGATATCCTGAAATTATTCAAGATTCAGCGCTGACCGTCACGGCCTTACCACTTACCACCTACACAAGTTAAGAGCTTCCATAAATCCTGACTTTTTTTGAGATCTAATTCCATTTAGACCACGAATAGGAAATAAGATTTATATAAAGTATATTTACTTTCAAAAATCTTATCTTGTGTTCTATTCAATATTGAATCAAAATAATAATAAACAATATTAATAAGATTTAGTTAACGTATGAAAACAAATGAAGCAACCTTATTATTTTATTTTAAAGTGTTTTCTTATTTTTTTTAATACCTACCTGTGTTGTTTTTCTAATTATTTTAAAAGTTTCATTTAATTCTTTTTTTAAATATTAATATATATTTTTAATATTATTTTAGTGTGAAGATATTGCTTAATGCGTATTGTTTATATATTTTTTTATAAAATTGTTTCATTTGTGTACGAATATAATTAATTTTTAATTTATACCTGTATCCATTATTAATAAGTCAATATAAATACATTAGGTAGACGCAGTAAATTATAAAATAAAATAAAAATTGAAGTCAGAGTCAAGAGTTGGAGTCGGAGTCGGAGTCGGTGTCGGAGTATAAAATAAAGCCGAAGTCGGAGTCGGAGTCGATACATTTTCATCCGACTCCACAGCCCTGCTTTGTACTATAAATATTAATGACTAATAAATGCGAAAAAAAATTATCTAAAGAAAAATAAAATTTGAGCACGAAAGGGTAAACTATGGTTTTTATGTACATTTTTGTACATATACACATTTTGTTAAGTCGGGATTTTCAGAGGCAATGCGGGACTTGGGATTTGTCTGTTGAACTAGGGACAGTCCCGCTCAAATAGGGACGCCTGGCAACCCTGCTTCATATGTACGCAATAATATACTGTACAATAACACAAGAGTGCCGTTAGTCGGATATCTAATTTCTTTAATTAACATTCAATCACTTTTACACTTGCATTTTAAAGTACAAAAATATTATCATAAAGTTTCGCCCAAAAGTATTCATTCCCTATATACCCACTAAATGGCAAACCAAATTATTTAAGTTCTGGTAGAGAAGAGCTGTGTACTCGTACAATAAACATTATACAGACTTTCGCACAATTCGCTATTTCGCACATTTCAAAAAAATCAATTTTTTAATTATTTTTTCGATAACGCAAAAAATGTTCGCTTCCATGCAGTTGCTCCCACTTTTTTGGAAGAACTATAATATACGGAACGCAATAAACAATATTGGAGACTCGTGGGCTGAAATAAAAGAGTCAACAATGAAACGTTCGTGGAAACACTTATGCCCACAAATGATGAGTGATTTTATAAATCCTGAAGAAAATCCGGAAATTATTACAGATGAAATAGTTAACCTAATGAATTAACTTAACTTGGACGTCAACAACGAAGATGTTAATGAGTTGATTGAATCTCACTCAGTACCTCTGTCAAATGAATACTTAATTGAGCAACAAGAGTTAAATGAAATACACAATGAAAGTGAGGAAGAAGAAGCTGATAAAATCATCAAGACTTTAATAATAAAAAATATGAATGAAGCCTTCATGCATCTTGACAATTTTTTGACTACCATGGAAGAATGTGACCCTAATGGAGAACGTATATCTCAAGTACGTAGGGCGATTGAGAAAGACACAGCATGTTATAGAACTATTTATCAAGAAAAGAAAAAAGGGTGGTATTCAACTAACTCTTGACAAGTTTATAAAGAAAACACTTGAAAGCACTTAAACACGCCTCGTTAACTTAATTATGTATATTGATAAATAAATATTTTTAATATATTATTGATAAATAAGTATTATTATTGATAAATAAATATTTTAAAATACAATTTTTGATGTTTTTTTTACATCCCTCTACTTTCGAACATTCAACATTCGCACACATTTTCAGGAACCAATTATGTGCGAAAGTCGAGGGCCGCCTGTACAAACATCTAAGAGATTTTTGCTAAGTAAAACACCATTAATTTTATCAGTCACTTATCCGATAAAGAATCGGTAGCCCGCGGGGCAACGGAATTCAGAATATAACACTAATGCACTAATGCACAATTTGTTATCTCTGACGAACAAGTACGTTATAATAGCGAAAGCATACAAACATAGAGCAAAAAACGTTGTTGATTGATTGATTCGTGCTTTAGACGGATGACGCATGTGCTATTCGTTTCTTTTATTATATTGTGTGCGAATTGTTATACGTCAATAAGTAAATATGTTAACAACAACTTTGTAGTACTCCATATTAGAAAATGTATTGTTATATTCATTAATAATTAAGTAATGATTATAAATAATAATTATAATTCTTAATTAATAAAACTCGTTAACAATTTTTAACGTTTTGTCTGTAACAGAGATTAAATTAGCTGATTCTTACTAAATCAACCCTGCTGATTACGAAAATCGCAATGAAAAGTTTGTAACACGTAACATTTTTGTGTAACAGAAGGGGGAGTGTTTTAATAAAATAGTGCGTTTTTGCGCATTTCAAAAGTCGTAATTACAACAATGAAAATAAATAAATTCCTGAAATACTAAATTTAGACATAAAATACAATGTTGCTACATAGGAAAATAAAAAAAAGAGAATAAAAAATTATTACTGTAAGCTATTTGCTATATGACCTTATATACCATTTTTTGTTAAAAAAATAACTTTTTTATAAATTTGATCGAATTAACTATTTTTTTAGAGATTGTATATTAAATTGAATGAAAACTCAAATTAGATAACTTAGAAGCCCCTACATTACAGTAAACACCCATATACAGATTACTACCAACCCTTTTTTTGTTAAGTGTAATTAATTAATTATTATAATTATTAATATTAATAATTATTATAATTAATGAATGAGCCCAGATCGTTTGATCCTGCAGTGACACATGCGAACTAAACTTGACAGTTATGTCACATTGCATTTTCTACGTTTCAGAATTAATATTAAATATTAAATAATTCAATCTATATAAATAAAATATTACTCTACCAAATGTACTGTCTTTTCCATTGCCTTAACGTATACGAAAGTGTGATTTCAGGATATATATTTATTTAATATGTTGCTTATAAATAAACCTTTTATTTATTTAATAATTACACGGCCTTTAGTAATTTAATTAAAAATCCAACGGAAAGAAAATTCAAGCGTCGAAATCACTAACACGCTAGATCTGTTTTGGCTTTCTTCGGGAAGATTTATACGCCGCGATTTCGGTCGCTACACAGCGCTCCTAGAAATAATATTAAACAGTATATAAGCTAAACAAGATTGTTTAAATATATTATGCTTGTGTTTTTATATTTATATATTCTGTTTTCCCTCACACTCCGAATTTCAAAAGTTTTTGTGTAAAAATCGTTAATTATCGAAATCGACCTTAAATATGAGGCGTATCCAGAAAGTAAGTGTACTGAGGCTCTCACGACCGGATGGATTTTATTTTCGACATGCTGGCTACACTGCCGTGTAGCCTGACCCTTCCCCTCCGCAACGAGACCGGTTCGAGGTCAGTACGTTGAGAAATGTCGACGCGACAACACGTTTCGTGAAAAATGTAAATCCAATCTCCCGCCAAGTGCGAAATACGCGGCGTCATCCGTTATCTCGTTTGGAAGGGAAAACCTCCGGTTGAGGTTTATAATGAGGTGACAACTGCATATGGTGATAAAGCTATGAATCGTACGCGTGTACAAGTGGTGTCGCGAGTTTAAAAACGGTCGTACGTCTGTGCATGATGATCAGAGGAGCGGAAGACCTTCAATTGTGACTGACGAAATTGTTTTGGGACTGTCAAGGCATAATTTTAATTGAATATATGCTCAAGGGGAGACCATCAACTCTGCAAGATACTGTGAGACCCCAAAAAAATTGCGGAGGGAGATTCAGAACAAGAGGAGACGCATGCTGACAAAGGGAGACTGCCTGCTGCACGACAATGCCAGACCACACACGGCCAACGCCACGAAGGAACTGCTCGCCTCGTTTAAATGGGATGTCCTGAACCATGCCGCGCATTCCCCTGACTTAGCACCTTCAGATTACTATTTATTTACCTTCCTGAAGCTGCACATGGGTGGAAAAAGGTTTTCGACCGACGATGAGGTAAAGGACGAGGTGGAGAAGTGGACGGAGGGGTTGGCGGGAAACTACTTCGAGGAAGGCATCAAAAAGTTGATACCCCGCTTCACCACCGGCATTAAGAGGAATGGCGACTATGTCGAAAATTAGCTTACATATGTACTACGGTAACCACGTAATTTTTTTGTTTAAATAAAAAAAATTGTAACCTACTTAAATTCAATACACTTACTTTCTGGACTTACCTAGTAGTTAAAGAAGTAAGGAAATAATAATAATTCGAAACCCTACGAACCTATTTAAGGGATGATTAGGCAAAAAAGGTTGTCTTTGTTTTTCAGGAATAACATTTCACTATCTAACATTTTGAGTAATTGTTTATTTTCGTCCTCTAAATGTAAATTTGATTGATGAAATACGTAATCTTTGCAAAGTAAGGAAAATCTTCGCCGCGAGATAAATTGGATTAAATGTATTAAATGGCGATACTATTGTAAAAATGGTTTGTTAGTATCACAACTGTTTATTAAAGTTCAGTATACTATTGGATCTGTAGCTACACTTAAGTGTGAAACATCGTGGAAAAGATCACCTATAGTTCGGAAATTCTAGGATGAGTCCTGTGACAGCTCACAAATTTGCCCCAATACAACATTGTAACGACGTTCAGTAATTTTAATTATTTTATAAACTTTAATATAAGCCTCAATTCTAAAAAACAGCGAGTTATTTAGGTAAATACATTACCTAAGGTTGTATTGGGGCAAATTTGTGATCTGTCACAGGACTCATCCTAGAATTTTCGAAATATAGTTGAAATGGTAATGAGCTGTCCTCGGATGTCAAACGAACGTTGGAGCAAGCGGACTTAGCACCGACCACGAATCACTATAAAGCAATAAAATTAACCAGCACGAAGTGTTGGTTAATTTTATTGTCACCGTGATTTTACAAAATGGCGTAAGTTTTAATAACAGCTGTGTATGTAAGCCTTTGTGGAACCCATCGAGCGATTTATACAAAAATGTACCTGTAATAAAATCATTTGGAATGAAGTTGCACAGGAAGTAAATAAAGATAAGGTAAGTTGTAATGAAATTGGTTAGTTTTGAGTGCGGCATCGTTTGTTAGCTCAACCGTTGCCAAATGTCAAACGAATTTGTGCGAAGCACTGGTGTGGCAATGCATGAAATATATTAGTCATTAGTCACGTATCACCTAGCGAAGCACTTTGGTGTGGCCACGGCCTAAGGCCACAAGTAGATCTTCAACAAAATGATAAATGTTATCAAGCTATTTGTTGGAGGTAGGTGAAAAAGAACAAGACACATAACCTATAATATATTGGTTACACGTTGAAATGTTGATGCTGGTTCTTTTGATTTCTTTTTGTTTTACTCTCCACGTTATGCGGATTTCTCCTGTTACATAATGTATAGGTAGATCTGATTTATTATTCATATGGAAGAGTGCTAGGGAAGCGTTTACTCATAACACATCGATTTATTATTCATATGGAAGAGTGCTAGGGAAGCGTTTACTCATAGCACATCGATTTATTATTCATATGGAAGAGTGCTAGGGAAGCGTTTACTCATAACACATTGATCAATAAGTCCCGGGACTAACTACTAAAACAACATTTGTTTGCCAAAATTCTTCTTTATTCATCAACATAGTCTCCTTCAAGAGCGATACATTCATTCCAACGCTTTCCTAACTTTTCTATGCCAGCCATGTAGAGCGATTTATATTTGGTTTCAAAATAGGCGTTAGTTTCGGCAATCACTTCTTCATTGGAGCCAAATCTCTTTCCCTGAAGCATCTTTTTGAGGTCTGCGAACAGCCAATAGTCGCTGGGGGCCAAATCTGGAGAATACGGGGGGTGCGGAAGCAATTAGAAGTTCAACTCATGCAATTTGGGCATCGTTACCATCGACTTGTGACATGATGCATTGTTCTGATGAAAGAGAACTTTTTCTTCTTCATATGGGGCCGTTTTTATGCAATTTCTGCCTTCAAACGCTCCAATAACGCTATGTAATATTTGCTATTGATGGTTTTTCCCTTTTCAAGGTGATCGATGAATATTATACCATGCGCATCCCAAAATACGGAGGCCATAGCCTTCCCGGCCGACTGTTAAGTTTTTGGTTGCTTTGGACGACTTTCACCGGCTACTCTCCACTCAACTGACTGCCGATTTGATTCATACCACCGACAAATGGTTATTTTCGACGGAGCAGAGCCCTGATAACACGTTTCAATCCATCGCTGAGGTTGAACGGTATTTTTTCCCATTAAAAAGCAATATTTTATCAACGCACGAAATTCGTTTTTTTCCAATGTTTTGAAAATAGCAAAAGTAGCGTCGCTAAAACCACTGTAACTCAATGACACAATGTCGGAATGTCATGAAATTTTGACACGTAACTTCTAAAGGTTGGTAATAACTGAAAATTGTATAGATTTGTTATTAGAGGCGCCACCTGTTGGTTAGTCCCGTGACTTATTGATCGATGTGTTACCGCGGCGGTTTTTATTTGGTGTTTTTTTTTTATCTTAGGATTATTTTGAATTAATGAAGCACTAATAATTTGTATTTTTTAAAAATTTTTGTAATGCATATTGATTAAAACAAAGAAATAAAATTCATTCCGACAGGAAATTTGGCATGTTTATATTTCAACGTTTTTTTAAATATTGTATATTCTTCATTAGACCGAATCAATTGACCAATTTACAACTATTTTGGACAGATACTCGTATATATATTTTGGTAGAACGTGTACCAATAATATAAATATAAATAAAAAAAATGATATAAATCTTAAAGCTCCCCTATTCATAATTTATACAAAAAAAATAACCCTCTTCAAAATTAACAATTGGTATTTATATCATCAACATCATTGTCAACCAGGATCGATCCACTGCTGGATGAAGGTCTCCCCAAGTTGACTCCAAATAGTTCGGTTTTTTGCTCGTTGATGCCATGTAATGCTGCCATGCTTCCTGATTTCATTTATCCAGCGCACCTTCGATCTTTTTCTGCGCCTCTATGCCTCTTGGGTACCATTGGATTATTTCGGATGTATATTTCAGAAAAATTAAGTAATGAGTTAATTAATTTTTCAAACAAATGATTTTTCATTTACATCTGCGTGAAAGTTGTAATGACGTAAACTTGTTTTCATCTTACACGACGGTATGTCTTAGTTCATCTTACACGACGGTATGTCTAGGTTCATCTTACACGACGGTATGTCTTAGTTCATCTTACACGACGGAATGTCTTATTTCATCTTACTCGACGATATGTCTTAGTTCATCTCACACGACGGAATTTCTAGGTTCATCTTACACGACGGTATGTCTTAGTTCATCTTACACGACGATATGTCTTAGTTCATCTTACACAACGGAATGTCTAGGTTCATCTTACTCGACGGTATGTCTTAGTTCATCTTACACGACGGAATGTCTTAGTTCATCTTACTCGACGATAAGTCTATGTTCATCTCACACGACGGAATGTCTAGGTTCATCTTACACGACGGTATGGCTTAGTTCATCTTACACGACGGTATGTCTTAGTTCATCTTACACGACGATATGTCTTAGTTCCTCTTACAAGACGGTATGTCTGAGTTCATCTTACACGACAATATGTCTTAGTTCATCTTACACGACAGTATGTCTTATTTCATCTTACACGACGATATGTCTTAGTTCATCTTACACAACGGTATATCTTAGTTAATATTTTTAAGTTACATAATAATTTGTTGCTAAAGTATATTCGAAAATTTGTGATTTATCATTATACATCACATCTTAACAAACGATACAATAATATGTTACAAGACACCACGTTCACGTTTCACTCCCATACATCAATAATTATTTTATATTTATTATTAATTTAACTGAATAACAATTAAACATAACAGCATCTTCAAAATATTTGTCTGAGATTTATTTTTAAGCTTAGAAAGTACTTCATACCGCAAGGAACTGAATTGGTTGAACGTAAGAAATAGACGCAAATTTCCCATACTGTCACTATTGTATGATATCCTTAACTGTCCCACCGCTATCTCTAATCTCACCGAGAATATTCAATGTTTTCCGATTATGGATTTGCGCTACGCTCAAACAGAGATTGTTTAATGGCTTTCCAAATTCACCGCCCTTTTTTACGACGTTCTTTACGGTCCATACTGGAGACTCGACCAATTACATACTAATGTTAGACTCGTTCCGTCATTGGAAAGTTTAAAAATGCGACTGTAAAAATCTTAATTTCAAGTCGGTTATATAACGTGTTTCATTACCGATTTTTCCCTCTCAGTTATTCCTTCTTATTCCTTTAATCTGTACTCTGATATAGTTTTCAAGGAAGCACTATATGTTATATGTAACTTGAATCTGTGGGTCAAACTGAATGAGGTATGCGTCAATAACTTCAGGTGCGTAGATGGTACCGTTGTTCTGGCAGACAGTATTGACGGCCTTCAAACGTTTATAGATAGAATTAATGGAGCCGGTGTGAGGCTGGGGCTGAACATGAACGTGAGTAAAACTAAGTTCATGGTGTTCGGCCGGCAGGATCACGCAGGAGCACGTCTTACATTGAACGGTGCTGATACAGAGAGAGTGGAAACATTTAAATACCTCGGAAGTATTCTAGTGGAAGACCTCGACCCAGAAACCGAAGTGAAGTGCAAAAATGAATCATCTCGTGCGACTTTTAATAAAATGAGAAGCGTATTCTGCGATGATAATCTAAACTTGAAACTTCGACAACGGTTAGTCAAATGCTACGTTTGGTCAGTGTTATTGCATGGAGTGGAATCATGGACACTCAAAGTAAGTAGTATGAACCGACAGGAAACATTCGAAATGTGGATGCACCGGAGAATGCTACGGATACCCTGGATGGATATGGTCAGCAACACGAGGGTTCTTCATAGAGCCAAAGTTGATAGAGAGTTACTGACTAATATTAAAATCCTAAAGGTGTCCTACTTGGGTCTTGTACTTAGAGGAACAAAGTACAAATTACTGCACCTGATCATCCAAGGCAAAATGGAAGGCCGAAGAGGTGTTGGTAGGAGATTTGCCTCCTGTTTGGCCTCCATTTCGTAGGGACGAATAGTCATTTGAATGATTTATTCAACCATATAACTTGCTTAATTTACTTTTGTCTGGTTGGTTGGAAGAGATTGCCACCTGGCAATACGCCCGCCAGATTGTATTTGCAATAAAAGTGTTAAATAAATAATATGTAAGTCTGCTACGTTTGGTCAGTGTTATTGCATGGAGTGGAATCATGGACCCTCAAAATAAGTAGTATGGACCGACTGGAAGCATTCGAAATGTGGATGCACCGGAGAATGCTACGGATACCCTGGACGGATTTGGTCAGCAACACGAGGGTTCACCTGATCATCCAAGGTAAAATAGAAGGCCGAAGAGGTGTTGGCAGGAGGCAAATCTCCTGGCTCCGCAATATATGTGATTGGACTGGCATAAAGGGCGTTGGAGATCTTTTTCGAGATTCCGGGGACAAAGATGTCTACTCTAAAGTGATATTCAACGTTGGGGGGGACCTGACATGACACTGGGAAGAAGAAGAATTCCTTTAATTGATGATATTTCACTTACATTTTTACTATGATATATTCATGAATTTTGTCAAGGTGAGTAATTTCCTTTATTTAATTTTTTCTGGTTTGTTAGAAGAGATTAATTTACTGTGCGTAGCAAAAAATGACAATAGCAAAATACAATGAAAATCCAATCAGAGCTTATTGTATGTATTATCAATAAGCTAATTAATTTCATATCTCAAGTCGGATTACTGGAAGCAGTAAGATAGCGCGTCGCAGCTGACTGATGGCGTGGGCACGTCTCGAAACTAGATTTATAATTAGTTCTCTCTGCGTGTGTTTACTTAGTTTCTAATATTATTTTTAGCCGCTATACCTCCGGCATTTTTTAAATCTTTCATCAGTAAATAAATAAATATACATTACTCATATACGTTATAAATATTAAATCCATTGCTCTAAATATATGTATGAGCAAACGTATAAATATTAAAGGCATTGCTCTAAATATATGTATGTGCACATATACTCGTAACTATGAAATTAACCGAAATTAATCTTACATACATTTTGTTACTGTATTGTTGTGTGTTTACCAGTTCCCTAGTCTTCAAAACAGGTGAGAATTTATAATAAAATCTCTCTATAATAAAATATGTGTTGTATCAGGTAAAATCTCATTTAAAGCATTTTAATTAACAAAGATTGAGAATTAAGATTTTTTAGGTTATGTTTTTGTCTTTTTGACAACGGAGTATTTTTTTCGTAAACGGTTTGTGAAAGCATACAATGCTTTTATTGCCAGTAGTATAATATTTTTTTCCTTACATTACGAATTTTCCCATTTATTATGACTCGAAATTAAATGTCAAATTTATTTTAAATTAAATCGTCATAAACATATTATTGAATCAACATATTGTATATATGGTAATAATTAGTTCCCTCTGCGTGTGTTTACTTAGTTTATAATATTATTTTTATCCGCTATACCTCCGGCATTTTTTAAATCTTTAAATAAATAAATACACATAACTTATACACGTTATAAATATTAAAGCCATTGCTCTAAATAATATATATGTATGTACACACGTATAAATATTAAAGCCATTGCTCTAAATATATGTGCATGATACACATATAACTATGAAGTTGACCGAAATTATTCTTACATGCATTTTGTTAGTGCATTGTGTGTTTACCAGTTGCCTAGCCTTTAAAACAAGTGAGAATTTTTAATAAAATCTCTCAAATAGCTTTTGAAATGTATTATTATCAGTTGATTAGGCATTCCATCTTATAGAGAGGATGATTTGTGAAAGAACTGCTGTATTATACCTGAGAAAATGTAGGATGGTTCCTGTGACATTTGAAATGTCATGTCTCAAAGGGATGGGGTAAAATCGTTTTTTTTACAAACATAAGTTGTGTTAACATAAGTTGTGTCCGTTTTTTTCCAAATTTAAAAATGAGCACCAAAATGGTAAATGTTATACGTCATTCGAAACAAAGTTTTCTGCTCTACAAGATATTGTGTTTGCTTTTACGTTACATATATTATTTTATTTGATTACAAGCCTTCAAAATGGAGTATCAAGTAGACGAAAGTGAGCATTTTCGACACCTCCTTCTGTTCGCGTTCAAGCGAGGGAATAAAGCTGCCAAAGATGCTCGCGATATTTGCGAAGTGTACGGTGAAGATGCTTATAAGATGATACAATATCTCGTAGAGCAGAAAATTTTCTTTCGAATGACGTATATCATTTACCATTTTGTTTTACTTTTGGTGCTCATTTTTAAATTGGAAAAAAACGGACACAACTTATGTTAACATCCAATACATACATATATTGAACTTAAATATACATATTAATATTAAATAATTTTAAACAATGACTGTAATTTATTATTACTACTGCTTTTTGTATCTTCATGTTAGTCTAAGACACAGTTTTGTATTTTTTGTCAATAATTTTAAGTGCTTATATAACTTGTCATATGTTAATTTGTATATAAAAGACACTGTTGTGTCATTAATTAAATTAATTTAATTAATTGATTAAAAAAAATCTGTAATCTCGAAGGCCTTCATTGTATTTTTAGTTTATCAGGACAAGTGTCGCAATATTCACTCGTTTCGCATCTTCCGACCTTCTTCTGTCTCTTAGAACAAACAATACAATCCTTTTTTTTTACCCCTTCTGATGGAAGCTTCACAATGAAAGTGTTGGTATACATACAATGAAAGTGTTAAATAATACAATAGATATCGACATATAAAGATTACAAGATATTGTTCTTTAATTAGGAGAATGGTCCTTGGAACCCTCGAGCCCCTGGGTGCTGGTGGGTGCATCCACATCCTTTCAGCTGCTGTCCAATACCGTCGAGGCAGTGAAAAGCTGCTCCGCGACTTCTCCATTGAAACGTGACTTCAAGCTGGATGGTAACTCGGATGAAAATGTGAGAAATAGACGCCAAATTCACATACTAAGTCTATTGTATAACATCCTTAACTTTCCCGCTGTCCCCTCTTATATTGCCGAAATTTTCAGCGTTTTTTCGATCATAGACTAGCGAATTTTCAGCGTTTTTTCTATCATGGCTTAAATGATTTTTTTGTATTGGCCATCCCAGTTCACCCCGCTCATCTTTTTTTACGTCGTCCTTTACTGTCCATGCAGTGAGACTGGAACCAATTAAGCTATGGCTTGCTAAGAAAGCGGTGCCGTTATGTAGCGGCCGTTACATGGCGTGATGCGGCGGACGCAAGTAGTTTGCGTCGCATCTGCCTGGCGCGCTGCCAGACGGCAGAAATGAGAACCCACAACTGTCAGCTAGAAACGTCTAATCTGACAGCTCCGTGAACGAATTTATGAAGTATTAGTTTGTTTTTTTTTTTAAAGGAAGAATTAACATTAGCTTCTTTTAAATTTCGTTGGAATAACTAATCATATAAACCCCCTACAAGGCAAGGCAGGAATACAACCTTATCAATTTACAATATACATACACTCCTGATTTTTCAAGTGTAGTCCCGATATTATTCCACATATTTTGTTTCAACTGGGCTTTTCTTTAGTGTTTCCTCTTCACATCATATACAAATTTATTATTTGTTACAAAATCAATCAATATTTCGTCACCTTCGCTGGTCCAAATTACGTTTGCATTCATTTTTTTATTTTAAAACGGTCACCGCTATACGGGAAAAAAACGTACCATGACTGTTTGTTCCGCTATGACGACCGTCATGCAAATGGCGGCATCGCTATTTGACGTTACGCTCACAACAAACGCTCTCTAGGAAACCAACGCCATTAGTTTGCATATACAACGTTTTGTTACGGCCGCTACATAACGGCACCGCTTTCTTAGGAAACCGTAGCTTTACACACTAACGTTAAACTCGTCCCGTCTCGGCATGCTCGAAGTGATTGAAAAAACTCTTAATTTCTAGTCAGTAATATAACGTGTTTCATCCCTGATTTATCTTTCCTCTCCACCATCCCTTCCTTTTCCTTTGATTGATCGTATCTATATTTTACTTCTATTAACATATATTATGTATAACTTCATAAATTTCATAAAGATGAATAATCATTTAAATATTTTTAGCAAACTTGTTTTATTTACTTTTGTCTGGTTGTTTAGAAAAGATTGTCGTCTGGCAATAAGCCCAACAAATTGTTTTTTTTTACAATGAAGTGCTAATAAATAAATAAAATTAAAATAAATAAAACGTGACAACACGTTTATCTTTTAGATAGATGTTTAGCCATTTGGATATTCCTGTCTATTATACGAGTATCTTGCAGAGTCAAGACAAGATATTTTTGCGCCCACAATAAGGTGACAATTTTTTCAAACACTTTTAGGAACGCTTCAAGTTGTTCTTATATACCATATATACCCTTATTTTAGAATCGATATTTTTTTTTTGCAAAGCAATCCCCCTCTTCCCCTTTTTTTACCTGGCGAGTTTATTGCCATGTGGCAATCTCTTCCAACCAACCAGAAATATGTTTTTATAGGCCCTTAGTATTAACCAGACTGGAATCCTATTAAAAAAAATATGGGTTTCAGCGGGGATCGAGCCCGCAACCTCAGGATCGGCAGACAAGTGTATTACCACCAGGCCACGGAGGTCGTCAAGTATTTAAAATATATGAGAATTGGGAACGAACGATCACTTTGTTCCACGATATTGAGAAAAAATAACATGTTAAACATTTATAACTTTATTTGTTTCAAGGCGACAAAATCATCAACAACTTAATCGAAATTAATGTTGTTTGAAATAAAATTTATTAAAACTTCTTTCAAAAGATGTCATCATAGTCACAAGCGTTGACTAAAACATACGGAGTGCAATATCAATTTTTTGTGTTTTTTTTTCTTTTCATTTTTTTGCGCGACCAATTTTGGCGCACTTCAAATATAGCGCCTGGAGCCAGTACCCAGATTGCCCCACCCTTGTCCCGACCCTGATTTGTTGATTGATTCTATTATAGTCGATAATATCTTATATTAATCTGTTTTTTTTTATCGTAAGAATTATATTATTCTAGCGTAATATTTAATTATTTAGTCATTATATATGAACACTACTACCTTGATCAAAAAGTTTTAGGACCGGCCACTGTGTGGCGTTGTCAGTCACCCGATTGGAATTCTTTTTTTTATGTTAGGTTACCACATCTATTATTGACACTTCCCACTAAATTTCAGCGTCATAGCTTGACATTTGTAAAAGTTACGCTGTACTAAGTACATCTACCTTTGTGCGTGTTTTCGATTTTTTACAAGTTTGAAAATGGCATCAACTGTGCATCAACGAGTTTGCATTAAATTTTATGTGAAAATCGGATTTAACGGTCCGCAGACCTTGGAAATGTTGGAGAAGTGTTTTTCGGTGGCACGAACGCTTCAGAAGTGGTCGTGAGTCGGTCGAGGGTGACAATCAAAAAGTAGTAGGCTATAAACATTTTCTACACTCCACCTAAAGCCAAATGTATTACTATCACATATCTTTTCATACGTTTTCTTAACCAAATATGTTTTCCTCAACATATGCAGATGCAGAGAAGCTCCCTACCTAATGGCCGCACCCACACATGGTATCCTTACATGCAGCTTTTATTTTATTTTTAATCTGTCAATTAGTAGGTCTAGTCAAGGGTTTTTCAGCATCTTTCTGGTTGGTCGTAAGAGATTGCCACATTGCAATTAGTCCGCTAAGTTGTACTGTATACAATGAAAGTGTAATACAATGTTAATCAATAGTGGATATTTAAGATCCATGCTAAAACAAAACTGATTAAATGCTTTATATCAATATTATCAATAAAATCAGACATAAAAGTTAATATGGACTTCAATAACATCGTACATGCATTTATGGAGCAGAAAACAACATCGTACATGCATTTGTGGAGCAGAAAACAACATCGTACATGCATTTGTGGAGCAGAAAACAACATCGTACGTGCATTTGTGGAGCAGAAAACAACATCGTACATGCATTTGTGGAGCAGAAAGTGACATCGTACATGCATTTGTGGAGCAGAAAGCGAAATTTTAACTGGTGGTTTGTTGTGTGGCGTGAAATACATGGAGGGGGGACACAGGTTGCCAACTGCTAAGGGCACCGTCAATACAAATGTGTCACGGCACACACTCTTGGCATACTGGCACTGTGTACCTTTTGCATTTCAGGAGTTCAACGTATCACCCGGCTCCCCAGATAGGTTGAAGCTGACAAAAGATGCCAGCAGAGGGTGCTCTGCCCAGTTGTCTGCCGTCTCTAACATAAGTGAGGGAATCTGGTATCTGACTGCCGACACTAGAGACACTCCAGAACCATCTTCGCATACAGCTTCAGCGAATGTTCACATCATCGGTAAACTCTATTTCTTTATTAATCTCTTTTTACAAGATCTAGTTACATGTAGAAATGTTAAGTTTATTTAATGCGGGGATCAAGTGACACATTGTCAGCTCTTATATAGGGCAAGACAAACTTGTAACAACACTGTACTAAATACATTCAGAGCATTGTGGCACAGAGTATTGTGAATATAAAATGTACCCACATATCAACAAATATACTCTTAAATCAAAATGCTTAGGGATTTTCAATCTCAAACTTATAAGTTTGGAATCAATTTAAGTGTTTTTATATATTGGTGTGACAACCTCCATGGTCTAGTTCAAGAGTTCCCCCCAAAGTGGTCGATATCGACCCCGTGGGGTTAATTTGATTTTTCTAGGGGTCGATAGTTTCAATGGCAAAATAGCCCCCCCCTTACTACTGCTATTTGTTTGTTACTTCAAAATATCTATGATTCCAATAGGTACCTAATTAAGAAGTAAAATATTTAAAAAAAAAAACACTTTTTTGATAAAAACACATTACATACCAAACTTGGGAATGAAAAGGTAAAATGTGTAATTAAAAGAGTCACACGTAAGAATACATGAAAATACTCGCACATGTAGCTCAAACATGTCTGTGCATTCTCTTATCGAACGTATCAAAGCAAGTGTGGACGTGACAAACCGTTGCATGTTATCAAGTGAAATACTAGGTAAGTCCAGAAAGTAAGTGTACTGAATTTTTGTAGGTTACAATTTTTTTTATTTGAACAAAAAAATTACGTGGTTACCGTAGTACATATGTAAGCTATTTTTCGACATAGTCGCCATTCCTCTCAATGCAGGTGGTGAAGCGGGGTATCAACTTTTTGATGCCTTCCTCGAAGTAGTTTCCCGCCAACCCCTCCGTCCACTTCTCCACCTCCTCCTTTACCTCCTCGTCGGTTGAAAATCTTTTTCCACCCATGTGCAGCTTAAGGGAGGTAAAGAGATAATAATCTGAAGGTGCTAGGTCAGGGGAATGCGCGGGATGGTTCAGGACATCCCATTTAAACGAGGCGAGCAGTTCCTTCGTGGCGTTGGCCGTGTGTGGTCTGGCATTGTCATGCAGCAGGCAGACTCCCTTTGTCAGCATGCCTCTCCTCTTGTTCTGAATCGCCCTCCGCAATTTTTTTAGGATCTCACAGTATCTTGCAGAGTTGATGGTCTCCCCTTGAGGCATATATTCAATTAAAATTATGCCTTGACAGTCCCAAAACAATTTCATCAGTCACAATTGAAGGTCTTCCGCTCCTCTGATCATCATGCACAGACGTACGACCGTTTTTAAACTCGCGACACCACTTGTACACACTCGTACGATTCATAGCTTTATCACCATATGCAGTTTTCACCTCATTATAAACCTCAACCGGAGGTTTTCCCTTCCAAACGAGATAACGGATGACGCCCCGGATTTCGCACTTGGCGGGAGATTGGATTTACATTTTTCACGAAACGTGTTGTCGCGTCGACACTTCTCAACGTACTGACCTCGAACCGGTCTCGTTGCGGAGGGGAAGGGTCAGGCTGCACGGAAGTGTAGCCAACATGTCGAAAAATAAAATCCATCCGGTCGTGAGAGCCTCAGTACACTTACTTTCTGGATACGCCTCGTATTTAATATCGAGTACTGTACAAACTTATTAATAGGGGGTCGACGGGTTTTTAACGGGATCTGCGGCCGAAAAAAGTTTGGAAACTCTTGGTCTAGTTAATAAAACACTAACTTTCACCCTGAGAAAAAATGACACATAATTTAAAGTGGTCATATCCGCAGTAGTTACGAGTAACTAGGTATGTATCTTACTAAGAACATCGCAATAAGGGCATGGTTGTAAAGGCGACATTGCGGTGGACCGGACATGTGATACGCGTGCGCGGTCATAGACTCCCAAAACGCTTCTTGTACGGAAATGTTGTGGGCAAGGGTTGGTTGGTGGGCAGAGAAAGCGCCATAAGAACAGTTTGCGAGAGTCGCTGATTTTGTGCGGGGTGCTTGAGGACTGTGACCAGGTGGCTCAGGACTGTGGAGGATGGAGAGCCATCTCTTCTCGAACTGGTGGTGTCTCAACGGCTAGACATGCGAGAACCAGTCAGCGTGCTGCGAACATGTGTCGGCATTGCCAGGCGACTCCGCAGGGTCCACATGTCTGTGACGTCTGCGGAAGGGAGTGCACATCTAGGATAGGGTTGCTTTATCATAGAAGATCGCACGATCGATACGGAAGAGGAGCTCAAAATTGACGTTAGAGTGCTGAAGGGATCCTCGACTATGCCTCAGCAACGACAAAGACTGAGGACACATAACATGGAAACCTAAGTTGATGCTTTTTCCCGAATGTTAATTATACAATATCCCTTTGCAAACTCTCGTCAACTTAATAAAAAATGAGACTCAATTAAATGTATGTATCACATGAGTCAAACCCCGCTTTCTTCATCATTTCAATCAAACCAAAAAATCCATCCCTCAATGTCCTACACAAACCTTTGCTACAAGTCATCCCTCCAGCAAGCCCAAGCACTCAAACCCCTGTCGCAATAACAACCACACTCCATTATACTGCCAGAATGTTTGCACCCTTATACTTTTATTTAATTCGGCACCCCATTGTATGCCATGGGAGCCAAATAGGCGCAATGCCTTTTGTGAAAAAGATTTTCTAATTCTAGGGATGGGGAAAATTTGATCAGTCACCATGAGTGTCGTGTGTCTCTGTTGAGTTTACCTTTTCTTGATGATAGTGACGAAGAATGAATTTGAAATGTAAGTTACATTGAAGACCAAGCTAGAAGTTTCTTAATTATTTTTATGATTAATTTTTGGTAAACCTGAAGTATGTGCTTCTTTGGAAAAGTGCAACCCCAAACCAATATACCGTAGTAAATGAAATTAACCTTCTGTGTTAATTGTTATACGGTTGACAGTAGAGTTATTAGTTAAAATCAACATATAATTTTATTCTAGAACCTCCCACTCCTTCAAAGACAGTGGTGGCCAAAGTGGGGTCAAGTGTAACACTGGACTGTGGCTCCAGTAGTTCCGTAAAGCCCTCCTTTTGCCGTCTTCTCA
This sequence comes from Odontocerum albicorne, assembly GCA_949825065.1. Taxonomy (NCBI): domain Eukaryota; kingdom Metazoa; phylum Arthropoda; class Insecta; order Trichoptera; family Odontoceridae; genus Odontocerum; species Odontocerum albicorne. The sequence continues at coordinate 2,214,670 of OX463855.1, forward strand.
ACACCAGCAACCTGCTGCACTCCTTCCAGTGCTCGTTCTTGCTGGATCCCGTCAGAGAAGAGCACCTGGGTCAGTGGACCTGCATCATGGCAGTACCTGGATCTATGACTGAGCTTAGACACACCATCAATCTAGTAGTTAAAGGTATTCTTTTTTGGTCATATTCGTTTCTTTCTTTCTGCCCATATCTCCTTTCTCAGTATGGTGACGTTGATGCAGAGAATTAAGATAAATTACATTGAGTTTGATAAGAATGACTGTTTAACAATACATTTTGTTATTCCTTTGGTTATTCATTAATATAAATTATATTAACGAATAACCAAAGAAGTTAACGGGTTTCACAAGTATTTTCTTAACATTTTTCCTTTACTTTAATAGACCACACACACTTTCGATGAGGGTAGTCCATAGAACCATTACGCTAGTCTGACCTAAGTACTCCTCTCATAATAAACCAGATAGGAGGTAAAAACATGTGTAGCAGGGATTAATGTAATTAGTGGAATAATTAAATACTCTTTTGTTAAATATTCTAATACGGAGTTCCACAAAGCCTATATCAAAACTTTTGATAAAATATATTTTTTTATTGATAGGGATTCCATAAATGCACAGGAGAGTTTTTGAAGTGAAACTTGTATCTATGCGGTAGAGCAAATTGGCCTGAACGTCACGAAAAGTGAAACGCTTCCCTTTCTCCGACGTAAATGGTAGTATTTCCAATGATCTTTAATATTTATTTATATTAATATAAATAAATAAATTTAATAACTAATAAATATTAAATATTTATTTATAATTATTAATAACATAAATGAATAATTTATTAAATTGATGAATGAACGATAAATAAATCAATTTATACATTTATTTATTTATTAAATATTATATTATAAAAATAAATATTTAATTAATTAAATAATATTTAATTAAATTTGATAATTAATAGTAATTAATTAATAATAAATAAAATTTAATAAACATACAATAAATTAATAATTAATAATAATTAAATTCTATATAAAAAATATTCTTTTGATATTCCTACTGGCCTATTTCAGCCACTATCAGCCTGTCGCGTACATTCTATTGAGAACGAAACAGTTCTGAATCTGCAGAACGCGATCCCCGTGCATCCTCAAGTCTAGCTACACGTCATTCTGCTGCTTCTTCGAAATTTTGATGAACTAAAACAGATCGATTGCACTGAAAAAAAAGAAAGAAAGTTATAGCAAAAACATATAAAATTGTGAAATATTAAAAAAGGTACTGAATAATATTGTAAAGTTCGTAGACGTCTTTGTTCTTGGCGGCAAGAATAGCTCGTTCACTCAGCCAATCGTGATTCTTATAATTAATTTGAATAAAGGGAAACACTTTTTCAACCAATTCTTCTTTTGACGTCACTAAATTGCAGAAGTTATATTCTTCCAACGTTAGTTCTATTACCGTCATTTACAACTGTATCTCGCAAATGAACGTATTCTTCAGAGCGAAGCTTGGTCCGATTCAAACGGATAAATATCATACGTTCTGTTTTCAATGACAGTTGACAAATTTGCCCCAATACAACCTTGTAACGACGTTCAGTGATTATAATTATTTTATCAACTTTAATATAAGGCTCGATTCTAATAAATAGCAAGTTATTTAGGTAAATACATTACAAAAAACTAACAGTAATGATAAATTAATACATCTTGTTACAAATTTCCATTTCTACATACGATTGATGTGAAAATATCTCAGTTGATCGATCGTTTTGCAGCTGGACACGCATATTTGTAGTTAATTTCAACGTCTTTACGTGTCACCACAAAGTAGAGTATTTCAGGTAAAATATAAAATTGCGAAACATAAAAGTAACTAATTAAATGTTAAGGGAAGACAGAGAGATAATTGTAACTAATTAAATGTTAAGAGAAGACAGAGAGATAATTGTAACTAATTAAATTTTAAGAGAAGACAAATAGATAATTGGAACTAATTAAAAAAAATCTCCATTTCTACATACGCATCTGTTTTTTGTAACAAAACTCACGCATCTGTTTTTTTTTTTAACAAAACATGAGTTGCTACGCATCATATCCGTCTGACCAACATTTATACGCTAGCCAAGATCATTTTGTTGTATGATAGGTTGTATATCGAACCCTGTTATTTACCCACTGTAACATAGATGCTCCTAACAAGGTGATACTCCCCATATTCATGGTTGCCCAACTTCTTCACAATTCCATCAGTTGCCAACCTTTGCAGCATCAGGAGACCTCTCATATCCTCTTTATAGACTTTCTGAGTATGAACTACTCTATCTACATAAAATTCTTATTAATTTGATTGATTTTTCATTACTGCTGGCTGAGATTCAAATTTTCCCCCCTTTGAGACCATCGAGAACCAGCAGACTATTTTTTTTTTAAGTATTGCAAAATGAAACCTTCATACGTCTGCATTGTGTATGGTAACCATCAAGCCAGACATATTTGCATCGAGCTTGGCCTCAGTCAGATACAAACTGAAATACATGTACCTTACGTAGATATTTATACATATATTTTTAAATTAAAAAAATAAAATGGTTCAAAGATAATTTAGCGGAATGCTTTACTGGTACGTCGTGATGATTATGATTGTTTGGTATTTAAAATAAAATACGTCGATTAGGAATGCGGAAAGTGAGAGTGAACAATCAATGAATAGTAAACAGCAATGAATGGTCAAGTGAATAATAACAAGTGATTTTTATTTATCGATAAGTAGGTATATATACAATTCAGAACGGGCCGCGTGAGTGCGTCCGCAATATATTTTTATCTCACTCCTGTGCGTGCAGAGGTGGTTTGCAGACGTTGCGAATAATATCGTAGGTAGGTGATTTATTGGTGAAAACGGCGAGACAATGCGATGCGTTCTCTTTCTACTGTGGAATGCAACGTAAATAGTATTTGCGGGTAAACAATATAAATGTTCTGGTATGCGACCTTTGGACATATCCGAAGGTTGGTTCGTCGGTCGTTGACCGTGCGTGTTGACAATATTTAGGGACGACGGTATTCCCTACAATAACAATGCCCAGACATACTTGTTACTTATCCTTTTCACAGATTATTTCTCTTCTCTTTCCTACACTCTTAAGTCTTGTTAAAACTATTGTAAGGAAATAATGTAATTGGCTTTTATTTAATATTTGTATTTCTCATATCTTATTATATATCCAATAAATATATTTTAAAAAAAATCAAAAAAATTTCAGCCCGGGAACATGTGGAGAGCAAAGTTGTAGAGAAAGGAAATAAAATTCAACTGTTTTGTGCTTTACGGAACTCTATCACCTCCTTCAGCTGGTGCAGGGCCATTTCACCAACAGGAACCACTTTGCTCCTGACTCCGGGCCTGATCAACGGCAGATACTCGGCTCTATCTACTAAGTTAGTATAGTCATCTTTACTATTAGAACCTTTTTCAACTATTCTTTAAAAAAAACGTTGAAAAGTGAAAATCGTTACTCAATTTCTTTAACCTTGCAACCCCCAAAATATAAAATGAAGCCAGATTTGTTATACCCCCTATGAAAACTTTATTTCGTGTTGATTCAAAATAACTTACATGTATGTTATAAAATAACAATAACACCTTTACTCAAAAATGTGTTATTTTTCTTTTGTACATAAAAGTTACTTTATTTTTGCTAACCCCCTAGGGGTTGATTGACTGGTTGAAAACTGATGCTTTAAACTAAAAAAGGTTAAAAATTTAATGAATCAAATTGGATTTCTTTAATATATTAACTTCAATGGAGTAGGAATCAAAGCATTTTGTTAAAATATTGTCATATTATCCTGTATTTGGAATGGTAGAAATATTACGCCTATAGTTCAGAAAATGTAGGATGAGTCCTGTGACAGCTCACAAATTTGCCTCAATACAACCTTGTAACGATGTTCAGTAATTTTAATTATTTTGCCAACTTTAATAAAAGCCTCAATTCTAATAAATAGCAAGTTATTTAAGTAAATGCATTACATAAGGTTGTATTGGGGGCAATTTGTGAGCTGTCACAGGACTCATCCTAGAATTTCCGAACTAAACGACAAAATCTGTTGCACAAATTATTTCATCGAAGTAAAAAGGTGTATGATGAAAATAGGCTTGAGGATCTCAAATTCAAGATGAGAGAAAGGGTGAAGTACGGAATATCCGTGGACCAGGACTTTGCTGATGTGCTCGTAACAGTGTCTGTGAATCAATAATTAGTCTGCACAGTTACCAACAAATATACCGCCAGCCCCGCGATTCCCTTCAATAATAATGTATAACTACAATATGTATGTATAATAATGTATAACTACAATATAGTGTTCATTGAATTTCCACAACTTTCAAGATAAATAGAAAATTTTAGCAAAATTTTGTTTTATAAGATATGTATATACGAGTATAGGAAACATGACAAAGCCATAAAAGTTTTAAATTTTAGCAGCCCCGAAGGACAAGAAAAGTGGTTGGCAACACTGAAAAATACTACCATCATCAAAAAAGTGTTGATATTATTGAAAATAGTTTTTCAAATATAGGGTTCATTTAATTTACCACTAGACTGGAGCTTTCATACCATAGTTTGCGGACTGTTGATTTAAATACTATTTTCATACCAAACTATTCAAGGATCGAATAGTATTGTAATTTATTTTTATCAAACACTGTTTATTCCACTTTTTTATGACGGTATAACCCTACCGGTTTCAAGGCTTTCACCTCATCTTCAGGGGAGCGCAAACAAGACTCGTTTGGTCTTGTTTGCGCTCCCCTGAAGATGAGATGAAAGCCTTGAAACCGGTAGGGTTATACCGTCATAAAAAAGTGGAATAAACAGTGTTTGATAAAAATAAATTACAATGTCTTTAAACCTCCACAATGTTAATGCATTAACTATAAACAACAGATAAGAATAGTAGTTGAATAACATTTTTATTTTATTGAATTATAGTGTGAAAGGAAGCATTTGTAGTCTGGAAATAGACCTTCCCCTGGAACACCCAGACTATGGTCAGTGGAGGCTGGATCTAGGGATATCTCCTGATGACTTCACAGGCTGCTTCTTAAAACTGCCTAATAACTCAGGTGCTATACTATTTTTATAAACTTTTGACATTAAATGTTTTTGTCAATCTTATATCTAAGCTGAGTGGTGTACCACAAAGGTCTCATTTGGGACCAGTGTTATTTGCATTATTCATTAATGACATATCTGCGTGTTTTGAAGGATTGAAATATTTTATCTCTGCGGATGACATTAATATATTTAGTAGGGTTAAAAGTTTGAATGACTGTTAAGAAATCCAAGCGGGTGTAAAAATTACACTTGTAATTTCTGATGGATTAATTACACCTCAATACAAAGAAATGTTAGAAATAAGCTTTTATAGAATTAATAACCTTATTACACTACAAATTCTGATAAGCTAAATAGGGTTTACGTTATGCAAGATCTGAGAGCTTTTTGATTGTTCCCTGTCTTATCCAATCCATGTCAAAAAGATTACCGCTAATTGTTTGAGAGTTTTGGGCTTCATGAATTAATAGATGTCCATAGCCTGTGACAAGTTAACCCTTCCCTTACGGTGATAAAATTGAAACGCGCGCTCCGGTGTTGGGTAGTGAGTACGCGATAAAAAATTAGCGATTTTAAATCGGAAAAATAAGAGCATTCATAGATAATCCCCTTAATTAATTATAATTGAAGTTAAAAATTATAATAATTGAGATTTATTTGCTGAAAACATTAAAAAACCATCTGGCAACGCTCACGGAACGGGCGTACGTCTAATCTATTAGCAAGCCCAGAAGCAACTGCGGCGCGGATCAGTAGTGGCTTACCCCGGCGTGGCTTACGCTTGCGACGATTGAGACAATTGAGCTCCTCGCAATTCAGTGGAGTATGCAAGAGTGAGATGCGAATATAGTGTCGCGCTTCCCGCATACTCTTCACCTCTATCGTCAAGACGAGGCACTCGCAGCGTTTAAATGCGAATTTGTTTTCGATCTTTACAAAACACCTACGATGTAGTCGATAAATTCTGATTATTATTAATATTATTTTTTAAATCAATGCGTAAATATATTATGGAGGAATACCTAAAATCTTAACCTTGTATTTATAATATTTATAGAGATATTGATGGTTATTAAGAGCAACGTGTAGAAGATACCCAACACAGGGAAGGAAAGGTTAAATAGAAAGCACAATACAAAGTGGGTGATCAGGGTACTTGACGTTGGCGCCATCAGAGATCACTATGTATGCCAAATTGTGATAGGTATATCCTGTTGCATAAAGGGCACGGAGCTTCAGTACCTGCAGGCTGTCTGCATCTTCTTTCTGTATTGGGTCTCTGATAACTAGCAACAGTTCCACACTATTCCCTTCTATCTACTGCTGTTTGCTCCAAGTTATGCTGAGTATTAATGTTTTTAAACGTCTCATGCAGCACGTCGTTATATCTATTGCACTGACCACCGTGCCTCCTGCCCTCCATCCTCCAAAGAGGACATTTCATGCGAGTCTATACTGGGCTTTATAATGAGACACTCGAAGGAATTCAAGGGAATTATAGAACTAACAATTATTCAAATTTTCCCGTACCAAGGTTCTACGAGTAAATGTTGCAATATCAGACTTTGGAGACAATCTTAATGCATTTAAAAGTTCTCTCAGGGAATATTTTTATTTGATGGAATCATAAATCTGACGCCATAGCATGGCTCTTCTTGTTGTTGACTATTTTTCTCTCTTACTTTCAAATATCTCAGAAACTATGTTGAAGTTTCGATGTGCACTTTTTTAATGTGTATTCAAGTGGTTCAATTAAAAAATATGTTTCTGTTTTCATTTTTCAAAACCGATTGTTATTTTTATGTATGTGAAATGCAGTATTTTCTTCTGCCTTGTTTGCCATTTATATTCCCCTAAATGATCAGTTGTGGTATATTGTTTTTATGTGGTCTCATTATATAAACGAGATACTGCATCTTGCAAACCTTCCCAGTTTCAAGCAGTTCTTAGTTATTATACTTGTACATACAAGAAAGCACTTCCATATTCGTAACACAATCTGTCCAGAGTATCTTGAGGATACGTCTGTTGATTCACATCTCAAAAGCCTAGACGCTATGTGGTGTTTCCTGGTTCAGTAGCCATACCTTCATTCTGTAGCGATTATACGTGCGGTCACTGAGCCCACGAGACGACCTTTGCCTCACCTTAACAATGCGAGACAAACAATGGACAAAGTCAACGCGGTCGGTCATTCAACTCGCTCCTAGCGGAGACCACATTCCATGAGGAAAGGAGAGAGCAACACATCTTCCGCGCTGTCTCTTAAAACAAAGGATTACCTACGCATCGACAATAAACATATTGTAAGCGCAAAGACGAGACAGCGATATATCTCGTGCGCATTCCCGCACACGTCCAAAACATTATAAATACCGACGGTTATCAATAAAATTCCTCTTTGCATATTCCGATTTCGACAAGTTTTTATTTATCAACAATCATCCTCATCATCTCTCATTTAAGGAACAATCGTTTCTATAGAAGAGAATGTCTAAGATGTAGCAGCGAACCATATGCATTCTCAATTCCAAGCCTGGACGGCGAGGCGAACTAAAGCCTCCAGTCTTGAAGAACTTAGAATCACCAACAGATTATTGAAAATATGCCTTTAACGAGTCCTCCGATTCTTAGGGTGCGTTGCTTGTGACCAAGGAGACAGTATAAAGAGGCTTTTGAGGAGACTGAAAGCATAGAAGGATAATGCACAAGAGGAAGAATCCCTATATGTTAGACTGGACTTGGTCAGTCGAGAGATGCAACAGGATTACCTTTAACAACTTCTTTGAACTGTCAAGTGCAGAGATGAATGGAGACGAGTCGTCAAGGGCTATCATGGGAGTTACGAAACTCGGTCATGAGCTACATATCACGTTGATTTTCACGTTGAACGTTGAACCAACGTTGATCAAATCACGTTGAACCAACATTTGTCAATTTTACAAGGAATAAAAAAAAATTGCAGACTTCTAGCTACTATCTTTGGTCACTAAACAGCGCTGTAGAAACAAATTGATAGATTTATTTATCTTTCCAAATAACAGCTGACACCTTACCTATAGTTTCAGATACCTTACCAGTCCTTCCAGAAGCGAAAACAGAGCATGTTGTGGTGTCCCGGGGTGGCAACCTTCAGTTAAAATGCTCCGTACCCTGGGCAGCCTCCTACTGCTACGTGCAGCAGCCCGATGGATCATTGTTGCGGGGCATTGGAGAGCCCATCGTGAGGCTGCTCAGGGCTGGAATCTGCTCTGTCTCTGTAAAGGTAATTATCTTAAACTTCTGATACAGTCATGTATGTTTCTCCCAAGATTAGTGATTATCAAATATCTTTAGCCCAATGCTTGATTGACCTCTTCAAAGCTCAATATTACAATCCAATTCACGTGTTGTAATCATCAGATATCTTGAGCCCAATGCTATACCTCTCCAAACCTCAATATTTCAATCCTGTTCAAGGTGTTGGGATTAGCAAATATCTTCAGCCCAATGATAGACCTCTCCGAAGTTTAATATTTCAATCCAGTTCATGATGTTATGATTATCAGATACTTTTAGCCCTATGAAAGACCTCTTTGAAACTCAATATTTCATTCCAGTTCATGATGTTATGATTATCAGATATTTTTAGCCCTATGAAAGACCTTTAGCGGGATGCTTTACTGATACGTCGTGATGATTATGATTGTTTTGTATTTAAAATAAAATACGTCGATTCAGGAATGTAGAAAGTGAGAGTGAACAATCAATGAATAGTAAACAGCAATGAATGGTCAAGTGAATAATAATCTTTATTTGTCGATAAGTAGGTATTTATAGATGTGCGTGAATGCGCCCGCAATATATACTTTATCTCACTCCTGCGCGTGCCGAGGCGTTTGCAGACGTTGCGAACAATATAGTGGGTAGAATATTTATCGGCGAAACGGTGAGACAACGCGATGCGTTCTCTTTCCACCGTGGAATGTAACGTAAATATTATTTGCGAGTAAACAGTATTGATGTTCTGGTATGCGAGCTTTGGACATATCCAAAGTTCGTTTCGTCGGTCGTTGACCGTGCATGTTGACAATATTTAGGGACGACGGTATTCCCTACAGACCTCTTTGAAACTCAATATTTCAACCCAGTTCATGATGTTATGATTATCAGATATTTTTAGCCCTATTAAAGACCTCCCCAAACCTCAATATTTCATTAAACTTCATGGTTTTGTGATTATCAGATATTTTTAGCCCAATGAGCACCTGAAGCTCAATATTTTAATCCAATTCAAGGTGCTGCAATTATCAGATATCCTTAGTCCAATGATAGACCTCTCCAAAGTCCAATAATTTATCATAAATCCAGTTCATGGTGTTGTAAAATCATGACCTCTCCCTTCTGCCACAATGTTTTCAAACTTTGATCTATCATTTAATATAGGACATCATATTATCACCACGCAAGACATTCCCAAGTAAAGACAAACCTGTTGAGCAAATGATGCTGTTTAAATATTTGGAAGTTAATCTATTTAGTTGTCACAATCTCCAAGACAAAAAAAGAAAGCAAATCCACAGAGCTCTCAAAGACATCATATGGAAGAAACTAACCTAATCGATCAAATTGGGCAGGGTAATGCTTGCAGGCAGGTAACCTAACAATCTGCCACAAAAAATTGCATTATAGTTCGGAAAATCTAGGATGAACCGTATGACAGCTCACAAATTTGCCCCAATACAACCTTGTAACGATGTTCAGTAATTTTAATTATTTTATCAACTTTAATATAATCCTAGATTCTAATAAATAGCAATTTATTTAGATAAATACATTACATAAAACTAACAATAATGACAAATTCATACATCTTGTTACAAATTAGCAAAAATGTGGCAGTTTGTTAAAATCAAATAATATTTGGCGACGTTTGTCAAAAGTCACTATGTTAGTCTGCATTGGCTAGGGATGGGGTATTCGATAATTGGATTTTCAAAAATTGATTTTAATTAAATGTTCATAATTAGTATTAATTTATAGTGAATCTTGGCTTATTTAAAGATACATACAAATCATACAATACATTAGAAAGTCAGTATAATGAAAATTAGGAATTAAAACGTCAGTTTAGAGAAAAACAATTGTTCGATTTGTAAAAAAACTATTCGATTTGTAAAAAAAAACGATTTTACCCCATCCCTTTGTGACCAATGTCGCACGGTTCATCCTAGACTTTCCGAAGTATAATTGCCATTCGTGACGTTTGTCAAAAGTCACTACGTTAGTCTGCATTGGCTAGGGATGGGGTATACGATAATTGGATTTTCGATTTTTTTATACCTAAAATAAAATGTTCGTAATTAGTATTAATTCATTGTGGATCTTGGACTATTTAAAGATAGATAAAAATCATACAATACATTAGAAAGTCAGTATAATGAAAATTAGGAATTAAAACGTCAGTTTAGAGAAAAACAATTTTTCGATTTATAAAAAAACTAATCGATTTGTAAAAAAAAAACGATTTTACCCCATCCCTTTGAGACATGACGTTTAAAACTCCACAGGACCCATCCTAGAATTTATGAACTATAACAAATAAAATTTTAGAAAAAATATATATGCAAGCCCTGTCTTTCCACGTATATATTTTGACAGACTCATAATGGACCTTAAAACAGACCATGAGCAGCCCACATAAGAAATATATTCAAATGGAAATCCAGTCTTAGTGGAAGTTTAATGTGTTTCTCATTCTTTCAACACCATTTTTCCAGAATATCACCTTGGCGCAAGCGGGGCTGTGGACTTGTGGCTTGGCCTCAAACAATGGAACTGAAGATGTCCTCTTTCATACACTAGTTAGTATAGAATTATATATTCAACTCCTGTCCTCTACGGTTGCAAATTCAATTCCTGCTGGAACTGAGATTTAAAAAAAAACAAGTTTATCTTTCGTTTAGGCCTCATAAACATCTTTCTGGTTGATTTGATGAGATTACCACGTGGCGGTAATCCTATAATATTGTGCTGTGTACAAAGAAAATGTTAAAAATGATTTGCTTGGTCGCTGCAATAGCTATCAGATGTGATCTGTTTAACCCTTCCCTTACGGTGCTAAAATTGAAACGCGCGCTCCGGTGTTGGGTAGTGAGTACGCGATAAAAAATTTGCGATTTTAAATCGGAAAAATAAGAACATTCATAGATAATCCCCTTAATTAATTATAATTGAAGTTAAAAATTATAATAATTGAGATTTATTTGCTGAAAACATTAAAAAACCATCTGGCAACGCTCACGGAACGGGCGTACGTCTAATCTATTAGCAAGCCCAGAAGCAACTGCGGCGCGGATCAGTAGTGGCTTACCCCGGCGTGGCTTACGCTTGCGACGATTGAGACAATTGAGCTCCTCGCAATTCAGTGGAGTATGCAAGAGTGAGATGCGAATATAGTGTCGCGCTTCCCGCATACTCTTCACCTCTATCGTCAAGACGAGGCACTCGCAGCGTTTAAATGCGAATTTGTTTTCGATCTTTACAAAACACCTACGATGTAGTCGATAAATTCTGATTATTATTAATATTATTTTTTAAATCAATGCGTAAATATATTACGGAGGAATACCTAAAATCTTAACCTTGTATTTATAATATTTATAGAGATATTGATGGTTATTAAGAGCAACGTGTAGAAGATACCCAACACAGGGAAGGAAAGGTTAATAATAGTGGATTTGAGGAGAGTTTTCCATCTAAACAGTGCTATGTACTTACTTTGAGTTTACTTCAGGTTTGATCTGTGATTACCACAATAATTTTTTTTATGTACTCCCGTCCCTCGATTTGCGTTGTAGATACATTCCGTAAATAACCGCATAAAAATAGACATGGAGCTCATACAAAATCATGAAATAGGTTCCAAGATATAAAAAACTGTGTAAAAAAATACATGACCTCACTGTATATTTCTTCATTCATTTATTTCCCCTTCCCAAACCATCTTAGAATTCTCTTCTCCATCTTACTCAACAGCCTTAAGTTCACATTCATTGTTAATCACTTCATTCCGTATTCTACTATACACAGTCACCTCATGTTTTCTTCTAAGTGCATGCATTTCTACAACATTTACAAGTATTTGGCTCTTCTCGGTCTTGTTCCACTTTCACGTTTCACTCCCATACATCAAAGTCGGTACTACAGTTCGGAAAATCTAAGATGAGTCGTATGACAGCTCACAAATTTGCCCCAATACAACCTTGTAACGATGTTGAGTAATTTTAATTATTTTATCAACTTTAATATAAGCCTCGATTCTAATAAATAGCAAGTTATTTAGGTAAATACATTACATAAAACTAACAATAATGACAAATTAATGCATCTTGTCACAAATTAGCAAAAATGTGGCAGTTTGTTAAAATTAAATTATATTTGATGACGTTCGCCAAAAGTCACTACGTTAGTCCGCATTGGCTAGGGATGGGGTATTCGATAATTGGATTTTCGATTTTTTTTTATACATAAATTATAATTAATATTAATCCATAGTGGATTAATACATTAGAAAGTCAGTATAATGAAAATTAGGAATTAAAACGTCAGTTTAGAGAAAAACAATTGTTCGATTTATAAAAAAACTATTCGATTTGTAAAAAAACGATTTTACCCCATCCCTTTGTGACATGACGTTTTAAACGTCGCATGGTTCATCCTAGACTTTCTGAAGTATAATATACTTTTGCGAACTATCATCTTGGCAGATTTGGATACTGTCTAATTCGAGTACATATGTTTTACTACCCCATTGAATTTGTTTCCTATCATTACACACCGTTCAATACCCTTCTTTCGTCTGAGAAAATGCTACCTGAATATCACCCATATATGTTATCACATTTACTTTTCCTTTTACACTTTTCTATCACCATGACGGGACATTTACAACATTAATTCTCAGATTTTCTCTTTACGTCTCTCATAAAATTTCCTCATCAGACTCTATAATTCATTCTCATTCTCTACTAAAATAATATTTTCATAATTATTAAAGGTGGATGTAGCCAGTCAAGAGTTAAGTGTGGTCAATGAAACTCTTGAACCTGTAATTGGAGCCACAGTCAACTTGCTCTGCAAATCCCTATCAAGACGTCCCTTAAACTACTGTCGCTTCACCAGCCCCAAAGGACACGGATACTCGTTCACACCCAATATGTCAACCGATTCAAGGTAAGTGGATTTATTTTACCACATAAGACTGAAAAAGATTGAATCTGTGGATCTTTTTGAACTTTGATTTCTCTGGTATCGGAACTCAAGACTTTATTTACAGTGAAATCCCGGTTTTACGTGTCCAGAATTCACGTTTTCCCGCTATTTGCGTTCAATTTTTACAATCCCGTTTTATTTTAGTACATTAAGTACTCGCTTTTACGTTTTTATTTAAAATGCAAATCAATCTATAAACATATTTAATTAAATGCGCGACGATTGAAAATATTTGAAATGAATATTAGGAAGCAGAAATATGTTGTTTCTATTTATAGACACGTGTGCACCTGCACCTGCAGTGCTCATGGTCAAGGTTACACGAGTCGTGTAATACGATGCGATTGGTGGGAAATTTAGCGAATCAGAGGCAGGCAGACTGTATAGGCAGGTCAATCTGTGCTTGTGTTTTATAGGATACCGATGATATAGTGGACAGTCACATCCACGAAAACTTATCCACTGTATTTGGGGTTTCACTGTATTTGTGATTGCTGACATGCAACATTTTACAAAGAATAAACCAATACACTCACAGATGATCTGATATTCTTCTTAAATAGTGAAGAAGCCGACATCTATCATATCAATCATTCTATCGTGATGTATTTGTACACCTCGTTATCCCTTCACTTTATTTATTAAGGAAGATACATGTTTGCATATGAGAAAACGTTTATCATAATGTAAATTTAAAAAACAATACAATATGAAATATTTCATCCATTATTTCTTTCAATTATTCATCTGTAATTAAAGTGGTATTTTGTAATTAAAGTAGAATTAAAGTGGTATGCAAATGGATGGAGAAATATTACCAAATTGTGACTCCTTTAAGTATCTTGGGTCACTCATCCGTAGCGATGGACGATGTGCAGCAGATGTAACACGTAGAATTAGTGTGGGATGGATGAAGTTTAGATCAATGACGGGAGTTCTATGTGATCCGAAAATGGCAGTAAAGTTAAAAGGAAAAGTATACCAAACGATTGTCAGACCCGCACTCCTCTATGGCTCCGAATGCTGGACGATGTATAACTCTTACTCTAGGCAACTAGAAACTGCTGAAATCCGCATGCTAAGATGGTCAGCTGGTGTGTCCCTAAGATACAAAATATAAAGTTCACGCATTCGTGGAAGCCTAGGTGTTACAGACATCAACAGCAAGATGGAGGAAAGGCGTTTGAGATAGTATGGGCACGTTGGACCAGAGCACCCGATCACATTGTGAACCAGGTAATCTCCATGGATCTTCCTCGAATAACAACCAGAGGAAGACCAAAGAGTTCATGGGGGGTGCAAAAGGATAACCTGAGGTAGAGGCACGGCCTGGGGGACGTAGTCCGGGACAGAAGAGCATACAACCTGAGGACGAGGAGAGCTGACCCCAACAGTCTTCGCAGACAGTGAGTTGGGATGGAGCCAGGGAGAAGAATTAAAGTGATATTTTTTTATTATAAAGCATATACTTGAACCGGACAATATAAAGCATATACTTGAACCGGACAGTATCAAAATCTGCTAACATAGTATTTTAATACCAACTTTGATGCATGGTAGGGGAATGCTGTCAAAATGTGTGAACTGAGGAAAATACATTGGGTAACAATGTATGACAGACTAAGGAATGAACTGATTAGGGATTTGAATAAATTAAAGTTTGTTTTGATTGGATTGATCAAGTTTATTGAATATAAATGGATTCAAGTTTTTTTAATTAAAATGACTCATAGTAATTTTAAATATTTGTCCTATTAATTCCTAATATCTTAATTATACAATGTCTGCGCTAATCAAAGGAAATCGAATGTATGATGATTGGTCATCAAAGAATATACTATATGGTAAAATAAACACCAAAAGATCACATGGTGTACAGCACATATGTAATTATAATGTCTGTAAAAGATCACATGGTCTACAGCACCTATGTAATTAGGATGTCTTTAAAAGATCACATGGTGTACAGCACATATGTAATTATAATGTCTGTAAAAGATCACATGGTCTACAGCACCTATGTAATTAGGATGTCTTTAAAAGATCACATGGTGTACAGCACATATGTAATTATAATGTCTGTAAAAGATCACATGGTCTACAGCACCTATGTAATTAGGATGTCTTTAAAAGATCACATGGTGTACAGCACATATGTAATTATAATGTCTGTAAAAGATCACATGGTCTACAGCACCTATGTAATTAGGATGTCTTTAAAAGATCACATGGTGTACAGCACATATGTAATTATAATGTCTGTAAAAGATCACATGGTCTACAGCACCTATGTAATTAGGATGTCTTTAAAAGATCACATGGTGTACAGCACATATGTAATTATAATGTCTGTAAAAGATCACATGGTCTACAGCACCTATGTAATTAGGATGTCTTTAAAAGATCACATGGTGTACAGCACATATGTAATTATAATGTCTGTAAAAGATCACATGGTCTACAGCACCTATGTAATTAGGATGTCTTTAAAAGATCACATGGTGTACAGCACATATGTAATTATA
This sequence comes from Odontocerum albicorne, assembly GCA_949825065.1. Lineage (NCBI taxonomy): Eukaryota > Metazoa > Arthropoda > Insecta > Trichoptera > Odontoceridae > Odontocerum > Odontocerum albicorne. The sequence continues at coordinate 2,230,567 of OX463855.1, forward strand.
ATGTCTGTAAAAGATCACATGGTCTACAGCACCTATGTAATTAGGATGTCTGTAAAAGATCACATGGTGTACACCACCTATGTAATTAGAATGTCTGTAAAAGATCACATGGTCTACAGCACCTATGTAATTAGGATGTCTGTAAAAGATCACATGGTGTACACCACCTATGTAATTAGAATGTCTGTAAAAGATCACATGGTCTACAGCACCTATGTAATTAGGATGTCTGTAAAAGATCACATGGTGTACACCACCTATGTAATTAGAATGTCTGTAAAAGATCACATGGTGTACAGTACCTATGTAATTATAATGTATGTAAAAGATCACATGGTGTACAGCACCTATGTAATTAGAATGTCTTTAAAAGATCACATGGTGTACAGTACCTATGTATCATAATTAGATTGTCTGTAAAAGATCACATGGTGTACAGCACCTATGTAATTAGAATGTCTTTAAAAGATCACATGGTGTACAGTACCTATGTATCATAACTAGATTGTCTGTAAAAGATCACATGGTGTACAGCACCTATGTAATTAGAATGTCTTTAAAAGATCACATGGTGTACAGTACCTATGTATCGTAATTAAATTGTCTGTAAAAGATCACATGGTGTACAGCACCTATGTAATTAGAATGTCTTTAAAAGATCACATGGTGTACAGTACCTATGTATCATAATTAGATTGTCTGTAAAAGATCACATGGTGTACAGCACCTATATAATTAGAATGTCTTTAAAAGATCACATGGTGTACAGTACCTATGTATCGTAATTAAATTGTCTGTAAAAGATCACATGGTGTACAGCACCTATGTAATTAGAATGTCTTTAAAAGATCACATGGTGTACAGTACCTATGTATCATAATTAGATTGTCTGTAAAAGATCACATGGTGTACAGCACCTATATAATTAGAATGTCTTTAAAAGATCACATGGTGTACAGTACCTATGTATCGTAATTAAATTGTCTGTAAAAGATCACATGGTGTACAGCACCTATGTAATTAGAATGTCTTTAAAAGATCACATGGTGTACAGTACCTATGTATCATAATTAGATTGTCTGTAAAAGATCACATGGTGTACAGCACCTATGTAATTAGAATGTCTTTAAAAGATCACATGGTGTACAGCACCTATGTAATTAGAATGTCTTTAAAAGATCACATGGTGTACAGTACCTATGTATCATAATTAGATTGTCTGTAAAAGATCACATGGTGTACAGCACCTATGTAATTAGAATGTCTTTAAAAGATCACATGGTGTACAGCACCTATGTAATTAGAATGTCTTTAAAAGATCACATGGTGTACAGTACCTATGTATCATAATTAGATTGTCTGTAAAAGATCACATGGTGTACAGCACCTATGTAATTATAAAATCTGTAAAAGAGGCTCGTAATGTAAATTTCAAATTATTGGAAGAGTACCCCAAGGATGAAAATGTGTGGTGCCAAGTGCTTTACCGAGAAATGTGTAGTGAAAACTTCAAATTGAAATGAGAGATGACAGAGAATGGAGTACCTCCAGGGATTCGATGTGGCTGTATCTGTGGATCAAGAATAGGTCTCCATAGTCATCAGAACAGACACAGCCAGCCCCGAGCTTCCCTTCTGCATATCCACCATCTTTCAAAATGTACGGCAGCATATCCATCATCTACACTACATAGGTTTGAAATTTTAAATCATTTATATCTCTCAAACTTGTAGATTGTCTTACTGGGGCGCTGGGCTGGAAGAAGGGGAGTGTGGACTGCAGATCCGGGGAATACAGAAGCAGGACGTGGGCAATTGGACTTGCGCCACCACCTTCAACTCCTACTCCAGTGAGGAGTATGCCACCATCACTATCAGAAGCTTGAGTAAGACTATATAGAGTTAACAGTTTTAGAAGTTTTTGACTCGATACATTTGAAATATTCTTATTTCAATAGACATTTTAACGTTAAGTTCAAGTAATTGTAACATTTACAGAGCTGTATTTGCTTACAGGCAAACCTATTTAACATAAAGGTGCCAAGCTAAATGGTGCATCCAAAGATTCATAATTTGGTTTCAATAATTTTTAAACAATGTAATCCGTGTGCTGACATTGCTAGATGGGTTTACGCAGAATGTGTGTACCGGACAGGGTACAAATAGACTGTAGCGTAGGTACGTTGGTTGCTGCACCGCGCTCGGAGAATTGAGTTAGCGAATTCCAAAGCGTAGATCCAGAAGAAGAAGGTAGCGGGGTGGACAGATTCCTCTCAGGCAGGTCGAAGTAGCGGATCTCAAAGTAAAACACAGTAGAGTCGGTTGTTACTGAGAATATAATTTTTCCCTGCTTGCTTGCTTGAACGAGTTCTTTTTCTTTTACTAAATTTTTAAACGTGCGCATTTTACTGCGTCATCGATCTTTTGTCAGTGATTTGAGGGAATACCTCTTCCACTGTTGTGTCATATGTGTGTGCAGTGTTATTTATATGTGTATACTTATATTAAGTTTTTGTGTGTTAATCTCTGGTTTATTTTTGGCTCGATGAGCATTTGATTCCGATTCTGATTTCTCGCTTTCTTCTAAGTTTTAGCTGAGCTTTCTTTGCTCCTTATCATTACCTTTGTAGATTAGTTTACTTTGTAGACTATCGAAGTGAATAAGAGTAAGAGTAGCCACCCTGTACCACCACCCTGTACCACCCTGCTAGACCTTTAAGGAGAATAATTACATATATTTATAAGATCAAGTGTAGGTGTAGAGTGTGGGGATGGGAAGGTATCGGCTGCGGCCTGTATGATTGGAGCTTCCCCGCATTTGCATATGTATTGAAGACATATTCGGTGAGAAAACCGCAGAAAACTCACCGAGGGAAGTCGAGCTTCAGAGGACCTCTGGGCTCTACCGTTCTGTGATATTAACACATTCGGCTTGTTAGTGGAGTGTGAGTGTTGTAGTGTGTATAATGTAACTTGATGTCCAAGGCGATGGTTCGCCCCTCTTAATTTTCTCCTTCAGCCGCGTACCGCCCATCGGTCCTGGTGGCGTGTCGTGTCCCGGCCGCTCCTCTGGATCTGCAATGTTAAAACGCTGGGCAGTATCGAGTTGTCTGTGACTTTATACATTTAGCGGATAAGAGTATATACCAGTGCTAGTGATAAAGGCCCCGTTACGCTTGTCCTCCCTGGCCCTCGTCATGTTCGAGATCTCTCTCCGCTTCCGATCGGCTGAGAATGATGTGGTTTGGGAGTCTGTGTTTGTATCTGAAAGGTAGTTCATCCAGTCTCTTATGACGCCCGAGTTTTGCGATGAGCGGGTTTGAGTGCGAATTTAGATATATTTTACTGTAGAAGTCCAGTGTCATTTTGTGGCAGTACTCCTTAATGGAGTCCTCTTTTGTTCTCTGGTGTAGTTTCTTAAGATTTGCGCCCGGCTTTGTCTTATAGATGATTTTAAGTGCTTTGTTCTGTGCCGTCTGGAGCGTGTTGTAAATATAATCTGGAATGCTGCCCCAGACGGGTGCCGCGTATGTTATTACCGGACGCACTATGAGTTTGTACACCAGTAGTTTGTTTTTCCGAGATAAGAAGGAATTTCGGCTGAAGATGGGTCTCAGCGCTGCGAAGGCTGCGACTGCTTTCTTTCTGGCTTCACCGGTGTGGAGCCTCCACGAAAGTTTGGAGTCCATATGGACCCCGAGGTATTTAACCGACTTACGCCATTCCACAGCGCTGTTTCCCATCCTCAAGAGGGGGAGGCTGCCCACCCTCCGTTTTGCGAACATGACCGCCTCTGTCTTGCCGTCGTTGATCTTTAGGCGCCACTTCCGATAATATTTTGCCAAGGTATCCAAGGCCCTCTGGAGGTATTCACTCGCCCTGATGGGGTGTGAGGATCGTGCGTAACAAGCTGCGTCGTCCGCGAAGAGGGCGACGGAGCAATTTTCCGGTACCGGAATATCGTGTGTGTATAGAGTGAACAGGTGCGGTCCGATCAGGCTGCCCTGGGGCACTCCCATTGGGATATTTCTGGGGGTGGAGAGCCCCCCGCTCACCCGAACGACAAATTGTCGCTCGGATAGGTAGGAGCGTAGAATCTGTATGATGTAAGACGGTGTGCCCGTCTCAATCATTTTGTGTATTAAGCCGTCGTGCCAGACCGTGTCGAAGGCATAATTTTTCCCTAAAAAGGGACCTTCCTTATTAATGGTCGGTCGGTCATCACAAGCACCCATTCTCCGCGAAATACAACTTTCGGGGTTTTGAGCGCTGCTTAAGCCGACCGGCCCGTGACCTACTCACGATGCCCCGCCCGCAAGTCCTTTATTTCCCTTGCGGTCGCGAACACGATTGGAGTCAAACTGACTAACATTTTTCATACAAAACATATATCAAACATTTCAACAATTCAAACGAATATAGTATATTAACACGTTCACTGCGTATAAAATTTTTAATGTCATACAGAGATGCTGAAAGTTAGAAAACCCATAACTTTGTTAAAAATCAAATTCTACTTTCTATTTAAACATCATATACAAGTGTATTCCTTCGTGTCTTCAAAACACATGAAACCGGCGACGAATCCTTATCAGGAGACGTTTATGAGTGCACTAAACATTCAAGGCTCCCGTGTCCATACAAAATATTTGTATGGATTCGGGAGCCGTGTTCGACGCAGTGAACGTGTTAAACATTACAATTATTACAGATTTACATATCATTAAACGAGTACCACATACAAGTCACTCCACCTAATCACAAGGGGTGACCGCACACGTCCCATACAATGTGATATACGTGTATGATATCAGAGCGTGGCTAGATTAGTCACCTGTAAACCATAACTTAGGCTATCCATATATAGGCCAAAATATTTTTGTCTATTTTTCCATATAAAGGAATATCGGAATTTCATTGGATTAAGCGCCACAGATAGAAAATGAATAAGTGTTATTACTATAATACAGTGTACGAAACGAAGGAAGAAGTTAACTGTCAGTTATGAATTTTATTATTAATAAATACAATATTATGACAGTGTTGTTAAAGGTTTGTCCCGTACACATCTTGAAATATTTGTGACGTACCTAGGAATGATTTTATGCGCCATGTTTTTCTCATTTAGCTTATATTAGGTGTACCTAAGTAGGGTTTTCTCATTTAGCTCATATTAGGTGTACCTTAGTAGGGTTTTCTCATTTAGCTCAGGTGTACCTAAGTAGGGTTTTCTCATTTAGCTCAGGTGTACCTAAGTAGGGTTTTCTCAATTTGCTCATATTAGGTGTACCTAAGTAGGGTTTTCTCATTTAGCTCATATTAGGTGTACCTTAGTAGGGTTTTCTCATTTAGCTCAAGTGTACCTAAGTAGGGTTTTCTCAATTTGCTCATATTAGGTGTACCTAAGTAGGGTTTTCTCATTTAGCTCATATTAGGTGTACCTAAGCAGGGTTTTCTCATTTAACTCATATTAGGTGTACCTAAGTAGGGTTTATCATTTAACTCATATAAGGTGTACCTAAGTAGGGTTTTCTCATTTAACTCATATTAGGTGTACCTAAGTAGGGTTTTCTCATTTAACTCATATAAGGTGTACCTAAGTAGGGTTTTCTCATTTAACTCATATTAGGTGTACATAAGTAGGGTTTTCTCATTTAACTCATATAAGGTGTACCTAAGTAGGGTTTTCTCATTTAACTCATATTAGGTGTAGCTAAGTAGGGGTTTCTCATTTAGCTCATATAAGGTGTACCTAAGTAGGGGTTTCTCATTAAGCTCATATTAGGTGTACTTAAGTAGGGTTTTCTCATTTAGCTCATATAATGTCCAACCTAAGTAGGGTTTTAATATAAGAACATGTTGCAAACTACCTAGGGCATCTATACACAAGAGGTACTACATACATACATACATACCATCACGTTATTACCCTATCAGGGTATGCAGAGAGGATAGAGTGCGAGTTTTTCTATCTCGACACACATATTTCACCTCTTCCACATCTTATACAACTTGTATGATTTCTCTGGCTTTTACATTTTCTTGTTTCAAAACAACATTCACTTGATCTAACCATAATTTCCTTGGTTTCCTCTCACTTGCCTTCCACTCACATTTGCACTGTATATATTTGTTTTGTTATTCTTTCTTCTTTCATTTGTTCCACATGCCCAAACCATCTCACAGCACCCTTTTTCATCTTACTTAACCCTTACCTTACGGTGTTAAAATTGAAACGCGTGCTCCGGTGTTGGGTAGTGAGTATGTGATCAAAAATTAGCGATTTTAAATCGGAAAAATAAGAACATTCATAGATAATCCCCTTAATTAATTATAATTGAAGTTAAAAATTATAATAATTGAGATTTATTTACTGAAAATATTAAAAAACTATCTGGCAACGCTCACGGAACGGGCGTACGTCTAACCTATTTGCAAGCCTAGAAGCTACTGTGGCGCGGAATGTCAGTCGCATACCCCGGCGCTTACGCTTATGCTTGCGTCGTTGAGACAATTCAGCTCCTCGCAATTCAGTGGAGTATGCAAGAGTGAGATGCGAATATAGTGTCGCGTTTCCCGCATACTATTCACCTATCGTCAAGACAGAAGGTCGAGGCACTCACAGCGTTTAAATGCGGATCCGATATCTTCACAAAATACCCACGATGTAGTCAATAAATTCTGATTAATATTAATATTATTTTTTAAATTAATGCGTAAATATATTATGGAGGAATACCTAAAATCTTAACCTTGTATTTATTATATTTATAGAGATATTGATGGTTATTAGAAGCAACGTGTAGAAGATACCCAACACAGGGAAGGAAAGGTTAACACATCAAGCCTAAAGTTCACATTCATCCCTCTAATCACTTCATATCCTATCATACATCATCACTCCGTGTATTGTCCTAAATGTCTATATGTTTAGAGCATTACTCGTATTTTGTTTCTTTCAATTTTTAAACAATAAATATTATATTTTTTAATAATTTTCAGGACCTACGGAAGCATTCACAATTGGCATGAGTTTTGGTGCCGTAATAATAGCCTCAGCAATGATTGCTTTGGCCACCATTGGCTACCGCAGAAGACGCAGAAATAGGCTGAGAGAAGAGGACAGGTCTCACTCCCTGTCACCATCTATAGGCTCTGCGGATAACCCCATCAGCAGACCTGATATTCCTCTCTATGGAGGCAGTGAAGCCAGTAATGCGCCTATTCATAGAATATTTAATAGAGCCAACTAATCTTGGACATATTGATATAAAGAGCTGTTATACAAATAAAGTGAAACCCTTTTGAAATATTTTTAAAGGGCCAGCCATTGAAATCTATTAACAGAGTACCATTTCACCTTTTCCCTACTAAACATGGAGTAGGTGGTGTGTACCTGTAGGTCTGATGTTTTTAAATGAAAAAAAAATAATATTTGAAGAGCTATAATAAGTAAAACGTGTATAACTCATAGTTTGTTGATGTTGTGGGAGGTGCGTTCGCATTGTGTTGCGTTTTATGACTCTTTTAGATAAAATTCAATGAATTTTATTACTTTCTCAAAAATAAATTTAGGGTTATCACTAAACTAAGAAACGTAAATTATACAAAGCAATGCAAAAATCAATTTCATTCTTCATATAAAACATAAATTTCATTCATATTAACCATAAATATTTCCGCTAATGTAAAAGGAATACATGTTTATATTTTAATAACAAAGATTTTAAAGCCATTGTAATTTATTTTTATCAAACACTGTTTATTCCACTTTTTTGTGACAGTATAACCCTACCGGTTTCAAGGCTTTCATCTTATCTTCAGGGGAGCACAAACAAAACTAAATGCTGTTCGAACTGGTACCAATATACACGCTTCAACGGTTGGGGGCTGAGGGGTGAGGGAGGCATGGGACGATTTCGGCCAAGAGCGGAGAAATTTTTGGGATATAACTGTTCAACAGATGTTCGGATTGATGAACTGACTTAGAAATTTCTAAGGCCTCTAATCTGTCCTATTTATTTCCGTTACTACTGATATGTAAGAATTTGGCATCATCGATAGAAAAAGTATGGTTTTCACGGTGACAATGATTAGCCATTTCAGAATAAATTAGAGGATTTGTTAAGGCGGATTTGTGTTCACGAAATCTGTTTTCAAAAGATCTTCCTGTCTTTCCTATATAGAAGTTATCACAGTCAGCACATAAAAGTTGGTGTGTATAAACTTTTATTTGCAGATCTTCATGAATAATATGGTTTCAACGGTCCTCATCGAAGTCCACTGGTCGTCCGGAAAGCTCCATGTCTTTTAGGTCGTAATTACCGTCTTTGAAACGCAAAAACCATCGACGAGCTGTCCTTTCATTCATAGCATCTTCACCGTACACTTCGCAAATATCGCGAGCAGCTTTATTCCCTCGATTGAACGCGAACAGAAGAAGGTGTCGAAAATGCTCACTTTCGTCTACTTGACATTCCATTTTGAAGGCTTGTAATCAAATAAAATAATATATGTAACGCAAAAGCAAATACAATATCTTATAGAGCAGAAAATTTTCTTTCGAATGACGTATACCTTTACCATTTGATTTTACTTTTGGAGCTCATTTTTAAATTGGAAAAAAATGGACACAACTTATGTTAACACCTAATAAATTGGCCAGGAAAGCGACAACATTATGCAACACATTGTAAATCCTAAATAAAAGAGTCATTTAAATAATTTAAAAAATTATAGAACATTTATTTTTCAATATTTTTATTAAAACTTCAATTACACATTAAATTAATACACGTCTAAAATAAATTATTATTAATTTTCTTTGAATATACAAAACTTGGGGTAGCAATAGGAAAAATGTGTTTTTATTTTTAATTCTGATGTCAGAATTTTAACTATAATTCGGAAATTCTAGGATGAGTCCTGTGACAGCTCACAAATTTGCCCCAATACAACCTTGTAACGATGTTCAGTAATTTTAATTATTTTATCAACTTTAATATAAGCCTCGATTCTAATAAATAGCAAGTTATTTAGGTAAATACATTACACAAGGTTGTATTGGGGCAAATTTGTGAGCTGTCACAGGACTCATCCAAGAATTTCCGAATTATAGTACGTATTTATATTTGTGCAATAAAAATATTACATTTGTCATAGGATACTTTTGTGATTTGTATGATTTTCTCAATTTTGTTCAAGCTAAATTGAAAAAATAGAATGGTTACAGCTAAATATAAATCTAAAGTAGCATGCTACTCGAGTATTATAAGTAAAAACTGTTATTTTACAGCTACTCTTAAGATACAATGCACTTTTAAAGCATTATTTAACAACACTAGATTTCAACAGTGGCACCAAAAATTAATTGACTGATAAATGAGTTGTTATAAATACATAATATAAATTTAATATCATTAATTTATATTCAGTAATCTGGCCACCCCACTATGGTGTCCATGTTAAAAAAATTAAACGCATACAGCAGAGGTTTTTACAATTTTTAAACTTTAAACAGCAGAGGTTTTTACAATTTTCGAACTTTAAACAGCAGAGGTTTTTACGAAGGGTTTGGAAGAGATGAATCTTACAACCTTGTCAAATAGAAGAAAAATATTTGACCTTACAACATTATTTAAGAATGTCAGCTCATATTTCAGTAGTTCGGAACTAACTCAGCTTGTCATGCTATACATTCCTTGTAAGTCTTCTCTGTAAAATGTTTTCTTCAAAAATGAAGTGGTTGCAACTAATTATTTGTACATTAACATAACATGACAGGAAATATTGAGTAAGCAATATGGCCACTATGTGGATTCTCATGACTTTGACTATTTACATGAGTAAAGTGAAGTTGTTTTTGCCAGGATTAATTGATTGAAGTATATAAATTTGCTTTGTTGTGTTATTTGACTTATATTGCTTACAGGTCAATGTTAAATTTTATTTGTTGTTTTTTTTTAAATCTTCGTATCAAAAAAATTATTGGAACAATGTATAAAATAAAATTAAAGATGCACGCTGCGGAGAGCTAAATCTGAAATAGCATGCTACCCAAGCAACTAAGTAAAAAGTAGAATTAGTACCACTTTACAGCTACTTTTAAGACAAAGTGCGCTACATAATACTTTACGTAACCGCATTGATTATTGGCAATTACTCAATTGAAAAATAGCTTTGTTTATTGAGGATATAATTATTGTATTAGGTGTTAACATAAGTTTTGTCCGTTTTTTTTTCAAATTTAAAAATGAGCACCAAAAGTAAAACCAAATGATAAAGATTATACGTCATTCGAAAGAAAGTTTTCTGCTCTACAAGATATTGTGTTTGCTTTTACGTTACATATATTATTTTATTTGATTACAAGCCTTCAAAATAGAATGTCAAATAGACGAAAGTGAGCATTTTCAACACCTCCTTCTTTTCGCGTTCAATCGAGGGAATAAAGCTGCCAAAGCTGTTTGCGATATTTGCGAAGTGTACGGTGGAGATGCTATGAATGAAAGGACAGCTTGTCGATGGTTTTTGCGTTTCAAAGACGGTAATTTCGACCTGAAAGATATGGAGCGTTCCAGACGACCAGTGGACTTCGATGAGGACCGCTTAAACCATATTATTCATGAAGATCCCCTTCAAACCACCGTAGAATTAGCTGAGCAGATGAATTGTAGTCACATGACTGTACCCGGCCATCTTAAATCAATGGGAAAAGTCCAAAAGTTTGGCGCTTGGGTTCCACATGTTTTGAGTGAAAACAACCAAAATCAATTGTCAAATGTTGATTTTTTTAATAATATGGTTTAAACGGGGATCTTCATGAATAATATGGTTTAAGCGGTCCTCACCGAAGTCCACTGGTCGTCCGGAACGCTCCATGTCTTTCAGGTCAAAATTACCGTATTTGAAACGCAAAAACCATCGACGAGCTGTCCATTCATTCATAACATCTCCACCGTACACTTTGCAAATATAGCGAGCAGCTTTGGCAGCTTTATTCCCTCGATTGAACGCGAACAGAAGAAGGCGTCGAAAATGCTCACTTTCGTCTACTTGACATTCCATTTTGAAGGCTTGTAATCAAGTAAAATAATACATGTAACGTAAAAGCAAACACAATATCTTGTAGAGCAGAAAATTTTCTTTCGAATGACGTATAACCTTTACCATTTTGTTTTACTTTTGGTGCTCATTTTCAAATTTGAAAAAAACGGACACAACTTATGTTAACACCCAATATATAATCCACACATTGTTTCCAAAAGAAATATGGAGCGGGCAATTCACAATTTATTTTCAGAACTTTATTTTTATTTTACATATAACAGCGAACTAAAGGAAAATTTAAAAAAAAAACCTTTAACAGGAACTTTTAAAATGGTATATTACAATGAATATTTCATATAAAAAATCTAATTTTTACACATATTATTTGTCGTGCAGAATTGATTAACACTTACGAAATATATATTATTTTTTACATAGCATTTAAAAATCATGCAAAAAAGCAAATTTTTTTTGTTTGGTAGGAATAAAAGTAGGAAAATTATTTTTATTGTTATATTTTACAGGAAATTACAGATTTCTTAAAACTAAAAATCCAATTTTTATATCTTTTTGATTCAAAGTTAGTTATTTAAAAAAAAATAGACTGAAATAAGAGGGGTGTCAATATTTTTCCTATAGTTCGGAAATTCTACGATGAGTCCTGTGACAGCTCACAAATTTGCCCCAATACAACCTTGTAAACGATGTTCAGTAATTTTAATTATTTTATAAACTTTAATATAAGCCTCAATTCTAATAAATAGCAAGTTATTTAGGTAAATACATTACATAAGGTTGTATTGGGGCAAATTTGTGAGCTGTCACAGGGCTCATCCTAGAATTTCCGAACTATAGTAATAAAAGTAGGAAAATTATTTTTATTCTTATATTTTACAGGAAATTACAGACTTCTTAAAACTAAAAATCTAATTTTTATGTATATTTGATTCAAAGCTAGTTATTTCAAAAAAAATAAAATAGATAACAACTGAAATAAGAGGGTGTCAATATTTTTCCTAAATCAAGTTGATTATGCAAATTCTTAACAATATAATAAATTCTACTGATTAACGAAATTGATGCTTGACACAATCATGTGAAAAAAATTCTACTTAAAAAAAATTCTTGTATTTGAGGTTCATGGACGTGCGGTAACAAACTGGACTTTCATGCAGAAGGTCGCCAGTCCAAACCCCGGACCGTGCTACTCCCCTCGAATGACACAGGCATTTTTTCCATCTAGTATTCGGTAGTATAAAGATACCTATGATTTCAATCATATCTATGATTTAAAAAATATACAATATATATTATTTGAAAGCTTTCGAATTCTCTCTTTCTTGAACAATGTGCGTGAACATCCTATATATATAAAGAAGTATACATGCCAGTGTTAAGTGACATCTTTTAAATTCACTTTTCCCAAAATTTTATTTATTGGCGATTCTCCTTTTTTCTGTGGTGTTTTTGATTAATATTATCTGAATTGGACGTACATATGTACAAGCAAGTTATATTTCACCTGTTCTGAGATATTCCAAGAAATATCATGTTCCTCTGTATAGGCTTATATGGAACAATCTTATTCAAGATTGGATTTAACCACAAAATACCCATTTGCCTGACTTGATATTTTGGCACACAAAAAATTTATATATTACTGTTATTTTAACCTGTTCACCGCGTTAAAAATCAAATTCCACGAATCCGGTGCGCGGCACAATTTCAGCGTTTTTTAATTTCTAAGTTTAAACACATATTTTTTTTAGAACCACTGATATTTGATTACAACACCAAGTAAACATGACACTTAAGTAATTTTCTGATAATTAATAATAGTCATTACTCTTAAGGAGACTCATTAAATAAAGGAGATAAACTAAACATTACGTAAAATAAACAAAGGAATGCTACGATCAAATCAATGCTTCATGACAGTCACCCAATCAAATGCATACAGCACTAGTAATGTTTATTTACGTAAGAGAGACTTAGTAATGTTTATTTACGTAAGAGAGACTCATCGCAGGACTCGATCCGCGCGACAGGTCGTTAATGCTGGAAATATTGAGAAACCAAAAAAAATCGGCGCTCTGTTTATTCAACAATATCTCATAAACTAATATATTATTTGACAAGGTTTTCAGTGAAGTCGCTAGAATAAAGATTATTTTAAATTTTAGTTCAATTTTTATTCCGGTTTTGTGTCATTTTTTTTTAAATATTTGTGATTTGAAACTTGGATTGTCGTCAGATCACAGGCGTTTGTGCTTCCCGCGGGGAACAGGTTAAATAAACTGACTGTTTTCCACTAAATGAAAAAAAATCAGTGTTGCTTAAATTTGCCGTAAGTTGGCTTAACCCTTGTAGGCTTAGTGGTCCACGTTATGTACCACCTTTTTTTGACGCAGTACTGAACAATGGTACACGCAATGTACCACTTATTAAACCTCTCTCTATTGCTGCACAAACGCTCAGATTATGTGTCACTTCGTATAATATAATACTTATGACTCATATCCGCACAGCTGCAGGTCTGGTCCTGTTCAAATTTATTTAGCTTCTAATATTATTGACAGTTAGTTGTTCTTGGTGTGCCGACTTGTGCGTATAAAAGAAAACGTTATATATTTGTATTAAATTTTAATAAAAAATAGTTGTGTTGTGATAAAATTGACTTCAGTAATTGTGGTAAATTTATATTTAGGTTAAAAATTAATTTTACTTGGATGTATTTCGGCATTATTTGGTGGTACATTAGAAGTACCAGTGGAAATATGGACTAGTGGTACATAAGTTGTACCATCTCACCAGGAGTTCCTTGACCTACCGAGGAAGTGGAAATATGTTAATTTAGCATTTGTATAATATGTATCATTTTTCAAACACATTAAAAAAATAATGAGAAAGTTGACTTTTTATTTTTGTGTAGCCTGAGTAAAAATAATTTAAATTTACCTGTGCCTGTAAGGGTTAAGTAATGGCTAATGTTTCGAAGATGTTGTTGCCTTGATGTTTTTTGACATCATCTTGAAGATGAAGCCCACAACATCTAAAACACGTCAGCCATCATTTCAGCCAACTTAAAAGAACAACACAGCAGACATTTTGAACTAGCAAAAATTTGTGATTTATAAATTTGGTTGTTCTGAAGTATACAAGTCCAATTCTCTGTATTTACATTTTAGATATATCATTTTTTTTTTCATTTGGTAATTTTAAGACCTGGTGTATTGAAAAATTATCATAAGCATTTTCCTACTCAACTTAAATATATGATATTGTTCGAGTTCCCTTTGTGAACTAATCAATCAAGAAATATTAGATTTTATGCTGAATCATTTAAATCAATCTTTATTTTGTTGTTTATAGTTAAGGCATTAACGTTGTGGAGGTTTAAAGACATTGTAATTTATTTTTATCAAACACTGTTTATTCCACTTTTTTGTAACGGTATAACCCTACCGGTTTCAAGGCTTTCACCTTATCTTCGTGAACACAAATCCGCCTTAACAAATCCTCTAATTTATTCTGAAATGGCTAATCATTGTCACCGTGAAAACCATACTTTTTCTATCGATGATGCCAAATTCTTACATATCAGTAGTAACGGAAATAAATTTGACAGATTAGAGGCCCTAGAAATTTCTAAGTCAGTACATCGATCCGAACATCTGGTTAACAGTTATATTCCAAAAATATCTCCGCTCTTGGCCGAGATCGTCCCATGCCTCCCTCACCCTCAGCCCCTAACCGTTGAAGCGTGTATATCGGTACCAATTTGAACAGCATTTAGTCTTGTTTGTGCTCCCCTGAAGATGAGGTGAAAGCCTTGAAACCGTTAGGGTTATACCGTTACAAAAAAGTGGAATAAACAGTGTTTGATAAAAATAAATTACAAAATCTTTATTTTAATAAAATTAAAAAGATTACTTAAAAATAAGCTAATATTTTCTTCAGATAGATTTGTTTTGAAATATAACATAATTTTAAGCATAGTTTATTGTGAATACATGACATTCCATAGAAAAGAATAGTTTTACTCTACATATTTTTGGTAAACTCAGGTACGGTTAATGTAAAACTATTGAAAAGCATTGACAATATAGAACCATCAAATGAAGAGATAAATATTTCCATGAAGAATTTTAAACTTTATCTATGCATGAAAACCTACTATTCTTACAAATATTACTTTTATAAATACAATACAATATCATCTATGTATTACATATTATTTTGTATTAATATACTAAAGTACAAATACATATTTACAAGAAAAAACAATAAACACATCGATCAATAAGTCCCGGGACTAACCAACAGATGACGCCTTCAATAACAAATCCATACCATTCTTAGTTAGTACCAACCTTAAGAAGTTACGTGTCAAACTTTCATGACATTCCGACATTGTGTCATTGAGTTACAGTGATTTTAGTGACGCTACTTTTGCTATTTTCAAAACAATGGAAAAAAAGAATTTCGTGTGTTGATAAAACATTGCTTTTTAATGGGACAAAATACCATTAAAACTCAGCGATGGCTTGAAAAGTGTTATCCGGGCACTGCTCCGTCAAAAACAACCATTTGTCGGTGGTATGATGATTTCAAACGTGGTCGTACAGACACAAATGATGTGACAATGGATGAAATTTGGATCTACCACTATACTCCGGAATCAAATCGGCAATCAGCTAGCTGAGTGGAGAGCTGCCGTTGAATGTCGTCTGAAGCGACCAAAATCTCAACAGTCGGCCGGGAAGGTTATGGGCTCCGTATTTTGGGATATGCGTGGTATAATATTCATCGATCACCTTTAAAAGGGAAAGTCATCAATAGCGAATATTACATAGCGTTATTGGAGCGTTTGAAGGCAGAAATTGCAAAAAAATTAGATTTGACTCCAATGAAGAAGTGATTGCCTTATTTTGAAACCAAAGATAAACCGTTCTACACGGCTGGCATAGAAAAGTTGGCATAGAAAGGAAAGCGTTGGAATGAATGTATCGCTCTTGAAGGAGTCTATGATGATGAATAAAGAAGAATTTGGGCAAACAAATGTTGTTTTAGTAGTTAGTCCCGGGACTCATTGATCGATGTGTTATTCTATGACTAATGTTATTTATATTCGATGTTACAGGCAATAGCTAATCATTTATTTTTTTGTTATAAATTCAACTTTAGTAGCGATAAAAAAATTTATAAAATCTTTTAGTTCTTCAGTTACATGAAAATAGTTCATCTAAATTTTTGTCACATTTCATGTGAGGATTTTTAATTAAATTAGCTGTTATAAAATTATGATTTTTTTTCTTTTTGGACATTAGCAAGTACTAAGTTTATTAAGATAATATAATTTCAACCCCTTGAATTTGAAATTAAAGTACAATATTTCTTATTGTATGTAATTTGAAAAATTCAAATAACTTTTATTAAAATATGTTTTTCTTGAAAAACTTCTTTTTACTTTAAATTATAAATGGAACAGTTTTTATTTCTTTAATTTCTACCCTTATGATTTATAGACCATCCCTCTTGTTTGATTGTTAGTCATCTAGTGGATGAAAGACATTTGTATAAGTATTAGTTTGTGTGCCAGCTGTCACACTTCAACAAGCACACAATTTTGACAGATCAGACCTTTCTTTTCCGATGGGAAGGTTATCAAAGTTCTGAGACAATCGACAGATTAAATCTGCTGCAATCTTTTGCTAACCAGACTTGAATCATGCTATTTTTGTGTTATTTAAAAGCGCTATAAGAATTTTCAAGTAGTTTAAAAGCGCTATAAGAATTTTCATGAAGTTTAAAAGCTGTGGGAAAACATAAATTCAGTTGCAAAATGCTCTAAGATAAAAATCAATTCAGAAGTGAATTCACCAGGAATAGAAGTTAAGGCATCTCCTTGCGTAGCATGAATGCTAACAATAGACTACAACCGTTGACAAGTGAGACACCATAGATTTTATTGTTCATAAATGGAGCACGAATATAAATTGAGTGCTTTATTTTGCAATAATATAAACTGTGCTGATTTTATACAAAAAAAACGAAAAACTCATTTAAAAAAAATGTTAATTAATTGCACTTTGTAGAAAAATATATCTTATGATTATATTAGTAAATATAATTGTAATGTATAATTTTTTGTTCAGTAATGGTTCAAAGAATATAACAAAAATAATATTTTATTAAATTTATGATACTAGCAACTCAAGATTATTTCTAACAGATTTTTTTTGTCTATGATTATTGTTAAAAAAATTATATTGTATTATATACATGTAACATGATTTTTGATATAACTCTGGAGAATGTTATTTTAGTGAATTTTTTTTCGAACGTGGGTTAAGATGGAGAGTTATATACCTGACAAACAATTTTTACGAAATGGCATGTTGTACAAATAGTGTCGAAAATATAATGCAACAACTGCAACTAAAGTGAAGTGAAAAAGTAGTGTAAGTGGATGATGATGTATTGCTTACAGAAATTGAATCAAATCCAACACTGACTATACGACAATTAGCTGACAAGCTTGAATACTCAAAATCTAGTGTGCAAAAACATCTGAAAAAATTGGCAAGATTGTGAGGCAGGGCGTATGGATGCCGCACGATCTAACGGATGAGACCAAAGCGGTACGCAAGCGCATATGTGAAGATTTCATCAAAAAAGAGACAAACACTCCGTTTTTACACCATTTAGTAACCGGAGATGAAAAGTGGGTGCTATATTTGAACCAACGACGTAAACGCCAATGGCTTTCAAAGTGGCAGGTAGCAAAACCGAACCGTCAACCGAGTCTAACTGTAAAAAAGTGTTTTTATGTGTATGGTGGGATGCAAAAGGCATAATTCATCACGAAGTCCTTCCTTATGGTAAAACAATTACGAGTGAAGTATACTGTACCCAACTTGAAAATTTTAATGCAGCAATAAGGCTAAAGAGACCTGGTTTTTTCAATCGACATTCAATTTTATTGCAACACGACAATACCCGACACCATACATCGAAGATGACTGAAAATAAAATGAAGGAGCTTGGATGGAAAACTATTCTTCATCCACCATATATAGTCACAATTTGGCTCCTTCAGATTATCATTTATTTAAAATAATTTAGATCTATACAGCACAGTTTAGCTGGAAAAAAATTCGCACTTAAGAAGACGTGAAAAAAGGCATCGAGGAATATTTTACATCCAAATCTACTAAATTTTATTCTGACGGTATTAAAAATTTGTTAAATAGATGGAAGAAGGTTGTGTCTACCGAAGGAGAATATATTGTATCGATGTAATAAATAGATGGAAGAATGTTGTGTCTACCGAAGGAGAAAATATTGTATTGATGTAATAAATAGATGGAAGGAGGTTGTGTCTACCGAAGGTGAATATATTGTTTCGATGTAATAAATAGATGGAAGAATGATGTGTCTACCGAAGGAGAATATATTGTATCGATGTAATAAATAGATGGAAGGAGGTTGTGTCTACCGAAGGAGAATACATATATATCGATGTAATAAATAGATTGAAGAATGTTGTGTCTACCGAAGGAGAATATATTGTATCGATGTAATAAATAGATGGAAGGAGGTTGTGTCTACCAAAGGAGAATACATATATATCGATGTAATAAATAGATGGAAGGAGGTTGTGTCTACTGAAGGAGAATATATTGTATCAATGTCATAAATAGATGGAAGAAGGTTAATAATAAATAGATAGAAGAATGATGTGTCTACCGAATGATGATAAATTGTATTGATGTAATAAATAGATGGAAGAAGGTTGTGTCTACCGAAGGAGAATATATTGTATCGATGTGATAAATAGATGGAAGAAGGTTGTGTCTACCGAAGGAGAATATATTGTATCGATGTAATAAATAGATGGAAGAAGGTTGTGTCTACCGAAGGAGAATATATTGTATCAATGTAATAAATAGATGGAAGAATGTTGTGTCTACCGAAGGAGAATATATTGTATCAATGTAATAAATAGATGTAAGAAGGTTGTGTCTACCGAAGGACAATATATTGTATCGATGTAATAAATATATGGAAGAAGGTTGTGCCTACCGAAGGAGAATATATTGTATCGATGTAATAAATAGATGGAAGAATGTTGTGTCTACCGAAGGAGAATATATTGTATCGATGTAATAAATAGATGGAAGAATGTTGTGTCTACCGAAGGAGAATATATTGTATCGATGTAATAAATAGATGGAAGAAGGTTGTGTCTACCGAAGGAGAATATATTGTATCGATGTAATAAATAGATGGAAGAAGGTTGTGTCTACCGAAGGAGAATACATATATATTGTATCGATGTAATAAGAAAATAATAAAAAAAACGATCTACCGTTCATTTAAAAAAGGACATTTTCGTCCGATCAACCTAATCCATACATACATACCATTATGATATATTTTTATCGGGTTAGATAAAGACAGCTGTTGGTCCGACTTTATTTCCTCTAGAACTTTTTCCCTTTTGTTTCTCTGACTTGTCCGATTTTCAATATCTCATTCATTAAATATACAGTACCCGGCGGTAAGTAATACACATCGGGCTTAAGAAAGAGATTGTCTGCCTTAATCGGCTAACTTCGGCTTTGTAGAGCGTCATCTCTGTCCCTAGAATGCTTGACAATGACTGACAAATCGCGACGGAACACGTGTATGAATGAAAGAGACGAAGCTATACTAAGCCGAAATTAGCCGATTATGGCCCACAGTCTCTTTTTTAAGCCCGATGTGTATTACTTATCGCCGGGTACATTTTTTGGTCTTCCTTTACCATTCAAGTTGGCATTGTATATTTGTTATGGTAAGTAAAAAAATCTCTCTTTCACCATATTCACTTTACAAAGATGGTATGAACTCTAGCCTGCCATAAAAGCAAAGTAACCCTGTTGCGATATTATTTTTTAAAAAATTTCAAAAAAATTGTAACTAATTTTTTGTCATGTTATTGAATTTTAACAAAAATTCCACTTACTTTTATATCTTTTTATTTTAATTTAACATTATTTGGGAAAATAAAATATATTCTATATAAAATAACTCAACACTGAATTTTCTTTGAAACAAAATATTATTTTTTAACTATAAAACTTCTTAACTATTATTTCTCAAATTTAACAAGAAAAAGCATTTTTTTATTCTATCATAATTATTTATTTCTATATTCTACAATATTAAGGTCATACAAAAATATAGTACACTTTTTAGTAAATAAATAAATTTGCTGTCCGTCACTACGCCATTTAAAAAATATAGCAGTCCCCTTTTATATAATATTTTCTGCACATTTTTCTTTTCACACTTTGCTACTTCTAGTAAATAAACAGGACACACCCTAACATTAATAATGTCACTTTGAAAGAATTAGTTCTTCAATTATTATCAGTATCATTTTGTTTTAATGAAAACACAGCAAGTTCTTGGAACTCCTTGCGTTCTACAGTTTTTGCCGGATGTCATAGATCTGTAAAGAAATTTTTAGTTATTTAAATAATAATGAAAATACAGTTTATAAAGCAGATTCTCTTCAATGGCGCTCTATAAAAGAAAAAATTATCACGTATTAAAACAGGCAGACAACAACCATCACACATTTACTCGGCACATGCAAATATTATAACTAACTATATTTATGTGATTGGGAAGTGCTTTTATATATTTATATTTTAGGCATCATTGGGAGTCGAATCTTAACCCTTTTAATCCCCCAGCATATTTTGACAAAAAAACTAGTTTATATTTTATTTTTTATCTGAGTTAACCCTTTTAATCTCAGCATATTTCGCATAAAATGTACGAAAAATCTCAAGCATTTTTTGGCAAAAAAAAACACTAGTTTATATTTTATTTTTTATCTCAGTTAATATTTAGTTTTAAAACCTAACTTTTTTTGTGGAGACCTCCCTGTACGAGTAGAGTGTACAATAATAAGTCATTTTCATATTTCATTAAAAAAATGTTTTCTTTATTCAACATAAAAACTTGTATGAAAACTTTGAGGCCGATGAACGGCCCCGTGGGATTTTTCGCATACACCAGTTGTGGTCGATAATCAGCCCCGTGGGATTGAAAGGGTTAATATTTAGTTTTAAAAGTGAACGATTCTCAAAGTTAATAAAAATATATATTCAACATAAAAACTTGTGTGAAAATTTTGAGGCTGATGATCGGCCCCGTGGGATTTTTCCAATACACCAGTTGGGGCCGATGATCGGCCCCGTGAGATTAAAAGGGCTAAACTCACAGGTGAAAGTCACAAGCATCCTACCAACTAGGCCATGAAAGTCACAAGCATCCTACCAACTAGGCCATGAAAGTCACAAGCATCCTACCAACTAGGCCATGAATGTCACAAGCATCCTACCAACTAGGCCATGAAATTCACAAGCATCCTACCAACTAGGCCATGAAAGTCACAAGCATCCTACCAACTAGGCCATGAATGTCACAAGCATCCTACCAACTAGGCCATGAATGTCACAAGCATCCTACCAACTAGGCCATGAAAGTCACAAGCATCCTACCAACTAGGCCATGAAAGTCACAAGCATCCTACCAACTAGGCCATGAATGTCACAAGCATCCTACCAACTAGGCCATGAAAGTCACAAGCATCCTACCAACTAGGCCATGAATGTCACAAGCATCCTACCAACTAGGCCATGAATGTCACAAGCATCCTACCAACTAGGCCATGAAAGTCACAAGCATCCTACCAACTAGGCCATGAAAGTCACAAGCATCCTACCAACTAGGCCATGAATGTCACAAGCATCCTACCAACTAGGCCATGAATGTCACAAGCATCCTACCAACTAGGCCATGAAAGTCACAAGCATCCTACCAACTAGGCCATGAAAGTCACAAGCATCCTACCAACTAGGCCATGAATGTCACAAGCATCCTACCAACTAGGCCATGAATGTCACAAGCATCCTACCAATTAGGCCACGAATGTCATCAATATTTTGAGTAATCCTTTTATGATATTTCTCACTTTTACACATATATACCATCAAGCTATTTCCTTATCGGTGTAAGCAGAGAGGACAACATCAAACTTTCTTATCTCGATACAAATTCTCAGCTTCTCTCACATCCATAAACCTTATCGTACAACTCTAACGATTTTTCTGACTTTCTACATTTCCTTCTTTCAAAATATCGTTCACTCAATCCAGCCATATTTTCCTTGGTCTTCCTTTACCATGCCTTCCACTCATATTTGCACTACACATTTGTTTTGTTAGTCTTAATTAATTCATTCGTTTTACATGTCTAAACCATCTCAGAGTACTTTTCTTCATCATACTAAACACATCAGCCTTAACCGACAAATATTACATTTTCGAAACGGCATCCTTAGCCAAAACCATGCGGTACAATACTCCGAAAGACCTTATCATCATCATTGCCGGGCCTCGCAGTCGAGGATCCCCTCGCCACTCCAACGTCAGTCCTGAACCGTTCTCCCACGTCGATCATGTGATCTTCTGTGAGAGAACAGCCCGATCCTAGATGCACACTCCCTCTTGCAAACGTCAGAGACATGTGGACTCTGCTGAGTCGCCTGACCATGCTGACGCATGTTCGCAGCGCGCTGACTGTTTCTCACACGTCTAGCCGCTGAGACGCCATCAGCCCGAGAACATACAGCTCTCCACCCCTCACGGTCCCAAGCCACCCGCTCCCAGTCCTCAGGCGCCCCGCACAAAGTAAGTGACTCTCGCAAACTGTCCTTATAGCACTTCCTCTGCCCACCAACTCTTCGCTTGCCCACCACTTCCCCGTACCAGACGCATTTGGAGTATGTGATCGCCCATGCGTATCACATGCCCGGTCCACCGCAATTTCGCCTTTACAACCTATCCGAAAGACCTTATACAACTGATACGAAGAACTGTGAAAGCCTCAAGATGTATCAACCTTAAGTTTACCCTCATCCCTAATAGCTTCACTCTTTATTCTGTCATAA
Organism: Odontocerum albicorne; assembly: GCA_949825065.1. Classification (NCBI taxonomy): domain Eukaryota; kingdom Metazoa; phylum Arthropoda; class Insecta; order Trichoptera; family Odontoceridae; genus Odontocerum; species Odontocerum albicorne. The sequence goes on from OX463855.1 coordinate 2,253,628, forward strand.
ATTGTCACTCCACGTATACCATTTATTCAGCTCTTTTCAGTTTTTTTCCACGTTCATTCTCACTTTTGAAAGGTGTTATTTTTTCATTCCCCAAGTTGTACAAAAAAAAATATAGATGTAAAAAAAATAGCATACCCATTGTTTCCTGCTGCAAGTCAAGCTTGTAAGTTGGGCTGTCATAGGGTGGCAGCGCGGTGTTGTTGCGAGGGTGCGGTATGGGCGCACTCGGGGCGCAAATAGGTGCAGAGGCCGTACGGTGGCGCCGCAGGAGCGCCAGCAGCAGCACCAATGAGCATACCCCACCCAGGGCGGCCAACACTGCCACTGTCACCAGAGAGCTGTAGTAGTCGCCACGGCGAGGCGCTGATGAATCTAGGAGTTTACCTGGAGAATTGTTTTTACTATGTTATCAAATATGATTTATTCATATAGTACCCGTCAACATATCCAAATTTCAAAATTGGTAATTTACCCAGATTTTAACACATCCTAATCGGTAATTTATCTGAATTTCAACATTTTTATCAGTAATTTGTCTGAATTTCAACACATTCTTATCGATATTAAGTGAGGTGCATGGGCGTGCGGTAACGCACTGGACTTCCGTGCGGAAGGTCGTCGGTTCGAACCCCGCGCTGTGCTACTCCCCTTGAACGACACAGGCACTTTTTCCGCCTAGTATTCGAGGGTATTAGGATATATATGACTTTGGTCATATCTATTCTTTAAAAAAGGGTAATTTGTCCGAATTTCAATATATCCTAATCAGTAATTCGTTCAAATTTCAACACATCTTAATTAGAAATTCGTCTACATTTCAAAATATCTTAATCGATAAGTAGTTCGAATTCCAACATATACTAAACTTTGTGTCGATATCATGTACGTAATTAACCTGTTCACCGCGTTAAAAATCAAATTCCACGAATCCTGTGCGCGGCACAATTTCAGCGTTTTTTAATTTCTAAGTTTAAACACATATTTTGTTTCGAACCACTGATATTTGATTACAACACCAAGTAAACATGACACTTAAGTAATTTTCTGATAATAAATAATAGTCATTACTCTTAAGGAGACTCATTAAATAAAGGTGATAAACTTAACATTACGTAAAATAAACAAAGGAATGCTACGATCAAATCAATGCTTCATGACACTCACCCAATCAAATGCATATAGCACTAGTAATGTTTTTTTACGTAAGAGAGACTTAGTAATGTTTATTTACGTAACAGAGACTCATCGCAGGACTCGATCCGCGCGACAGGTCGTTAATGCTGGAAATATTGAGAAACCAAAAAAATTCGGCGCTCTGTTTATTCAACAATATCTCATAAACTAATATATTATTTGGCAAGGTTTTCAGAGATGTCGCTAGAATAAAGATTATTTTAAATTTTAGTTCAATTTTTATTCCGGTTTTGTGTAATTTTTTTTAAGTATTTGTGATTTTAAACTTGGATTGTCGTCAGATCACAGGCGTTTGTGCTCCCCGCGGGGAACACGTTAAAGTAAAAGTGAGATATCATCAATCAAAGGAAAAGTAAGGGATGATGGAGAGGAAAGATAAATCAGGGATGAAACACGTTATATTACTGACTAGAAATTAAGAGTTTTTTTAGTCGTTTCTTAAAAGTAGTGAGTAAAAAATATTAAGTGATACATGACACCAGTTTGACCTAAGCACTGCTGTCAAAATAAACTGAGATCATTCCACCTGAAGAAAGCCTCAGGATAGGAGGTAGAAAGATTCATATGATTAGTGGAATGACAAACTAATTTATTGTTTAATATTCTAATATAGGATTCCATAAAGTTTAAACTGAAACTTTTGATAAAACTTTCTATTTTTTTAATAATACAGTTTTTTCCATTTAAGATAATGGTATAACCCTACCAGTTTCAAGGTTTTCACCTCATCATCAGGGGATCTTAACCCTTTCTGTCCTGTGATGTGTAACTAGTACACATTCCTTCTAAAAAACTTTAATATCTCTATAAATATAATAAATACTGGGTTCAGATTTTAGGTATTCCTCCGTAATACATTTACGCATTGAATGAAAAAAAAATAATAATTAGAACTTATTGGCCACATCAGAGATATTTTGTGAAAATCGGGAATAAATTCACCAATACAATCAAACGTGTGCCAGTGTGTGACGTAGGTATATTAATTCTAAAACACCACTATGGGTGAGGAAGCGACGCTATTCACGTCTCTCTATTTCGGTATACGGGTACGCAAGAAATAGAATATCAGTTTGCTCGCTTCAGTAGCTCGCGGGCTTTCGTTTGAGGTGGTCGTTTCGCCCGTTTTGTGAACGTCGGCCGATGTTTTTTTTTTCATGTTTTCACCAATTAAATTTCATTGATTTAAGCGATAGGCTATGAATATTCTTATTTTTCCGATTTTAAATTGCTCATTTTTACATGTGTATTGATGCATATTTAATACACAGCACTGGAACGCTCGCATTTTTTTAGCACAGGAAGGGAAACGTTAACCCTTTAAGTGCCGGAAGTTATTAGTATGGCCGAACCCAGCAGGCCGGGATCTTTTCAACAAAAATAAAACCTAAAAAATTATATTTTTTGTATACAGATATAAAGGATATTATGAAAATTTACTAAATATATACACCGTGGGGCGTTTGAGCTGCCGTTCACTCAGAAAAACACAGTTTAAATATTCACAAAATGTCAGGGTTGTCACAACTTGACACAGAAAACACGTTTACTTATAAATATAGTGGAATATAATATACTTTGTAAACTAAAATCAACAAATTATCTGTATGATGTATAATAAAGCACAAAAGGTAAATAAACTATAAAATAAAACCGTAAAAAGTCTATATAAACGTCGTATTATGCCGTAAAATTACCGCCAATAACCGAAGAATACATGAAAACACACTTTGTAAATAAATACTTTGAAAAATTAACAAAAATAACGCACAAAAGTTAAAAATCAACCACTGAATAAAACTACAAACGAAGTCATTATAAATTATCGCAATTACATCGCAAAAAAATGTAGTAGGTAACCCTGTATCAGAGACACGTATTGACTGTCAGTGAAAGCTTTTAGAAAGATGACTGTAACTTTGATAATATCGGCAAATTGTAATATTTAAGTATTTCTTGACCATTCCAATAGATGTCACTATGTGTTATAATTTATAAATGATTACAATTTGATTTGATATTGACTTGCGACAAGGTCAAAGGAGAGCGCGTTTACGCGTTCATTTTGTATGGCCGGCCTGGCGAGCACTGAATCGGAGAGCGCGTCAACACGCTCGTGGCAGTGAACCGGTTAAACAAGTATTATTTGTGCTCCTCTGATGATGAGGTGAAAAACCCTTGAATCTGGCAGGGTCATAACGTTATCTTACGTAGAAAAGTGTTTTTTTTAAACAAATTACAATAAGGTATTTGACTCTCACCTTCCTGCACGGAGGCCTCCTGAGGAGCCGGCTTGCCCGGTTTGGTCATCACATCCTTTACATTGCTCGTCTTCACCTTTCCGTTCGTGAGGTACAGCTCTAACCATATTCGGTACCTACGAAAAAGGAAATTTCGGTATAAATATAACAATAAATAAGTACAAATTTAGATTTATTTTTTTGCTATGGGAAGAAAAATGCAAATTTGATAGATGGAATCTTAACTTTAGGATTTCGTCGCCAATACTGCAAGAACACTTATCTAGGATTGCCCAAATTTTACAGGGGACACAAAAAACTATTTTTCATCAAAAATATAACAAAATAAAAACATCACTCGGTATTGCAGTTATGAATAAATGCGTTCCGCGTTGAAAATAAATATATGTGTTAACCTTTCCTTCCCTGTGTTGGGTATCTTCTACACGTTGCTTCTAATAACCATCAATATCTCTATAAATATAATAAATACAAGGTTAAGATTTTAGGTATTCCTCCATAATTAACGCATTGATTTAAAAAATAATATTAATAATAATCAGAATTGATCGACTACATCGAGGTGTTTTGTAAAGATCGAAAACAAATTCGCATTTAAACGCTGCGAGTGCCTCGTCTTGACGATAGGTGAATAGTATGCGGGAAGCGCGACACTATATTCGCATCTCACTCTTGCATACTAGACTGAATTGCGAGGAGCTGAATTGTCTCAACGTCGCAAGCAAAGGCGTAAGCGCCGGGGTATGCGACTGACGTTCCGCGCCACTAGTAGCCTCTAGGCTTGCAAATAGGTTAGACGTACGCCCGTTCCGTGAGCGTTTTTTAATGTTTTCAGATGGTTTTTTAATGTTTTCAGCAAATAAATCTCAATTATTATAATTTTTAACTTCAATTATAATTAATTAAGGGGGTTATCTATGAATTTTCTTATTTTTCCGATTTAAAATCGCTAATTTTTTATTGCGTACTCACTACCCAACACCGGAGCACGCGTATTATTTTTATCACCGTAAGGGAAGGGTTAATGCAAAAATGTGTCACTGATACAAGAGATGACAAAAAATAAAAAAGTTACTTATACCAACAAATTGAGTTACGTGTCCTTGCAATATCGACGACGATTTGTAAGTGAAGCTTGGATATGGTAAAAGAGCAATAAAAGGAAGGAGGCAATCTCTGTGGCCTAATTAGTAAGGCGCTTGTCTTCCAGCTCGGAGGTTTGTGTGTTCGATTCCCTTTTTTTTTTTAAGTTTCCTGTATATATCACATTTACGATATTTTAAACTTAATGTCTGATTGGTTGGAATAGATAACCATATGGTAATAAACCCGCCAGATTGCACTGTAAACAACGAAAGTGCAATATAATATTTACATAAAGTAAATGAGGAAATAATGAAGCATAAAAAAAAAGAATTAGGAGGAAATAGATTTAAAGTATGAGGGCTTATGATGGAGGGAAGAGCATTGAGATGGTTTGAGCAATAAAGTGAATGAATGATCAAAGATCTATGGAAAATAAAACAAGCTTGAAATCTTAAAAAATAAAACAAGCTTGAGATCTTAAAAAATAAAACAAGCTTGATATCTTAAAAAATAAAACAAGCTTGAGATCTTAAAAAATGTGACACAATCAAATTCTAAATGCGGAGAGCATTAAAAGTCATATATAAAGAATATTTAGTGTTTTGTAATTTGTTTTGTCAAACACTGTTTATTCCCCTTTTTGTAACGGTATAACCCTACCGGTTTCAAGGCTTTCACCTCATCATCAGGGGAGCACAAACAAGACTGAATTATGTTCGAACTGGTGCCGAGATACACGCTTCTAACGGTTGGGGACATTCTCGAATTGGGGACTGGACAGATTAGAGGCCCTAGAAATTTCTAAGTCAGTGAATCGAGGTGAAAATCTGGCAAACAAATATATACCAAGAATCTCTCCCCTGCTCGCCGAGGTCGTCCCATGCCTCCCTCAGCCCTCAGTCCCCAACAGTTAAAAGCTTGTCTCGGTACCAGTTCAAACAGAATTCAGTATTGTTTGTGCTCCCCTGATGATGAAGTGAAAGCCTTGAAACCGGTAGGGTTATACCGTTACAAAAAGTGGAATAAACAGTGTTTGATAAAACAAATTACAATGTCTTTGAACCTCCACAATGTTAATGCTTTAACTATAAATAATATAATATTTATTGTATATGGCGAGGAATGTAGAAGTAAAAGAATTGAAATATGCATGCCAGGAAAGAATGGTTGAGTGAAGTTGTATTATTTTTGCTTATCCAAATAGTGACATGGTATGGTGAAATATTTATAAATAAATGTCACCTAGTTCCGGGAGTCAGTCCCGTGACATTAGTAGTAGGTGGGTTGTCCCGTGCTGGCAGGGAGAAGGAGCTAGAGTCTGCTCTCGCAGCCTCAGCCCTCCACACTGCCCGGATGACGTGCACGAAGCGCTCGGCAGGGCGGGGGATGCCACTCCAGTGTAACGCCAATCCCCACGCTGATACGTCTGACACCTCTAACGTCACCGGCCAGTCGTAGATATCTAAAATTAATACAAAATTCAAACATTGATAATTAAAATACTTCATTTATAATCTTAGATGTTACTTTACATTTCCTCTATTAATACATTGCAAGCCGTTACGTAACGCAGTTGGCCGAGGCTGGAAGTGGGCCTTTTTTCGCTATATCGGCAATTAATTTAGATACTCGCTAAAATTTTAGTCACTAAAACCACTGTAACTCAATGACACAATGTCATGAAAGTTTGACACGTAACTTCTAAACGCTAGTACTAACTGAGAATGGTAAGGATTTGTTATTAGAAGCGCCATCTGTTGGTTAGTGTCGGGAATTGTTGATTGATACATTATAGGAAAAAAAATCTTATAATGTAAATATCAGTAAAAAAAAACTCTTGTTGCTGCTAACTAATAGTTTATAAGTATGTGGTATCGTTCACAACAGGAACCTTTATGTAGTGGAACGATACAATGGACATAAATGTATCAATTAGTTATTAGAGGCGCCATCTGTTGGTTAGTCTCGGGCATTGTTGATTGATACGTTATAGGAAAAAAATCTTATAATGTAAATATAAGTAAAAAAAAAGTTGTCACTGCTAACTAATAGTTTATAAGTGTGTGGTATTGTTCATAACAGGAACCTTTATGTAGTGGAACGTTACAATAGACACAAAAGTATAGAGTTTCACTGCCGCACGTATCAAATTTCAAATTCGTGAGAGATGACGCGCTTTCTTGAGAAAAAAATACACGACAGCATCCTGTTTTACCGATTATGTATGTAGTTTGTATTTCGTTCAAGAGATATCGATCGTCCAGTTCATTACTCAGACAACTCCAAATAACCTTTTTTTGAGATAATGAGAAAAGCAATATTATAATCGTCACCATAAATCAAATACTATTAATTTTTACCAGAGTTTTATATATTTTATCAACATCTTTTGATTTAAGCACACATTACGTAAACACGAGAATTCTCGTGTTCCGTTTTTTACCGTTGGGCACCCGAACGCGAGAATTGTCATCGTGAGCTGCTTACAATGTGTTAAAAGTGCAAAACTATATCATTTTATGGTTTGCAAGTATTGAAATTTCATAATTATACACGAAAATACGCTCTGCACAGATAATATTTAATATCTGGGAGAGTCTTGTGCCATAGACATTTTGAATTTGTTCCTCATATAGAACTTGAATTCAGTTAGCAAAACTCTAGAATTTATGATGAGAATCTCTAAAGCCTCGGCCACACAGGAAGGAGCCTCGCTTGATGCTTAGAGCTATGTTGCGAGCTAGGCGACATATCCTAGCGAACCAACGTACCGCATACTATCGCAGTGGCCACACTGCATGCTTCGCGCCACGTTGCATGACGGTTAGTCATCGAGTGAATCTACTAACGAACAGACGCGTCGGTTAATTTACAAGATGGCGGAAGTTTTAATGACAGCTGTGTATAAAAGGTTGCCTTTGTGGAACCCATCGAGCAAATTATATTGAACAAAAATGTACCTGGAATAAAATCACTTTGGAATAAAGTTGCATAGAAAGTAAATAAAGATGGTAAGTTGTAATGAAATTGGTTAATTTTGAGAGTGACATCGTGTGTTGACTCAACCGCTACCAACTGTCAAATGAATTTGTGCGTAGCACTTTGGTATGGCCAGGCATGAAGTCACCTAGTATATGAGTCACGTAAAATCTAGCTTATCACATAACGAAGCATTTTGGTTTGGCCTCGGCCTAAGTCGTTCGAAAAAATATTTCTTATATCTTAATATGAGTGAGTTTGGTGTCAATCCGTGTGACTTTATTCTACTCAATTTCTACTAAGCATGATTGGATATGATACCTTAAGCGTACAAAGAAATTTTGGACTCTGCGTATGTGTTATCAGGCTCATTCGAGGAGTTGTGGACTGTCCAACATTATTTATAAGATAAATATTCCTAACAAATACACTACACTGCACCGACGGCAATTCTTCCAATCACACATTTTTTTTTATCTTGTTACACAAAGAGGGTCTGCTTCTAGCGTTAGCCTATTCGTTAGGAATAATATCAGCCAGGATTCTTCTCATACTGCTAGACGGTACCGAGAATATATCAACAGTGTCATTCAGTTGGTTCAATATCTCTAAACCACGCGTGACTGAGTGTTTAGCCATGATATTCGTCCTGTAAGTTGGTATGTAGAACAGAGGGTGATTCCTTGCACGGCTATATTTATTGGGTACATATAAACTTAGTGCTTCTAGAATCGCGGGACAGTTAAAGCCACCTTGAAAAACCTTTATTAGGAATATCACAATAGATTCTTGCCTTCTTGTTTCGAGGCTTCTATAGTTACACACCGTGAGAAGTTCGGCATGGTGAGCATATTTTGGGTAATCACCCTTTGTTCTGTACCATAGATATCTGAGGAATTTTTTTTGTATTTGTTCTATATTGTTTTTATATTTGAGCTGGTGAGGAGCCCAAACCGTAGATGCATATTCTAATTTGGTTCTAATTAGATAATTATATGAGTTTCGGAGGATATCGGTGCTGTTAAATTCTCTTGATATTCTCATTATAAAACCGAGTAGTTTGTAACAGTCCGATATCAAACGTGAGACATGGTTAACGAACGTGAGTCCGACATCGAAGGTTACGCCCAAATCCTTGAATTCAGGAACTCTGTTTAGTGCCACTCCCTGTACAGTATACTGATGGTGGATTGGTGAAAACGATCGACTATAAGATAAACACATTTATTAATGTTGAACAGAAGATGATTTTGCTCATTCCAGGAGACTAGAGAGTCTAGGTCCTATTGTAACTGTGTACAGTCGAGAGGTGAATTGAATATGCAAGAATGAGTCTTTCAGCCACTATGCCTGTTGGAAAGGCTTTTACTCTTTTCATCATGACTTCTTCAGATATTGATATATTTCATATAACATTGTCAAAATTAAAAAATATTTTTTTAAGACTGGAGACATTAACCCTTCCTTCCCTTTGATGTGTAACTAGTACACATTGCTTCTAAAAACTTTAATATCTCTAAAAATATAATAAATACTGGGTTCAGAATTTAGGTATTCCTCCGTAATACATTTACGCATTGAATGAAAACAATAATATTAATAATAATAAGCACTTAACGGCCACATCAGAGATATTTTGTGAAAATCAGGAATAAATTCACCGATACAATCAAACGTGTGCCAGTATATAACGTAGGTGTATTCATTCTAAAAAAACCGCTATGGGGGAGGAACCGACGCTATTTACGTCTCACTCTACTTCGGTATATGGGAACGTAAGAAATAGAATCTCAGTTCGGAGTTGTGTTTCTTCCTTCGAGGTAAAACATACACAGTGTTAGTGTTTCCGTCCCGTCAGTAGCTTTGGGGCTTTCGTTCGAGGTGGTCACTTCAACCGTTTTGTGAATGACGTCCAGTGTTTTTTTCATGTTTTCAGCAATTAAATTTCAATTATTATCACTTTTGACTTCAAATTTAATTAATTTAAGCGATTGGCTATGAATATTCTTTTTTTTCCGATTTTAAATCGCTCATTTTTACATGTGCATTGAACACACAGCACCGGAACGGGAGGATTTTTTTAGCACAGGAAGGTAAAGGTTAAAAAGCACTAATCAACATATTTAAGTGACTTTAATATTAATTTTTTTTCATATGTATTATGTAATATTTTTGTAATTGTAAATTACAATGTTATTTTGGGCTAAGCCTGTATTGTGAATGATAACAAATGAATTATTAAAATTAAAGGAAAGGCAAGGAGTATGATAAACAGTTCTACGACAAAATGTATTAATGTGGAGGTGATAAAGGAAGTGTGTCACCATAGGAAATTTTGGCACTTTGTCCTTTCTGCTTACCTCAATAGGGAAATAACATAATGTACAAAAAAATAGCATACCTGTTTGTTGTGGTGTATTGAGTCGTACCATATTTGTGCTCTGTAGTTCTGTGTGTTGGCCCAAGAATGGTATAAAAAAAATTCCCACTTCGTAAGATGTGTTTGGCTTCAGACCTTCCAGTTGGAAAGTAGTCACAGCCCTGTGTATGAGGGGCGTACCAGAGAACACTTTCCCATTTATCTCACGATATCTGAAATAAGTTCATTTATTTTATTTTAGGAAAAGCAAATATAGCTATCACTATCAGCTGTTATCAGCTGTTATTACCCTTCACTATCAGCTGTTATCTATCCAGTGTAAAACTCGAAGTTGAGCTGTGATATTAAATAACTTACTAGAAGTACTTTGTCCAAGAGTAGTTGTGAAATAGCTCCGACTTGAAATACTTGGGAAGCAAACTAATTAAATTTGAAAATAACTTAGCTGTAATATTCCTTCATTCTTTAAAGTATTAGGTCGTCATTATAATATTTTATCCATTCCAATGTACTTTGCTATAGTTCGGAAAATCTAGGATGAGTCCTGTGACAGCTCACAAATTTGACCCAATACAACCTTGTAACGATGTTCAGTAATTTTAATTATTTTATCAACTTTAATATAAGCCTCAATTCTAATAAATAGCAAGTTATTTAGGTAAATACATTATATAAAGTTGTATTGGGGAAAATTTGTGAGCTGTCACAGGACTCATCCTAGAATTTCCGAACTATAGGAAATATTTGTTATACTTGAGAAAATGTAGGATGGTCCCTTTGACATTTGAAATGTCATGTCTCAAAAGGATGGGGTAATATCTTGTTTTTTTTTTTAAATCGAATCGTTTTTTTATAAATCGAAAAATTGTTTTTCTCTAAACTGACGTTTTAATTCCTAATTTTTATTATACTGATTTTCTAATGTATTGTATGATTTGTATCTATCTTTAAATAGGCCAAGATCCACTATGAATTAATACTAAATACAAACATTTAATTTTAGGTCTAAAAAAATCGAAAATCCAATTATCGTATACCCCATCCCTAGCCAATGCTGACTAACGTAGTGACTTTTGACAAACGTCACCAAATATTATTTGATTTTAATAAACTGCCACATTTTTGCTAATTTGTAACAAGATGTATTAATTTGTCATTGTTGTTAGTTTTATGTAATGTATTTACTTAAATAACTTGCTATTTATTAGAATCGAGGCTTATATAAAAGTTGATAAAATAATTCAAATTACCGAACGTCGTTAAAAGGTCGTATTGGTGCAAATTTGTGAACTGTCACAGGGACCATGATCCTCAAGTATAGTTTTTGTTTGAAAGTTAGGAACCTGCTTTATTTATTTATTGAGTCAGGCATTTAATTTGTATTTCTTTAATCCTTCGGAAATGAGATTGAAAAAAGAAGAGTTATGTGTAATTTTTTTTGCATGAATTTGAACTTGGATAAAATGCATTTCTAACAGCACGCAATGTTTACCAAATATGGAGGAAAGAAACCACCTTTGAATGAACAGTGCAGAGTTGCTTCAAAATGTGTAGGAGTTGCTTCAAAATGTTTAAAGGTGAAAGGGTCAAGGACGTCTTACTATTGTTGAAAAGAACAAATTGAAAGCTTTATTAAGAAAAAAGAGAAGCAGCAGCTAATGTCTTTAAAGAATTCTTGGATTATCATTTATCTGAATAGTATTCTTTAGGGAAAATGCCCAGAATCAAATACCTTTTACTTTGATTAATAAAGTTTACTTTCTCTAAAGAATTTTTTATTAAATTACTCATTATAAACACATTATTTACGGGGGTGTTTATTAAAAATACTACATTGTTTAATAAAAATATGTGTTTATTAAAAAAGATATAATAAGCAAAGCAAATACGACAGAAGAAATAAGAAGTTTAACATGTGTTTTTTACAGGGCTGTGGAGTCGGAGTCGGAGCCGGAGTCGTGGAGTCGGAACATTTTAGGCGGAGTCAGAGTCGGAGTCGGAGTCGGAAAAAATCGACCGACTCCGACTCCGTTTAATTATTTTAACATTTTCTTTAATGAATAACGTTACGGTATGTGTTAACCAGTTAACCTCTCATCGTTTCATGCCTGATACTATGCAGACTTTTATAATCGCAATAAACCCCAAAAGGGGATTACGTTCAGTTTACAGTTTTTACAAAATTATATATAAAAACAGCGATGTCCTGAAATTATTCAAGATTGCACTGCGATATCCTGAAATTATTCAAGATTCAGCGCTGACCGTCACGGCACTTACCACTTACCACCTACACAAGTTAAGAGCTTCCATAAATCCTGACTTATTTTGAGATCTAATTCCATTTAGACCACGAATAGGAAATAAGATTTATATAAAGTATATTTACTTTCAAAAATCTTATCTTGTGTTCTATTCAATATTGAATAAAAATAATAATAAACAATATTAATAAGATTTAGTTAACGTATGAAAACAAATGAAGCAACCTTTTTATTTTATTTTAAAGTGGTTTCTTATTTTTTTTAATTACCTACCTGTGTTGTTTTTCTAATTATTTTAAAAGTTTTATTTAATTCTTCTTTTAAATATTCATATATATTTTTAATATTATTTTTGTGTGAAGATATTGCTTAATACGTATTGTTTATATATTTTTTTATTCAATTGTTTCATTTGTGTACGAATATAATTAATTTTTAATTTATACCTGTATCCATTATTAATAAGTCAATATAAATACAATAGGTAGACGCAGTAAATTATAAAATAAAATAAAAATTGAAGTCAGAGTCAAGAGTTGGAGTCGGAGTCGGTGTCGGAGTATAAAATAAAGCCGGAGTCGGTAAATTTTCATCCGACTCCACAGCCCTGGTTTTTTATGTATGAAGTTGAACGTAACCGAAATACACAAATATGGAGACGGTTTCTGAAACGCACAAATTTGTGCGTACCGTAAACAATGTGTTAAAATTAACCATTAAAATGGGCCACTATAGCTTTAATGACCTGTTCTAACAACAATTAATTCCATACATATCAATGCAAGACGAAAAAAATTTCATGATAAGAAAAACTCCTTATGAACTGTAAAACTCCTAATGAATATAGATATTGTTCTATCTTGAACTAGTTTATTTTAGAACATAAAATTAAGCAAACATACATTTATATGGTGTCTTTCAACACATTCAAATTAGTGACGTAGATGTATTGAAGGAAATTGGCGACATAGATGTATTGAAGGAAATTGGCGACATAGATATATTGAAGGAAATTGGTGACATAGATATATTGAAGGAAATTGGTGACATAGATATATTGAAGGAAATTGGTGACATAGATATATTGAAGGAAATTGGTGACATACTCGTAGATATATTGAAGGAAATTGGTGACATAAATATATTGAAGGAAATTGGGGACATAGATATGTTGAAGGAAATTGGTGAGATAGATATATTGAAGGAAATTGGTGACGTAGATATATTGAAGGAAATTGGTGATATAGATATATTGACGGAAATTGGTGACATAGATATATTGAAGGAAATTGGTGACATAGATATATTGAAGGAAATTGGTGACATAGATATATTGAAGGAAATTGGTGACATAGATATGTTGAAGAAAATTGGTGACATAGATATATTGAAAGAAATTGGTGACATAGATATATTGAAGGAAATTGGTGACATAGATATATCGAAGGAAATTGGTGACATACTCGTAGATATATTGAAGGAAATTGGTGATATAGATATATTGAAGGAAATTGGTGACATAGATATATTGAAGGAAATTGGTGAAATACTCGTAGATATATTGAAGGAAATTGGTGACATAAATATATTGAAGGAAATTGGGGACATAGATATTTTGAAGGAAATTGGTGAGATAGATATATTGAAGGAAATTGGTGACATAGATATATTGAAGGAAATTGGTGACATAGATATATTGAAGGAAATTGGTGACATAGATATATTGAAGGAAATTGGTGACATAGATATATTGAAGGAAATTGGTGACATAGATATTTGAAGGAAATTGGTGACATAGATATATTGAAGGAAATTGGTGACAAAGATATATTGAAGGAAATTGGTGACATAGATTTGTTGAAGGAAATTGGTGACATAGATATATTGAAGGGAATTGGTGACATAGATATATTGAAGGAAATTGGTGACATAGATATGTTGAAGGAAATCGGTGACATAGATATATTGAAGGAAATTGGTGACATAGATATATTGAAGGAAATTGGTGACATAGATATATTGAAGGAAATTGGTGACATAGATATATTGAAGGAAATTGGTGACATAGATATATTGAAGGAAATTGGTGACATAGATATATTGAAGGAAATCGGTGACATACATATGTTGAAGAAAATTGGTGACATAGATATATTGAAAGAAATTGGTGACATAGATATATTGAAGGAAATTGGTGACATAGATATATCGAAGGAAATTGGTGACATACTCGTAGATATATTGAAGGAAATTGGTGATATAGATATATTGAAGGAAATTGGTGACATAGATATATTGAAGGAAATTGGTGAAATACTCGTAGATATATTGAAGGAAATTGGTGACATAGATATATTGAAGGAAATTGGTGACATAGATATTTGAAGGAAATTGGTGACATAGATATATTGAAGGAAATTGGTGACAAAGATATATTGAAGGAAATTGGTGACATAGATTTGTTGAAGGAAATTGGTGACATAGATATATTGAAGGGAATTGGTGACATAGATATATTGAAGGAAATTGGTGACATAGATATGTTGAAGGAAATCGGTGACATAGATATATTGAAGGAAATTGGTGACATAGATATATTGAAGGAAATTGGTGACATAGATATATTGAAAGAAATTGGTGACATAGATATATTGAAGGAAATTGGTGACATAGATATATCGAAGGAAATTGGTGACATACTCGTAGATATATTGAAGGAAATCGGTGACATAGATATATTGAAGGAAATTGGTGACATAGATATATTGAAGGAAATTGGTGACATAGATATATTGAAGGAAATTGGTGACATAGATATATTGAAGGAAATTGGTGACATAGATATATTGAAGGAAATTGGTGACATAGATATATTGAAGGAAATCGGTGACATAAATATGTTGAAGAAAATTGGTGACATAGATATATTGAAAGAAATTGGTGACATAGATATATTGAAGGAAATTGGTGACATAGATATATCGAAGGAAATTGGTGACATACTCGTAGATATATTGAAGGAAATTGGTGATATAGATATATTGAAGGAAATTGGTGACATAGATATATTGAAGGAAATTGGTGAAATACTCGTAGATATATTGAAGGAAATTGGTGACATAAATATATTGAAGGAAATTGGGGACATAGATATGTTGTTGGAAATTGGTGAGATAGATATATTGAAGGAAATTGGTGACATAGATATATTGAAGGAAATTGGTGACATAGATATATTGAAGGAAATTGGTGACATAGATATATTGAAGGAAATTGGTGACATAGATATATTGAAGGAAATTGGTGACATAGATATTTGAAGGAAATTGGTGACATAGATATGTTGAAGGAAATTGGTGACAAAGATATATTGAAGGAAATTGGTGACATAGATTTGTTGAAGGAAATTGGTGACATAGATATATTGAAGGAAATTGGTGACATAGATATATTGAAGGAAATTGGTGACATAGATATATTGAAGGAAATTGGTGACATAGATATGTTGAAGGAAATCGGTGACATAGATATATTGAAGGAAATTGGTGACATAGATATATTGAAGGAAATTGGTGACATAGATATATTGAAGGAAATTGGTGACATAGATATATTGAAGGAAAGTAGTGCAGGAAAAGAACCTTTATCGGATTAAGTTACCTGAGTAGGCACAAAACTGAGAGTTCATCAATTATTTGGAAGATATAAATTTTAACTAATACCCAACTATTTAGAAGTGTATTTAAAAAAAATAACATACCTCAGCTGAATGCCATCAATGTAAAGCAGTTCATCCTGTGTAAAGGGTCGCCACGTCACTTGGGCAGAGGTGGGGTTCACCTGCCCCACGGCCAGGTTGGGTTCGATGGGGATTATTGGTGGCATTGTTGCCTCTTCCTAAAACAGTTACAAATTTCCTTTCTTTAAAAATCTGAAAACAAGATTTGCATATTGTTAGGAACCAGGAATCTTGGGTTAAAGTAAGGGCGGTTTTTAATAAAATGAGAAGCGTATTCTGCGATGATAATCTAAACTTGAAACTTCGACAACGGTTAGTCAAATGCTACGTTTGGTCAGTGTTATTGCATGGAATGGAATCATGAACCCTCAAAGTTGGTAGTATGAACCGACTGGAAGCATTCGAAATGTGGATGCACCGGAGAATGCTACGGATACCCTGGACGGATATGATCAGCAACACAAGGGTTCTTCAAAAAGCCAAAGTTGGTAGAGAACTGCTGACTAATATTAAAATTCGAAAGGTGTCCTGCTTGGGTCATGTACTTAGAGGAGCAAAGTACAAATTACTGCACCTGATCATCCAAAGCAAAATAGAAGGCCGAAGAGGTGTTGACAGGAGGCAAATCTCCTGGCTCCACAATATACGTGATTGGACTGGCATAAAGGGCGTTGGAGATCTTTTTCGGGCTACCGGGGACAAAGACGTCTACCCTCAAGTGATATTCAACGTTGGGGGGACCTGACGTGATACTGAGAAGAAGAAAAAGAATATAGTACCCTTACTTATGACAAGACAATCAAGCAGAATTTGAAACACTGTGGTTTTGGGAAGCCTACACCTTGCTGCTATTTCTTTGGATTTTAGTATTATATCTTGTAGTAATGCAACTGTTTCTGGTGAGTGCTCCTGCTGGTCTATATTGACGATGGTCATCTTCGATAGATTCTCTGATAAGTGAACTGCTTAGCCCTCACTGTAGAATATGATGAAGAAAATTCTCCGTAGACAGCATCTAAACGTCATTTCATTTTGACTAGGCTTTTCCCTTCTTTTAAAATAAATTTGATAATTGCGCGACATTCAATTTTGAACAATTTAGAATAAAATTAAACAAAACGTATTCTATCGAATCTAGTTGGCCAATTACTGAAGGTGGAGGTGTTCAATTTTAACTGTAATGTGTCCTGACTATGCAATAGACATGATCAGCATGTCAGCTGTCTATACATGGTCTTATTTATTCAGGCTGGAAACTTTTAGACCTAAGGGATACATTGCACATACCTCTAGTGGCAGAGTTCTGACAGTGTAGATATGGCTTTTGGGTACGAAGGGTAGCTGTCGCAGCAGTAGGGCAGCCTGCAGGCGGTACGGGGTGTCAGGCTTCAACCCTCCCAGCTGAAATTCAAGCTGCTGCGATGCCAGTAACTCCCCAGGTGGAGCAAACTCCTGCAGACGCCACGATGAGGGGTCGGGGTTGCTGAAGGGAAAAAGAAAAAAAATTAAGCAAACAAGTTCATAACAACACATATCTGCTATTTAACGGGCAATTTTTATAACAAATGGGCAGATTTAAATATTCACACACATACCATTATGACTTATCAGTGTAGGCAGAGAGAATAGGGTGCCAGACTTTCTTAACATGACACATATCGCCAACCCTATATCAATACAGCTTCTCATACAACTCCTACAATTTCTATGACTCTATATCCCACGAACCGCAAGATGCACTAATGCCTCATCAACAAACAATTGGAGATTACCGAAAGACTTTCAACAATATGCAGAAAAAGAATCCTTACCTTCTTTGGGCATGTTGCTAGAAAGAATGATGGAAGTCTGGAGAAGTTGGTGATCACAGGGATAGTTGAGGGAAAGAAAGCAAGAGGAAGGTGTCCTGTGTGATGGACGAATCAAATAAAGGAGTTTATAGAATCCTCTTTAAGCAGTGCATTCAACACAGCCCAGGACCAAGAGGGATGGAGACATGTGGTGTGCTAAGTTGAGATATAGCAAAGGACCAGGAAGTTCAGTATTGAGCACGTAATTAAGAAGGAAAAGAAAAAAATATATACCTTGAATCAGTATATCTAAGTTGCACCCGTCCATGTAAACCGATCATGACGGTAGGTAGACTGAAGACCAGGCGAAGGGAGGTAGGAGAGGCAGCCTCCAAAGCTACCACCTGCAGATCTCCTTCCCTCGAGGAGCCAGGGCCATCAGGGGCACCTGCCCCTTGCCCCGTAGCCTGTACTCCCTGCCCTGGGATCGGCGGGAAGCCACCCACTCCTGCGTAGTAACGTAGTTTAATAAACATTTACAAAATACATGACTAATTGAGATTACATCATAATAAACATTTTTATATAAAAAATCTTTAGATTTCTAGAGTTTTTACCATAACACTGTGGTACTTTATTAGTATACTATTTTAAATTGAAAATAAACTAAAACAGTGCTATGCTTTCAGTGTAGCTTTCTTTTACAAACCATCTGTGTTTAACATATCTATATATTGATATCTCATATCTGTAAGTTGATATCTCATATCTGTAAGTTGATATCTCATATCTATAAGTTGATATGTCATATCTAACATTTTCTTAGCCTATAATATGATATGTTATTGTATTTTCATTGCATACAATATGATTAGAGAGACTTATTGCCATTTTAACATTTGCCGTATCCAATCCAATGACTGGGACAGTTTTTTTTTAATTATATTGGGAATTGAACCCATAGTGTCTAAGAAACATGTAATACTTTTTTAGCACTATTTAATTATAGTTCGGAAATTCTAGGATGAGTCCTGTCACAGTTCACAAATTTGCCCCAATACAACCTTGTAACGATGTTCAGTAATTTTAATTATTTTATCAACTTTATTATAAGCCTCAATTCTAATAAATAGCAAGTTATTTAGGTAAATACATTACATAAGGTTGTATTGGGGCAAATATGTGAGCTGTCACAGGACTCATCCTAGAATTTCCGAACTATAGTGAAATCATTTAATGTTTAAGTGAAGCAATATTCACACAAAGAAGCATAATTTGAATTATATTTTGTAAAAAATATTGATAGTCGAAATTGACTGTAAATAAATTTATAAATTTATTTCACAGTAAAGAATATTTTCCTTTGGCAGTCATAGAATCAATTGAGTAAATCGAATTTTATTGCTAAATTTTATTATGGACACAAGATATATATTTAAATTAAAAATATTTTATTTCCAATTTTAAAAAAGCCATAAAGTTTATGTACATTACACTGTACACCAGACCCGAGGACAGTAAATTAAATAAATTCTTAAATTTGTGTTAGTAAAACATACTCCCACATGGGTTGACCAATATTTATCATTTGCTCCGACAGTCCTTTGAAACGTAAGGTATTAACCAAGGTTCAACTGCTTTCACAAAATTATATATTATAAATAAATAACAGAATTTTAGTTTGAGATCATATTTACACAGAAACACCAAAATACCAGCTTTCATATATGTAAATTTATTTGCTGTAAATAATGAATTTTCTCGATAGAATAAAAATATACTGGTGAATAGATAACCATAGATAATCAACATTAAAGATAAGTCAATGAAATTAAGATGTGGGGAAAATATGGCTAAAATACTTTCAAATATAGAATATGAATCATTTAGTTCCAAACGTTGATAATTCCAAATACTTTAATGACCAAAGATAACTCCCAAGGATTTCTCTGAAATGTAACATCTCTGAAATGGTGTGAGCTTAAGAATCTTATTTAATACCTCCATGAATAGAAGGTTTAAGAATCCTCTTTAATACCTCTATGAATAAAAGGTTTAAGAATTCTCTTTAATACCTCTATGAATAGAAGGTTTAAGAATCCTCTTTAATACTATACCTCAATGAATAGAAGGTTTAACCCTTTCCGGTCCACAAAAAAAAATAAAAATGTTCCATCAGGTCCACAAAAGATTTACAGAATTACAGGGTAAAACAATACATCCAGGTTGTTTTTAATAAAACGTCGAATGACATTGAATGGCGTCGAATGACAATTGAAAAATGTCGAATGACATTCGACATAGGACTCACTGGAATAAAGTCGATGTCGAATGACATTCGACATAGGACCGGAAAGGGTTAAGAATCCTCTTTAATACCTCTATGAATAGAAGGTTTAAGAATTATCTTTAATACCTCTATGAATAGAAGGTTTAAGAATCCTCTTTAATACCTCTATGAATAGAAGGTTTAAGAATCCTCTTTAATACTATACCTCAATGAATATAAGGTTTAAGAATCCTCTTTAATACCTCTATGAATAGAAGGCTTAAGAATTCTCTTTAATACCTCTATGAATAGAAGGTTTAAGAATCCTCTTTAATACTATACCTCAATGAATAGAAGGTTTAAGAATCCTCTTTAATACTTCCATGAATATAAGGTTTAAGAATCCTCTTTAATACCTCTATGAATAGAAGGTTTAAGAATCCTCTTTAATACCTCTATGAATAGAAGGTTTAAGAATCCTCTTTAATACCTCTATGAATAGAAGGTTTAAGAACTCTCTTTAACACCTCCATGAATAGATGTTACATTTCCCAACTGTTTTTAACTCGCTATTCATTATCCGCTATTTAAAAAAAGGTTTAAGATATAAAATATGGCATAGAATTGATTTAATATATAGGCCAGTCAAGGAACAATAATCTCACTGATTGCATATTATAAATGGTTGGAAGAAATGATTTATAGCAATAAGCCTGTAAGATGTAGCACATATATTATGTTATAATTATGTATTTAATGTTAATGAATTTAAAAAAAAATTATAGCGATTGAAACCAGATAAAGATATAAAAAAGTATACTAATCACAGGAGTTATCAATCTTGGGAACTAAATGACTCGTATAACGAATTTTATTGAATCTCAGTAGTTAACAAATGCCTAAAGTTCTACATATAAGCATTTTCTGTTTTAACTATTGTACATATTTTTAAAAAGCGTAATAAATATAAGTCAATTTAAGACAACATGTTGTTTGCAGAGATGATTTCAATTATATTCATCCAAAAAGTTCTTTAAAAAAAAACAATTTTGAACAATGTCATCATCTAAGCAAATAAAACAAAGTTTTTCTAGTCCGTGTCATGTAGTGTCATATCGTAAGTCAGCTCTTCAAATACACACCGTATCTAAATTACATATAAATCTAATAGCGTAATAATATATCATTTCATTTTGTCATTGCATGAAATGCTTCAGATGGGCTTAAAGCGATTACATTTAGAACAATACAAGCTTTAAGTATTAAATAAATATTTACAAAAAGACTCGGCTCTATACTTCAAATGACAAATGAGGAAAATAAATAAATAATAGAGGTATCCCAGACAATAGAGAAATAAAGAGGGAAACTACAAACCACCAGGATTTATAATAATACATGTTCAACTGCCTCAGAGCAACCCTCAGCACCAATGGATTCCAAAGCACTGACCTGATGGTATATGATTCGAAGAGTTATTTCCGTCACTTGCTGGTCGTTGGTTTACAAGAACATTGGGTCTCTGTGGCGCAAACGGTACGTATTGTCCTTGATTACCGTCCACCTGCTGAATTTGCTGTAGCAGATGCTCTATGTGTATTGGGGATCCGTCAGTATAGACATGGATTGTATCTGCGCCCGGAGGCACTTGGTTTCCACCAGAAAGGCCATTATGGAAGATCGCGGCACCAGGGTGAATTAGAGGCGGACTATTCACATTGGCATTCCCATTTGCATTTGCCTGTTGAAGTATGTTTAAAAGATCCTTATGATTTTTAGTTGCGGCGTGATTGAAAAAGCCAGGTCCAGGATTATTTGGATTGAAAGGTATATGAATGGGATTCCCTGATAAATAGGGATCATTTATGGGATAATCTTCGTGATCCAGAGTGTGTTGCTGTTTTGGATTATGAACTTCAGTATCATTCGGATTTACAGGTTTTTTCTGATTTTCTTTTGACTTAGATGGATTTGTGTACTGTATAAAATCTTGAGGATTTGTCTCGTAAGGGTAAGACTGTTTATCTTTATGTTTTGAGTTCTTTATAAAAGGAAATGGTCCTAAACCATTGACGGGAGGTTGCGGCTTGTGATTAGGGTCTGCGAAGGGTCCAGGATATTCGTAATGTTTCAAATCAGTCTTATCTGATTTTCCAGGAATGGGCTGTTGAGGAGAGTGCGGAATAAAGTACGGACCCATATGAATATTGTTCTCTGTAGGTTTTGTGCTTTCATACTTGGGTTTGGCAACTTTTTTATTATTAATGTTATCATTAGAGAATGTTTCTCCAAATGTTTCCTCTATGACCTTATGAAGGTCCGGGGGAAGAGTGACGAAGTTTGGTGTGGAAAGTAAGTTATGTTTGTCAGTCTCGTTGTGTCTGAAAAAGTCTTTGTCCAAATTACTCTGATTGGTAGGCTCCTTTTTACCTGAAAATGGTACAAATACACCGATCAACATTCTTTTCAAACAAGGGATAATTTTTAAACTGATTCTACAAACACTTACTTGATTTCGTGAATTTATAACACAAGCCATTTATTTAAAAATTAAACTATTTTTAGTCTATTGAGAGAATAACAATATAAAAATAATTCCTGTAAAGCATTAATTCAAATAAAACATTGCTTTATCCTTATAATCGAAATATTCTTAATTTAGGATATGGAAGTTACTTTACATTATTAATTGATTTGAAATTTATATTGTAGAATCCCATTTTTAATAAGAATGCTTGAAATCTTAATGGGAAAAAATTCTACTCAATAAACTCAAATTAAAGTGACAGCTTATTTTGTTTAACAAAAGCATTGTCAAACTGTTATTTACCAAGACTATACGGTCAAATATCTTCCAGTCTTTGGATTAAAAGTGATATGAGAAATAAGCAGGACCTGACCATCCTGATATGTTGGATACAAGCAGCTTTTGAAGGACTAGACCTCATAAAACGTTAATACAGCAATACTGTTTTCACAGACATCAATTTAGCTAAAAGGGTTTTCAAAACAAACCATTGGGATTTATTCTTTCTTTAGCCAAAAAGGGGTTTCAGTGAAGTTTGTCTCAACCAACAAGGTTTTATGAGGTCTATTGTTTGAATTGGGAAGTATGTTATGTTACATTCTGGGGCTGAGGTGTTTTAGTATACAGGAAGTAACAAAGTAAAAACACCTGCAGTACCCATCATTACTTTTAGAATTAAGAAAACCACCATCACATTCTTTTTATTTCTTTTTATCCGTAATTGATTTCTCTGACATTCCAACACTATATTGATAGTCTCTAAACGAACAGGTAACGTATTTTGACTTCTCTGACATTCCAACACTACATTGGTGGTCTTTAAACAGACGGGATAAGGTATATTGACTTTTCTGACATTCCAATACTACATTAATGGTCTTTAAACAGATGGGATAAGATATTTTGACTTCTCTGACATTCCAACACTACATTGGTGGTCTTTAAACAGACGGGATAAGGTATATTGACTTTTCTGACATTCCAATACTACATTGATGGTCTTTAAACAGACGGGATAATATATTTTGACTTCTCTAACATTCAAACACTACATTGACGGTCTTTAAACAGACGGGATAAGGTATTTTGACTTTTCTAACATTCCAACACTACATTGATGGTCTTTAAACAGATGGGATAAGATATTTTGACTTCTCTGACATTCCATCACTACATGTATTGTCTTTATACAGACGGGATAAGGTATTTTGGCACAATAGAGCATCCATTCCAAACAACAGTCAATAATGTGACTTTATTTTCTAGACAATTCAGGAGTAGGTAAATTTTAAAATTTCCCCCCTTTTTAAATGTGGGGTGTCAAAGGCTCACTCAATAAAATTGAGGCAATTCGTTAACGTATAAAGCTAAGTGTTTTTTTTATTTTTTTTTCTTTTAAAATGACTTTCAGTGGTTTCAAGTGCAAAAGAGATCCCATCTCATATAAAAGGATAAAAAATACAGAAAGCTCTCTTAACATCCACAGTCCTGATAACATGAAAAGTCAGGATAAGAAGCTGCTTTATGAGAGAATATCAATTATATCTTAATTTTATCAAAGGCTTAAAACATTTCAAGAACCAAACAAAACCTTTCCTTTATAATTGTTGGAAAACCATTGTAAGCTCACCATTATGGACACAGGTCCACTCCATGCAGCAGGTGTCTCCGGGAGGATGCGCGGGTGCTGGGCGGGCCGGAGGCTCGCAGCTCAGGTGGGGCGGAGGCAGTGCTGGCAGGGGAGCACACACAGCCTGACACTCCACCTCGCTGGACTCGCAGAAACAACGCTGTCCACAGCCAGACAGCTCTAGTGGAACCTCGGACCAATTGGGGATGCTGGGGAAGATATTTTATTGTCGATAAATATTAGTTTTTCAATGCATACATATTCAATGCATACAGCGCTATCTTCTCATTCATTTTTATATGACTGCTTAACTATTTTAATGTATTGTGTTGTGGTTTATTATGTGTGAACATCATCTCCCATTTGTCATTTTACTTTTATAAAATTTGAACTCCATTGAGGCTTTTCTTTCTTTCGTTCTTGCTGACAGTTAACCTGAGGTGGTATATGTGGGTTTACTTTTTATTTTGTTTTCTGCCATACGTTTTGTTTTTTTTTTTATCTAGATATACGGGAGTGTGGGCTGAAAGCCCCCCCCGATGTCCTTGCGGTCGGGCTCGCCCTACATTAGTGGGGCGTATCTCGGCCGAGGGCCCTGACCTTTTAATGTCTTCTCTCTTAAAAGTATTTTTTTGGCATCTATTTATTTTCTGTTTTTTTTTCTCTTCTTCTTATTCTACATGTGCAAGGGTGTGGGCTGAAAAACATCAGGTGTCCCCGTAGCTGGGCTCGCCCTATATTGATGGTGTGTATCTAAGCCGGGGGGGGGGGGGGGGGGTGTTATTAGATGACCGCAGACCTTTTGATAACTTCTATCTTTAATGTATTCTCTACAATTTATGTGTTCTTGAAGTATATTTAAATGTATTATGTACATACTATGTTGCTATCAATAAACCTATATTTATTTATTTATTTATATGCCTTGAGGAAACACTTATCAATAACAGAAGAAAAATTGAACCAAATGGTTACCCATTCTTGACAAATTGGTTACCCATTCTTTACCCCATACCGGTATTATGATAGGGAAATTAAAAGTCTTGGCTGAATATGCGAGGACATAGAGCACCAGGCTAGGAACCTATCAAGATGAACACGTTTTATTCCTTCTCTGTGTTCTTGATAGAATGTAGAGTGTAATAATGATGATGAATATCAGACAATTCTTGATAGAATGTACAGGGTGATAATGATGATGAATATCAGACAATTCTTGATAGAATGTATAGGGTGATAATGATGATGAATATCAGACAATTCTTGATAGAATGTACAGGATGATAATGATGATGAATATCAGACAATTCTTGATAGAATGTACAGGATGATAATGATGATGAATATCAGACAATTCTTGATAGAATGTACAGGATGATAATGATGATGAATATCAGACAATTCTTGATAGAATGTACAGGATGATAATGATGATGAATATCAGACAATTCTTGATAGAATGTATAGGGTGATAATGATGATGAATATCAGACAATTCTTGATAGAATGTACAGGGTGATAATGATGATGAATATCAGACAATTCTTGATAGAATGTACAGGATGATAATGATGATGAATATCAGACAATTCTTGATAGAATGTACAGGATGATAATGATGATGAATATCAGACAATTCTTGATAGAATGTATAGGGTGATAATGATGATGAATATCAGACAATTCTTGATAGAATGTACAGGGTGATAATGATGATGAATATCAGACAATTCTTGATAGAATGTACAGGATGATAATGATGATGAATATCAGACAATTCTTGATAGCATGTACAGGGTGATAATGATGATGAATATCAGACAATTCTTGATAGAATATATAGGGTGATAATGATGATGAATATCAGACAATTCTTGATAGAATGTACAGGGTGATAATGATGATGAATATTAGACAATTCTTGATAGAATGTATAGGGTGATAATGATGATGATTATCAGACAATTGTTGATAGAATGTACAAGGTGATAATGGTGATGAATATCAGACAATTCTTGATAGAATATTGGGACCTCTTCTACATGTGCTTAATATTTACCATATGAGGCTAAATGTAGTAAAAGGTAATTTTTTGATTGAAGTGCCCGTAGACATTCTGTACATTAAATTGTGGTAGATAAATAAATAAATATATATTCCATATTAAAACTTACATTGTTTCCTTGTAGAGACATGATCCATTGCTGACGCACATCATACTTGGTGGACAGCAGTGCGGGTAGGAGGGAATGAAGGAGGGTGGATCAGGACCCCAACGCTCGCAGGACGGGTCCAGCAATTCCAGTCCCTCGTGGGAGGGGCACACCAGTGGCATGCAGTGGACGTTGCCTCCCTTCTCACACACACAAAGCTCCTCGCAGCCTATATGGAACTCCTCATCTAACAAGGAAGACAATTATACATTAGGCCTAGTCAGTGCTTTTTTTTTAAAAAAAAAAAAAGGTGCCGGAGCTCACTTCTTGTCAAGCTTTTTACTAAAGAAAATCTTATTCAAATACCATTTAAATGGAAATTACAGCAGTTTTTCCTATGCCACAAAGTATTTAACCAAATTCAACTTTTTTAAAATTATTTAAGACATATCAAATCTAAAGTTAAACAGATAAATAAAATCTACAACATATAATAATACTTTGTTCTACTACTTGGTATTTTGTTCATTTTAAACACAAGCAAGCGTTAAAAACTTCATCAGTCAGTCGGTTTATTTTATTTGTTTTAATAATATTCAACGCAACGAGAATAAGGTCTCACAAAAGTACGTTGAGGGAAATATTGTGAGTAAAGCTGTTAATATACGAGCGAAGAAAGCGCATCACGCGTTCTTGGGCGAAGATCGTCCGTAAACGATACGTGTCACCCAAAATGTCTTGGCGTCACCTCTGACACGAGTGTCATAGGTTACCCATCACTGCACTAGACTGTGCCGGCAAGAACTGTTTTTAATCACTTATGCAAAACAGACCTTTTGCCCGCTTTGCCTATCAGAAGAGTTTTATCCCACATGAACATGATACTCCTTAGGCTATTGACGTATTCCATATATTGTCAAAATTAGAGGAAAGTTTACAGACCAGGACTTATTATTATTGTTAAAAAAACTAGACTACTCTACACAATGCATCTCTTACCATAATCATTTTATTATATATTCAAATTCTTACCAACAGCTCTATGCTTCCCATTGTGTTCGCAACCTTCCTTGTCTTCTTTGCTGATCACATCGTTATCTTCTTTGAGTTTTGGAATATTGACTGAAAACTTCTTCCCAGTTTCTTTCGATCTAATAAAATAGTCTTCTCCATCTTTCAATCCATTCAGAATCCCATGTTTAAATGGAACTTCTATCCATAGAGCTCCACCATCTTTACTCACTTCTAAGTGAACACTGTTTTCCGAAATATTCTTGTTAAGTATAACTTGAACAGTTCCATTTAGCAATAGCTTAACAGAAGATATTGGTTCCACTTTTTCCTGAATCAATGGCACGAATGGAGTTTGCTGTCCGCCCAGTTTGTTTTCAGTGTCTTTGGTTACTTTTTCTATGATATTGTCTGTTGAAGTGCCCATCTGTAAAAAATAAATTACATATAAATAAACAATTTGTTGAAAAAAATAATTTATTAAGTTTTTCATAAAGCAGAAGATAGAATGAGTGGTTATTTTAGTATAAAGCTCCTAGTACACTGATCAAATTAGATATATTTAGCGAAAATATAGCATTTTCAGTTGCGTTAGCAAAGCCCTATAGACCTACATATGTGATTCTCTATACTTAAGAAAATGTAGGATGGCTCCTGTAATATTTGAAATGTCATGTCTCAAAGAGACGGGGTAAAATGGTTTTTTTTTTTTTAAATGCAATAGTTTTTTTATAAATCGAAAAAATGTTTTTCTCTAAACTGACATTTTAATTCCTAATAATATAGACCTAAAACTGAGAATACTCCTCATCAAGACCTATGTATGGAGTATCTTGATGTACGGCTGCGAGACATGGTGCCTATCCGAAAGAGATAGACGAAGACTAGAGGCTTTTTAGATGTGGTCCTATAGAAGACTATTAGGAATTTCCTGGAGAGACCGCATCACAAATGAAGAGGTTCTCCAACGAATCGAAGGAGGAAGGCACCTGCTCAGGATCCTGTCCGAAAGGCGTGCAAGATGGATCGGTCATATAATACGACAAGAGGGCCTCTTGCATGCCATAATGGAGGGTATGACCGAGGGGACAAACTCTAGGGGACGCCCACGCCGAGAGTACCTGGAGGACCTGTAGGTGGACGTGCGCTGCTCAACATATACAGATTTAAAAAGAGCCGCACAGGACAGGGGGGAATGGAGGAGAAGAGTTGAAATTGCTGCAAACCAGTCTTAGGACTGCAACCACGGAGGAGGAATTCCTAATTTTCATTATACTGACTTTCTAATATATTGTATGATTTTTATGTATCTTTAAAAAGGCCAAGATCCACTATGGATTAAAACTAATTATGAACATTTAATTTTATGTATAAAAAAAATCAAAAATCCAATTATCGTATACCCCATCCCTAGCCAATGCTGACTAACGTAGTGACTTTTGACAAATGTCACCAAATAAAATTTGATATTAACAAACTGCCACATTTTTGTTAATTTGTAACAAGATGTGTTAATTTACCATTATTGTTAGTTTTATGTAATGTATTTACCTAAATAACTTGCTATTTATCTCCGGATGCCTGAGGAACACTGTTTGGGGCAATAAACATACATGTTGATGGAAGGCAAAGTCAGAATATACAAAACATGCATAAGACCTGTTATGACTTACAGAATCAAAGTAAGAGCAGACTCTGTAAGAACGAAACACCTCCTCAGAACAAAAGAAATGAAAACACTGCGGCCTATCGTAGGTAGAACCCTTAGGATACCTAATGAGGAAATCCGCAAAAGTTGTAACATTGAAGACATCGTGAGATGGAGTAGGCAGATAAAACAATTCTGGAGGGACGACGTTGAGAGGATGGACCCCGCGAGAATACCTAAGATTGTAATGCACGAGATTCCAGAGAGCTGTCGACCACCGGGGCGTCTACCAAAGAGATGGAGAGAAAGTTGGACATCTTTGTCACAGGACCAAAACTGAAATCCTGTTTATATTAAAGTTGATAAAATAATTAAAATTACTGAACGTCGTTACAAGGTTGTATTGGGGCAAATTTGTAAACTGTCACAGGGACCATTCTACAATTTCTCAAGTGTAGTCCCGCTTGTTCTAGCATCATAAATGTCAAATCTTTATTCAACTAAAGGTTAATAAAATAATATATCTTGGTCATTTATAAATTTCCAGTAATCTCTATTTAAAGAGCAATTCATTTTTCTTAAATTGTATACGCTATGATCTAAGTGTTTTAAAGTATAGTGGAAAACAAAGGAGTGGCCAGCGGGGCGTTTTACAACATGGATAGGATTCGGAAGGCGACTGGATTCAGCATCATAACAAGATGCCGCCTATTGAACGCATGTGTCATCCCGATCCTCCTGTACGGTTGTGAATCTTGGCATCTCACCAAGGCTCAGGAGCGCAGGATACTTAGTCTTGAAAACAGGTGTCTCAGGAGGATATTGGGAATCAGATGGTATGACCACATAACAAACGACGCTGTACGCCGGCGCACCCGGCAGGGGTCTGTCGTCTCTGTAATTCGGGAGAGGTGATGGTCCTGGCTGGCGCATGTTCTAAGAATGCCCAATGATAGTTGGCCAAGGAGAGCGCTGTTTTTCTGTCCATTGGGGTCCCGACGGCCTGGAAGACCCTCTTTGACGGTGTACCGTTCCTATGACAATGAAGTCAGAGCGTTAGGAATGTCGTGGAGGGATATTACCAACACCCCCCAAAACCGCTCTGAATGGAGAAGACTGGTGGCCTCTCTATGCTACCTTGTGAAGCTTTAAAAGAAAGGTGAATTGAATTGAATTGAAAAGCAAGAAGTATGGTAAATTTTTTCTTACCATATCAGAGGTAGAAGTAGAGTTATGGTCAGTCTGCTTGGGATCCCGTGAGCTGCCGCTGGAACTGGGCTCGTCCACATCTTGGGAGACATCGCACAGCTGCAGCATGCAGCATGGATCGTTGGGGTTCTGTACATTCACGCAGTCTTCTCGTTGCTCCAGTGCTGGACATCTGTAATTCAAAATATATTTTTATAAGTTATTTTAAGATCTATATTGAAAAATATCTGAGAAGTTAACTTTTGGACCTTCGTAATATTAATAAAAATATGTTTTATATAGGGCTTCTTTTTTTTATTAAATATCACCTCAAGAGTGATTTTACAATTTATAAAATTCAGCTCATTATTACCATTTAATATATTCAAGTTACCAGATTATGTGTACACATGCAAAGCTGCCTCAGATTTTCGGAGAGATATCCAGATTATTATGGTCAAGTAATGATATGAGATGATACTCGTAGAAAAACTTTTTTGGAGTATTGTATTGTATTACACTTTCGTTGTATACTTATTTAACACTTTTATTGCAAATACGATCTGGCGGACTTATTGCCAGGCGGCAATCTCTTCCAACCAACCAGACAAAAGTAAAAGAAGCAAGTTACGTGGTCGCATAAATCATTCAAATGACTATCCATCCCCACGAAATCCATAAACACATACGTGAGTATATACCCACGAACCCCACAAAGATGGACAATCACCCGAACATTATTTTTCATATAAAGTGAGATATCATCAATCAAAAGAAAAGGAAGGGATGGTGGAGAGGAAAGGAAAAGAAAAATCAAGAATGAAACACGTTATTTTACTGACGAGAAATTAAGAGTTTTTTCAGTCGCTTCTTAAAGCATGCCAAGGACGGAGCGAGTCTTATATTGGTTTGTAACTGATTCCAGAGTCTCACTGCATGGACAGTAAAGGACGACGTAAAGAAAGAGGAGCGGTGAACTGGAAAGGCCAATAAACAATCTCTGTTTGAGTGTAGCGCTAATCCATGATTGGAAATATATTGAAAATTTTCGGCTAGATAAGAGGGTGCGGCGGGACAGTTAAGGATATTATACAATAGAGACAGTATGTGAATTTGGCGTCTATTTCTAACATTCAACCAGTTCAATGCCTTCTGGTATGAAGTTATATGATCGTACTTTCGTAGGTTGAAAATAAATCTTAGACACACATTTTGAAGACGCTGTAATTTGTCCAGCTGTTCCTCTGTAACATCCAAGTAACAGACGTCCGCATAGTCCAGAATCGGAAAGAGTAGAGATTGTACAAGTAAAATTTTGGTTTTGTAGGTAAGAATCTACTTCTTGCCATGGGATAAACCCTTCAACAAACAATTAAGATTACACTCTCATTGTATACAGTACAACCAGACAGGCTTATTGCCATGTGGCAATCTCTTCCGACCAGCAATAAAGATGTTAAAGTGGTCTTAAGTGAAAACGAGACTGGAATCCTTTTTAAAAAAAATCTTGGTTCCATTGGGATTTGAACCCATGATGTCTTACCAACTATGCCATGGAAGTCGTCGTAAAGTAGTGTAGGCTGTAGGCTGAACATCTGATCTACAGACAGGCTCTTCTTCTATTGGTGGGGGTGTATCTCGATTAATAGGGTAGTATAAGATGAACCCAGACCGTTTGATAGTGTCTCTCTCAAATGCGTTTTCTTTTTTATTGTCTTTACGTTATATACGAGTATGTGCATACTTTGTTGCTATCAAATAAAAAAGCCTTTGGTTATTTATTTAAATATTAAATCCGAAATCAATTAACTTCAATTTATTTTAAAATGAATTCTTTCAGTTTCATATCTTTTTATATTATAATACGTTTTCATGTCTATGTTTAGTACATTCATTTTGAAATGAATGGTAATGATATGCAGGTCATGAAGTAATTGTATAAATCTATAAGTGATTTCTTTGTTCGATATGAATATCAAAATCATTTCACAACTGTGATCTTATTTCATTTTATAATATGCAAATCATCATAAAAAATTATGTAGGTCGTGACAGGGTTGTCAAATTATGTAGGTCTCGTGACAGGGTTACCAAATTTAAGTATCACAAAATATTTATTTTTATTTGATTTTATTATTATATTATGTTAATAATACAGATTATATCAAATCACATCATACATCAGAAGAGAAAATAACAATAATTTGATATAATACTCATATTATATAATTAATCATTTTCCTAAGAGACAAAATAAACCCTTAGAGACAAAATAAAAATCTCACGCATTCGTGGAAGCCTAAGTGTTACAGACATCAACATTAAGAAGGATAAGAGGCGATTGAGATGGTATGGACACGTTGGACGCAGATCACCCGATCATATTGTGAACCAGACAATCTCCATGGATCTTCCTTGAATAACAATCGAATGCTGGACGATGTATAACTCTTACTCTAGGCAACTAGAAACTGCTGAAATGCGCATGCTAAGATGGTCAGCTGGTGTGTCTCTAAGAGACAATAAAAAGCTCATGAATTCGTGGAAGCCTAGGTGTTACAGACATCAACAGCAAGATGGAGGAAAGGCGATTGAGATGGTATGGGCACGTTGGACGCAGATCACCCGATCATATTGTGAACCAGACAATCTCCATGGATCTTCCTTGAATAACAACCAGAGGAAGACCAAAGAATTCGTGGGTGGTGCAAAAAGATAACCTGATGCAGAGGCACGGCCTGGGGGACGTAGTCCGGGACAGAAGAGCATACAACCTGAGAACGAGGAGATCTGACCCAACAGTATTCGCAGACAGCGAGTTGGGATGGAGCCAGGGAGATGAAGATTATATAATTAATCATAAAAAAATTGGTTCATACTTCTCTGTTACAAAAACTTGCAAATTAAAAATCCACGATAAACCAATACATCTTAAGTCAAATAGATATCTATGCAAAGAATTTTTTTATCAAAATAATGGATCTTAGAGCCTATTACATCATGTATATTATTTATAGTTAAGGCATTAACATTGTGGAGGTTTAAATACATTCTCGAATAGACAGGTATCTACAGTTGAGGAGGTGTTTCATGCTGCCAAAGACAGAGATATTTTCTCAAGAGTGATTACCAGCATCTTAGTGACCAGATATGGTGCATGAAGAAGTTTTATAACTATGCCAAAAGCAGTTTTTTTAGTGCAGCATTTATTTACATTTGATCGAATAGGACATTTTAATTTGTTTTCTCAAACACTGTTTATTATACTTTATGTGCTACATTTTCTTTAGTATAAACAGTGTGGCTGTAGTGTCAAAATAATAAAAACTCCATTGTATAAGTTACTGACACCCCTAGTTTAAGTGATGTCCCATGAAATCATTTTATAATCAATTTGTTTGAATATTTAATGAAAGTTACCATATTCAGCTGTCATCGGATTAGTGTTATGTTGTGACAGACACGCAGGCACTATGAGGGTCTTTAGACATTAATTTAAAACAATATAAGATATTTACTTGCAGCTATAGATAAATACTGATGCGTCTGTTGACATAATCAACAAAACTTTTATAATATTTCAACAGATATAACACATAGATCAATAAGTCCCGGGACCAACCAACAGATGGCACCTCTAATAACAAATCGATACTTTTGTGTTCATTGTAACATTCCGCTACATAAAGGTTCCTGTTATGAATGATACCACACACTTATAAACTATTAGTTAGCAGTGACAAGAGGTGTTTTTACTGATATTTACATTATAAGATTTTTTTTCCTATAACGTATTAATCAACAATTCCCGAGACTAACCGACAGATGGCGCATCTAATAACAAATCCATACCATTCTTAGTTAGTACCAACCTTTAAAAGTTACACGTCAAACTTTCATGACATTCCGACATTGTGTCATTGAGTTACAGCGGTTTTAGTGACGCTACTTTTGCTATTTTCAAAACAATGGAAAAAAACGAATTTCGTGTGTTGATAAAATATTGCTTTTTAATGGGAAAAAAATACCGTTCAAACTCAGCGATGCCTTGAAAAGTGTTATCCGGGCACTGCTCGGTCGAAAACAAACATTTGTGGGTGGTATGCTGATTTCAAACGCAGTCGTACAGACACAAATGATGCTGAATGCTCTGGTCGTCGTGTTAGTTAATTAATTTGATGTAGCCACTACCTTAGACCTCCGTGGCCTAATTGGTAAAACGCTTGTCAACCAGCCCGGGGGCTGCAGGTTTGATTCCCATTGGAACCCAGATTAAAAAAAAAAACAATCTATTTTTCATTAATTACCTTTTTAACATCTTTCTGGTTGGTTGAAATAGATTGCCGCATGGTAATAAAACCACCAAGTTATACAATAATACAATACCTTCTTATTCTTACACTCAACTACTATATATTTTATAATATTTTTAATCTATGATATAAGACCAATATAAGACTCGCTCCGTCCTTGGCATGCTTTAAAAAGCGACTGAAAAAACTCTTAATTTCAAGTCAGTAAAATAATGTGTTTCATTCCTGATTTTTCTTTTCCTTTACCATCCCTTCCATTCCTTTTGATTGATGATATCTCACTTTATATGAAAAAGAATGTTCGGGGGATTGTCCGTCTTTGTAGGGTTTGTGGGCATATGCTCACGTATGGTATGTGTTTGTGGCGGCCGCCCACTCGGAACACTGTGGGCATTCATACATACGGTCAATGACCGATGAAATGACCTTCGCATTCCTCGATAAAATCTAAATAAACAAGTCCAAAGTTCACACGCCGGCCATTCAACCCACAGCCGAGCAGACCGCATTCCATACTAGAGAGAGAACGCACCACGCTTGTCTCGCCAGTTCCGTATTTGAATGATACCTACATACAACATTAATCGTTTCGCTAATGCAGAAACGAGACGAAGGATACCGTGCTCGCATTCCCGCACACACGCGGAAATAGTATAAATACCTACGTTTACTAATAAAAACTCTTCTTCCGCATTGCGCTCCAAAATGTGTTTTATTTATCAACAAATCATCATCATCTCTTCCCTTAAGGACAAGTTCCTAAATGTTCATGGATTTCATGGGGATGGATAGTCATTTGAATGATTTATGCGACCGCGTAACTTGCTTCATTTACGTTTGTCTGGTTGTTTGGAAGAGATTTCCGACTGGCAATAAGCCCGCCAGATTGTATTTGCAATAAAAGTGTTAAATAAATTAATAAATGAATACTGGGTTCAAGTCCTGAGTTGGAAAGTCTTTGAGGAAAGTTTGCTCTCAAAACGGCGCTATATAAATTGTAATTTTATTATTATTATTATTATACACACATATCGTTACACCAAGTCCCTTTTGGGGTAGACAAACAGAACAGACCTTAACGCCTTAAATCATACTGTTATAAAAGAGGAATTGAGTAGAAATAGGATATTAAAAAAACTGTCACCTAGGCATGCAGGACACCTTTCCGCCAGTCTCACATTGACACACTTTCTGGCAGCCAACATTGAAGCTCTGCCCCATCGAGTATGTCTTGTTGCCATCCATACACATGTCTTTATCTGCAAGTAAAAGTACCGATAAAGATATAAAATAGATAATTCTTTTAATTTGTACTTGTCATATCGTCTGTGGCGAATCATGGTGGCGAAACTCCAAAAAAATAATTTTCGAGTTATGTCTTCCAAATGGCACTAAAATGACTCATTTTTTACGTGCGTAAGTGGCGAAAGTATATTTCAACTCCTTGACGCTTCAATGAGTTGAAATATACTTTCGCCACTTACGCACGTAAAAAAGGAGTCATTTTAGTGCAATTTGGAAGTCTTAACTTGAAAAAAAAAATTTTTCAACCTTTCCCTTACTGTGCTTATAAAATCCGCGCGTTACGGTGCTGCGTATTTAATACACATCAATCCACATGTAATAATGAGCGATTTAAAATCTGAAAAATAAGAATATTCATAGCCAATCGCCTAGATTAATTAAATTTGAAGTCAAAAGTGATAATAGTTGAAATTTAATTGCTGGAAACATGGAAAAAACATCGGCCGACGTTCATAAAACGGGCAAAGAAACCACCTGAAATTGATGCCCGCGAGCTACTGAAGCTAGAGAAGCGAGCGAACTGAGATTCTATTTCTTGCGTTCCCATATACCGAAGCAGAGTGAGACGTGAATAGCGTCGCTTTCTCACCCATAGCGTTTTTTTAGAATGAATATACTTACGTCACACACTGGCACAAGTTTGATTGTATTGGTGAATTTATTCCCGATTTTCACAAAATATCTCTGATGTCGCCGATAAGTGCTAATTATTATTAATATTATTTTTTTCATTCAGTGCGTAAATATATTACGGAGGAATACCTAAAATCTGAACCCAGTATTTATTAGGTTTAAAGAGATATTAAAGTTTTTAGAAGCGATGTGTACTAGTTACACATCACAGGGAAGGCAAGGTTAATTTCGCCACTATGATTCTCAACAGGCGATATACTCGTATCAAAGATCTAGAAATCTTTATTGGTGATAATCTGTCTTGGGGTGATCATGTCTCAAAGCCAATATGCAAGATTCTTTACCTTCTCTTAAAAATAAATTAATAAATGGAGGATGTGTAAGTAGGTTGCTTTCTGTGCATCAAATACTACCGTCTCAATGTTTCAAACTTGCATTACTTGAGTACGGTAGCATGTGCTATTTGGATACCAAGAGAGAGTCCTAAACGTTCATATGTAACCTGAGATTGACCACACGACCATACGTAATATGAAATCGTTCACTTCGAACCTGACTCCAAAAACATTGAAATAAAACAGGAAAATAGCTTGATTTTTTTGTTAACGTGCCTAACAATCTTAATTGTGATGACTTCCGTAGCCTAGTGGTAGCATTCTTGACTTCTACCTGGAGATTTTGAGTTCGATTACCGATAGTACCCAAAAAAATGTACCAGTCTGGTAAAAAGGGTTTTTCTAGTAACAATACTCGCACGTTACAAGTTGTAGTATAGTTACACGTCTAATGGCGAGACGCAAGTTCCGTGCATACTCGAAAGGTTTAGTGCATACCTTAAAGTTCGCTTACTGGGACCGAAGACAGCATTGTCTCCCAGTCACGCTCTTCAATATGTCAGAAACACTTATTCGGATATATTAAAGAGTGCCTTACAATTTTTTAGTAAAAATCCTCATTGTGCCAACTGAAGAAATGGAGTAACCAAATGAAGGAGGTCACTAATATAATGATCATGGATGGCACGGATAGATAAGACTGGAATATAATTGTTCAGAGCCATGAAGTTGACTGGGGTGATCGGGATCTTCAGACATTGTAACATGGAAGACTTCAGACATGACAAAGTAAAATATGGAAGAAATACTTACTAGTGTCTGCCGCACAGACGAGAATAGCGCAGCAAGGATCGTCCACGACCTTGGCGGAGCAGAGCGGATCGTCTATTTTCTTGCCCCTTCTGAAGAACGGACCCTGGCAGCGGGGCTCGCAGTGCAGTTGCCCAACGCCGATACAGGTGCACACCTCGTCGCAGTCTCTCTCCACGCGAGACCCGAGCTGCAATCCAGTCAGACGCGTTGAGAATTTTCTTTTTTCGACCAATTGATAACTTGACATTACAAGCTGGTAAAAATCATTCGCTTCATTTCGCAGAAGAAAACGGTCCAATTATAGTTCGGAAAATCTAGGATGAACCCTATGACAGCTCACAAATTTGCACCAATACAACCTCGTAACGATGTTCAGTCATTTTAATTATTTTATCAACTTTAATATAAAGCTCGATTATAATAAATAGCAAGTTATTTAGGTAAATACATAACATAAAACTAACAATAATGATAAATTAATACATCTTGTCACAAATTAGCAAAAATGTGTCAGTTTGTTAAAATCAAATAATATTTGGTGACGTTTGTCAAAAGTCACTACGTTAGTTTGCATTGGCTAGGGATGGAGTATTCGATAATTGGATTTTCAAAAATCGATTTTAATTAAATGTTCGTGATTAGTATTATTTCATAGTGGATCTTGGCCTATTTAAAGATACATACAAATCATACAATACATTAGAAAGTCAGTATAATGAAAATTAGGAATTTAAACGTCAGTTTAGGGAAAAACAATTGTTCGATTTGTAAAAAAACTATTCGATTTGTAAAAAAAAACTATTTTACCCCATCCCTTTGTGGCAAACGTCGCACGGTTCCTCCTAGACTTTCCGAAGTATAGAAATACTTTCTACATTGCTTAGTTGGTAATACACCTGCCTTCCAGCTCGGGGGGTTACAGGAACCCAATTTATTTTTAAAAGGATTTCAGTCTGGTTTCCACTTAAGGCCTCTTTAAAATATATCTGTTGGTTGCTAGCATAAATAAAACAGTAATAATTAATCAAATGATACGAAAAAATCTCCCATCATTAAAATAATTATCGATAGACCACACACACTTCCGATGAAACATGCCAAAGTTGGATCTAAGCATTGCTATCGTAACAAATCAAGATCATGCCGCCTGAAGAGAGCTTCGAGATAAGAGGTAAAAACACTTGTAGCAGAGGTTAATTCAATTAGTAGAATAACAAAGTCATTTCTTCTTCTTCTTCTTAAACTTTCTATAGACTCAAGAGTCTGTTACTGCAGGATTGTCCTCCTGTGATGCTGAGCTCCAGCTATCTCTCCATCGTTTCGGAGGTCTCCCTGGTAGACGCCGTCTATCCGGCACCCCATGCAGAGCTATGTATGGAATTCTTGTGGAATTCATTCTCTGTAACATACTCGTACATGTTGGTACCAGTATCGTCGACGCTGTCGTCCCCACCTGACCACATCATAGAACTCACAGATCTCTCGGATTGTGGTGTTCCTTACACGATCACGTAAAGTCTTCCCAGCAATAGCACGTAGAGTTCTCATATCCGTTGTCCTTAGCATACTTTTTGTCCTGACAGTGTCCGCCCTCGTTTCGATGCCATATGTGAGGATAGGTCGCACACAGGTCTTATAAATGCGTACCTTGCTATCTGTTCTCATATCTTTATTTCTCCATATGACATCTCTCAGGCAGCCCGCCACAACTGCAACTTTATCTACCTGGGGTCTTACTTCTCTGGGGAGGTCATGAGAGTAATTTATTTATACAAAGTAATTTTTTATTAAAAAATCTGAAAGTAATAAAACACTCATCCAACAAAGGAAAAAAAAACTATTATTAATTTCTTCTTTGTTGTATCACATCTGGATATTCTAGTCTACCTGATTCGCAAATTTCTCGAGTCCAGTCTCTTTTCATCAATGCAGCTATTAGGCTATTTATTACATGGTACTTGATTAATAACGGATTAATATTGTCATATTAATCCGTTCTAAATAAAGGCTCGAATGTCACGAACCAATTTATTTCAAACGATGTACAGTACCTGGTGATAAGTAATACACATGGCTTTGTAGAGCGTCGTCTCTGTCACACGACAGCCCGATGTTTATTACTTACCGCCGGGTACTGTATCTTTGTATTCAAGTTCCTTAATGGGATGTCTCCATTGCATCTTTCAAATCTATGTCTGAGAGATGTTCCTTCGTAAAGGAGTAGAACTTTGAAGTGAATTTCATCTTCATTGAATAAATTAATTGTTCCGAATCAATCCCATAGGGCTATGACAAAGCTTTTGCCATTGCTTATCCTGTGCCGTTGAATGGTCTACCTCTCAGTATTAGAGATATGGATGGCGTGTGGTGCTTTAGGAAGCAATTTAAGACAACTGATTGGAAGTTTTTATGAAAATTTATGTTTTTTTATAAACACCACACATAGTCCACCTAAAGCTAAATGTATTACTTTCCCATATCGAAAGATCTAAAAAGGTTTCTTTGTAGTTCATCTTCCATTTGTTAGTTGATTAAATATGTTTTTCCCATCATATGTAGATGCGGGAATGAACCTAATCTAATAGAAACCTA
The DNA here is from genome assembly GCA_949825065.1 of Odontocerum albicorne. Taxonomy (NCBI): domain Eukaryota; kingdom Metazoa; phylum Arthropoda; class Insecta; order Trichoptera; family Odontoceridae; genus Odontocerum; species Odontocerum albicorne. The sequence goes on from OX463855.1 coordinate 2,293,738, forward strand.
GCCTGCCACCTTCCTATTGTTATACTCAATTTGTTTTTTTTTTGTGATATTTTTTTATCAGTCAATAACAGTGCGTTCGAATACCGAGTTAGGGCGCCCTTGAGGATAATATCTTCTCTAAACGGTGCTTTATAAATTTGACATTTTATTATTATTATCCTAATTGTAGTTAGAATGCATTAAACTAATGGAATACTGAATGATCATCATACCTTATACACAATCCCAGAATCCATACACGTTGGTTCTATCACATCTCCAGCACTGGAGGCTGAAGGCACCAGTAGAGGAGAGAAGGACTTCTCCACTGCGTGCACGTGGGGCTTATTCAGTATTCGTGTCTCTCCCACAGCACCCTTGGCCTTGTCTTTGTCTCCTTTGGTGACGAAATCCAAATCCATATCATCATTATCCATACTGACATCACTTAAATCTATTTTACTAGTTTTTGGCACAAATTTTGCATCTTTATCGCTCGAGGAGCTGACGTTAATGGAATTCGCCATTGAGTTTAAATCAGGCGACGACAGATTCATGGCTCTGCCCTGTTTGGTGGTGGTGGCCTCTTCGCGTTTTGGCGTGGTAACCACTATATCTTCCTCCTGCATCATGCTGAGGGCTGGTATGGGGGAAGAACTGGCTCTCGGAGACTCTGTCACGTCGTATTTTACTTTGGTATTTTGATTTTTGGTCTCATCTGCACTAGTTGTTGTGTTTGAATTATCCGGAAGGGGCGTGGGAAGTAACGGACCTGTAACAACAAAATAATTCCATTAAACAGTGGAAAATAATATATAATTATATTTCGTTACAATATGAGTTATAACAATATGAGTTATAAGTAACAACAAAATTTGTTACAATATGAGTTATAAGTAACTAGTTACAATATGAGCTGTAATATGAGTTATAACAATTACAATATGAGTTAAAAGTAACAAGTTACAATATGAGTTATAACAATATGAGTTATGAGTAACAAGTTTGTAAGTAACAATTATCATTATAATATGAGTTAGAAGTAACAATTATCGTTACAATATGAGTTATAAGTAACAAGTTCGATACAATATAAGTTATAAGTAACAACAAAATAATTCCATTAAACAGTTGAAAATAATTTATAGTTATAATTCGTTACAATATGGGTTATAATCACAATGTATTGTTGTGAAACTTGGACATGTAAAATACAAATAAATGCTGAAAAGTTTCGAATAAATGCTATAGAAATGCGTGTACTTAACAGAATACACGGGGTAACAATGCAATAGATCACAGAATACAACCCTATTTAGAAAGTCTTGTCAAAATGTATGATGATATGAACACTTCACATATACACTACACTCCACCTAAAGCCGAATGTGTTAACATATCGGAAGACCTACAAAACTTTCTTTCTGCGGTTTTCTTCCGAAATATGTTTTTCTGAATGTATGCAGATGCGGGGTGGTACAGTGCCCGGCGGTAAGTAATACACATCGGGTTTAAGAAAGAGACTATCGGACATAATCGGCTAACTTCGACTTTGTAGAGCGTCGTCTCTGTCATTAATACACGTGTTCCGTCACGATTTGTCAGCCATTATGGCCGTCATCGTGTGACAGAGACGACGCTATTCAAAGCCGAAGTTAGCCGATTATGGCCGACAGTCTCTTTCTTAAGCCCGATGTTTATTACTTACCGCCGGGTATTGTACCTTACATAATGGCCGCAGTTACTACCTTCCTATCCTTACACTCAACTTATATAAATTTATATTGTAATATTTTTCATGAGTCAATAACAGTGGGGTTAGTTAACAGTCCCAAGCTACAGCGTATTTTGAGGAGAGTTTGCTCCCTAAACAGCGCTATAAAAATCGTTTTTTAAATATTATTATAATCCAGGTTTCGGCGTTAAACATGTGCGCTAAGAAGAGCACACAGTCCGCAGGAAGTGGCAATGCTAGTGATATCGTTCCTCTAACCGGAAACCGACGTGGGAAAGTGTTCTTAATACCTTTTTGATAGCGGTGCTATGATAAGCCAAAACGAGTTAATTTCGGTAGATGGTGGGTCGCCTTCACACGCATTAGACAAATACACGAACATCTAAGATTCTCAAAATATTTCAACCCAATTTCCACAACTGAATATGTTTCCAAAACACGTTTAACACTTGCCACCCTGTGATGGATAGCGAGTGACCAGTTTATATTTTATTTGATTATTCGACGTTTTAATACATAATAAAATTATTTTTATAGCTAATTACAAAAAAAAACTTAGCAGACTTTGCATAATTTTAATTTAAAACATACATTTTCACTGGACGCTTAGCGTCCAGCACAGTGGCTGGCGGAATGTTTTTAGCACAGTAAGGCAAGTGTTAAATGATTATGTAAGTTTGCCACATCAATAAAGTAAGCTGTTTGGTTTGGTCACATTTCATACATGAAAAACTCATAGTTATTAACAATTGCAGGGTTGCAGGTGCAATGGAATATCACCCATACGCTGGAGCGATCAAGGAAAGAGTGATACTAGCCTGTTTTGGTAAAGTTCCTCAGCCTTTAAGTTACGGCGCAGAAGACAAATACTTATGGCTAAATAATCAGTCACGCGTGGTATAGAGATATTGAACCAACTGAATGACACTGTGGATATAGTCTCGGTACCGTCTAGCAGTATGAGAAGAATCCTGGCTGATATTATTCCTAACGAATAAACTAACGCTAGAATCAAACCCTCTTTATGTAACAGGAGAAATCCGTGCAAAGTGGATAAAAAATACATACAGTGAAACCCCGTTTTTACGTTTTTGAAGGGACTGATAAAAAAAACGGTATTAGAGGGAAAACGTAGATTCGGGGCTAAAAAAAAAAATTTTTTTTGTTAGATAATCACGCCAATCGGAAAACTTTTTTAAATCGATTCGCGATTTTTTTTTTGTTTTCAAAGTTGTAATGGGTATCCCCAAATCCCCCGCGAGCTAAACACGTGAACCAACGTGTTTATTCACTTTTTCGAGAATTATCCTTTTCTCTTGAATCGATAATGTTTTTTTTTGCTGAGACATTATTTGAAGGGATTCAACGAAAAATTAAAAGAAATGAAAAAAATGTAAATTGACGCGAAATATACGACAATCGAAATTGTATGTACACAACCGACACGTTTAAAACACAAGCACAGATTGGCCTGCCTATGCAGTCTGCCTGCCTCTGATTCGCTAAATTTCCCACCAATTGCATCGTATTACACGACTCGTGTACCATAACCTTGACCATGAGCGCTGCAGGTGCACACGTGTCTATAAATAGAAAAATACATATGTCTGCTTCCTAATATTCATTTCAAATATTTTAAATCGTCGCGCAGTTAATTAAACATGTTTTTAAATTGATTTGCATTTTAAATATTAAAAACGTAAATTGCGGGAAATAAAAACGTAAAAGCGGGTACTAAATTAAAACGGGATTGCAAAAATTGAACGCAAATAGCAGGAAAACGTGAATTCCGGGCACGTAAAAACGGGGGGTCACTGTATTATTTTACAAAACCCACTATTATTCAAAGATTTACATGTCATTATTTATATTTTTTTTCATTCAATGCGTAAATATATTACGGAGGAATACCTAAAATCTGAACCCAGTATTTATAGAGATATTAAAGTTTTTAGAAGCAATGTGTACTAGTTACACATCACAGGGAAGGAAGGGATAAAGAGGAGAAATGAAGAAATAAACGTAAGCTTCACGACACAGCTTTGCTTTCTATTGTAGCTGAATTGACGTTGGAATGGCGAAGAAATCCTTAACCAAGAGGCCCAGCAACGATTACAATATAAATTATTCTTTTATTAATAGGTGTTAACATAAGTTGTGTCCGTTTTTTTCCAAATTAAAAATGAGCACCAAAAGTAAAACAAAATGCTAAAGGCTATACGTCATTCGAAATAAATTTTTCCGCTCTTCAAGATATTGTGTTTGCTTGTACGTTACATATATTATTTTATTTGATTACAAGCCTTCAAAATGGAATGTCAAGTAGACGAAAGTGAGCATTTTCGACACCTTCTGTTCGCGTTCAATCGAGGGAATAAAACTGCCAAAGCTGCTCGCGATATTTGCAAAGTGTACGGTGAAGATGTTACGAATGAAAGGACAACTCGTCGATGGGTTTTCCTTCAATAATGACGTCGAATTGCGGACATGGTTGGACGAATTCCTCGAGTCAAGACCGGATGGTTTTTATCGCACAGGCATTGAAAAACTTGTAGAACGTTGGCAAGAAGCTGTAAATAATGAAGGAGAATACATTATTGACTAATTTATTGTACAATAATGAAGGAGAATACATTATTGAATAATTTGTTGTAATTTTTTTTTTGTTGTGTCCTCTTATTCTCTTCATTTGGAAAAAAAACGGACACAACTTATGTTAACACCCAATATTATTGATATTAACATACTATACAAACCTTAATTTTTACGAGAAGGATATTATTTTACTTAAAGAAAAGCAAGTTTAATCGGCTGCTACTTTTATGCCAAAGACAAACTGAAAGTAAAAATAAATTTGTAATGAAGTCCAATGATAATCTAAACCAGAACGCTTATTTTTTAAAAGATCATCGCAACTATTAGACCGGTGATGGCAAATGCCTTTTTGCGATGAAAAATAAATATTCTCAATTGCGAAACATAATAACTGATACCGATGAACTGGATGGTTCATTGTACTATACTTCTTCCACTGACCTTGCGCTACAAAGTAACGGAGTTGCTGCTCCATTGGGTCTCGACTCTGCTCGCTTCTTTTGCAGAAGAGAAGTTGAGATATTTCAGTTCCAATAGGCCAGGAAATGTCGAGTTTTGCCGAGTGCTCTGCACTGTCTCCATTTGGTTCCGTGATGATAGCGGATCTCACAACGGTACAGTCAACTGTTGTTAATCCAATAAAAACTTCATGGATTTTGGTCCATACCTTTACTTAAATTAACTTTTTTATTTCTTCAAAGGTTGAGTCAATGACGAAGGTGCAGATTGATTCGAGCCAACATAATTAAGTGGCAATAAACTAGTCATTTTGGCAAACTTCGTAGCCCAGTTGGTTAGATAAGTGTTTTCAATTAAGGGGATTGCGGGTTTCATTCGAGTTAGTACCCAAGTATTTTTTTCTTCTGAATTGCCTGCCTGATGTTTTATAAAGACATCTTTAAAATCTCTTGTATTATATTACAAATAGGTTGTTCCAAAAACATGTGTAAACACTTTAACACCGTGTTTACTTGGTGACAGGAATGTGTCATACCACGCAGTCATAAGTAGTTTAGGAATGAGGAGGACTCTTATTTCCAGCAAGATGGTGCACCTCCCCACTACCATCGTAATTTGAGGATCTATACTTGAGAAAATGTAGGATGGTCCTCTGTGACATTTGAAATGTCATGTCTCAAAGGGATGGAGTAAAATCGTTTTTTTTTACAAATCGAATCGTTTTTTTATAAATCGAAAAATTGTTTTTCTCTAAACTGACGTTTTAATTCCTAATTTTCATTATACTGACTTTCTAATGTATTTTATGATTTGTATCTATATTTAACATAAATAGGCCAAGATCCACTATGAATTAATACTAATTACCAACATTTAATTTTAGGTATAAAAAAAACGAAAATCCATTTATCGTATACCCCATCCCTAGCCAATGCCGACTAACGTAGTGACTTTTGACAATCGTCACCAAATATTATTTGATTTTAACAAACTGCCACATTTTTGCTAATTTGTAACAAGATGTATTAATTTGTCATTATTGTTAGTTTTGTGTAATGTATTTACCTAAATAATTGGCTATTTATTATAATCGAGGCTTATATTCAAGTTGATAAAATAATTAAAATTACTGAACCTCGTTACAAGGTTGTATTTTGGCAAATTTGTGAACTGTCACAAGGACCATGCTACATTTTCTCAAGTATTACCTTGATGAAAATTTGCCGAACATATGGATTGGGCGTAGATGTATTATTGAATACCCTCCCCTGCGCTCCCCAGACCAGACTCACGTCAATGAACTATTTTACAAAATTTCTAATATTTTCTTACAAATAGTATTTTTTGTAAAACCTTAAAAATCGTAATTCTTCAAAAAATAAGCCGGCCACTGGGAAAGGTTATTTTGATTTTGATCGGGTCTTAAAGTATTTTAAAAAGGTGTCCCTGTCTAGTAGGGTTATGTATCGTGCCAAATATATTGCCGGTCTTGGCACATCACTTTTATAATAATAACACAAATGAAGGATAAATATTTGAGAACCACAATCATCTTAATAACAAGATATTATATAATTAATTGTCGTTCGAGTCGTGTGAACAGGTCAGTATTAATTGTCGTTCGAGTCGTGTGAACAGGTCAGTATTAATTGTCGTTGGAGTCGTGTGAACAGGTCAGTATTAATTGTCGCTCGAGTCGTGTGAACAGGTCAGTATTAAACTTGATAGTAAGCCTGCAAGACTATGGAAAGACTTTTTTCGTACACTCTGTCGTGAAATGTCAGCAAAATGTGAGAGAAAATAGAAAGGTAACGACTTTTTTAGCTTTTTTTCTTCATCCACAACATTGGTTAGTCATGTCATGATTAACAACAGTTACTGAGTTTACAAAAAAAACTATTTTATTTTTATAAACATTAAATACAACACTTGCGTGACAGTGTTGGCGTTTCACTTAAGGCTTGAAATGTTCTTCTTCTTCAGTTTCAATTCTGGGAATTGGTTAGCAGCAAAGCCCTGCATCTCCTCCTCCACTCCGCTCGGTCTTCAGCGATCCTCTTGAGCTCTGTATAGGAGGTGCAGTCCATATCGTGGCATATTTGCTCCAGATACTCTCGGCGAGGGGGCCTTCTGCCAATCGATCCCTCAATCATTCAATCCAGTATATTGTACAGGAGATTTTCATGTCGCAGCATATGACCCATCCAGTCTGCACGCCTTTCCGATATGGTGTTTGACAGGTGCCTGGTTACTTCGATCCTGCTGAGAACCTCGTAATTTGTAATATCGTTGAAATGTTACCGAATTTAAAAGAAAATGAAATGTTTTTTTTAGATAATCAGACGAGTTTCTGGTCAAACGGTAATTAAAAAACGAGAAAGCTCACTGTACAGAGCAAATATTATAGTTGCCTTAATCTTGAAGAAGGTAAGAAAGAGTCAATGAGACGAGACTTCCGTTGAAAAACGAAACACCACCAAATCAACTATATAATGAGATAAACGCTTTAGCTACAACATAACCTTGGAAGACAGGCGTCTTACCAACTAGGCAACGAAGGTCGTCCAAGATTGAAGTACTTATACTTAATATACAATACATTATATAAATGTGTTCAGAGCGATCCTGAGGAGTGAAGCAAACGTAATTAAGGCGATGACTTGTATTATATAATGCTATTCAAATTAACTCCATCGAAATTGGACAGAGCAGTTTGTGCCCTTTACGCACTGCTGCGCGCATGACACTGCAAGAACTCACACAGAATTGGCCAACGGCGCGTAGGAGGGTTCGTAGGGAATTCCCAGGCACAGTGGAAAAGAGCAAGGCTAATCTACACAAAGGATCGTAATCACTTCTAAAACCGTTCTAGATCCATACATGTATACCATGACTCAAGAGTAGGCACTCAGAATTATTATTTGCTTCAGTAAATAATGCTACCTCAATTAGAAAGGTTTTTAAATATGAAGATAGATAAGCATAATCGTGTTGTAATATAGTCGGCGGCCGTGGTCTAATGATTAGCATTCACACTAAATAAGCGGGGTCTCCAGGTTCGATTCCTATCTTACTGCTTTATTAAATATTGAGAATTTCCCAGAATCTGCACATTTTTAGAAAAAAAAACATTATTTGTTAACCCTTCTTCCCTGTGATGTGTAACTAGTACACATTGATTCTAAAAACTTTAATATCTCTATAAATATAATAAATACTGGGTTCAGATTTTAGGTATTCTTCCGTAATACATTTACGCATTGAATGAAAAAATAATATTAATAATAATTAGCACTTATCGGCCACATCAGAGATATTTTGTGAAAATCGGGAATAAATTCACCAGTGCAATCAAACGTGTGCCGGTATGTGACGTAGGTGTATTCATTCTAAAAAAACGCTATGGGTGAGGAAGCGACGCTATTCATGTCTCACTCTACTTCGGTATATGGGAACGCAAGAAATATAATCTCAGTTCGCTCGCTTCAGTCGCTTCAGTGGTCTCTTCGCCCGTTTTGTGAACGTCGGCCGATGTTTTTTTCATGTTTTCATCAATAAAATTTCAATTATTATCACTTTTGACATCAAATTTAATGAATTTAAGCGATTGGTTATGAATATTCTTATTTTTCTGATTTTAAATCGCTCATTTTTACATGTGTATTGAATACACAGCACCGGAACGCGCGGATTTTTTTTAGCACAGGAAGGGAAAAGTTAAGAATATCATTCACTTGATCCAACCATAATTTTCTACCAAACAATAGTCATATTCAAGATATTCAGAAATTATTGTCCCAATCAAACTAGAGGCTAACAAACTTATAAGAGAGTAAATTGTTTATAAAAATAAGTATAAAGACCTTCAACTCGAATCGAAATTTATCTGTAACATTGTTTGATTTAATGTGAAAAGCTTTTGAAGTGTGTTAATTGACAATAGCTTATGTTCGTTTTATTTTCTTAATGATTCAATCGACCTTAAACCGACCCACGAGTTGCAAATGACAAGCCGTAAATAATTTCACTTATGTCTTGCTCCGAGCGAAGTGGGTCTATGAGTGGTGTGCTCGGTGCCATTAAGTGGGACGCCATTGGCACAAGGTTTACATCGAATTTAGCAAATAGCACAAATTGCAAATAAGGCAGAGTTAACACGTTAACCAAGAGTTCCCAAAATGGTCGATATCGACCCCCTGGGGTCGATTTGATGTTTCTAGGGGTCGATAGTTTCAATAAAAAAATTAGGGAGTCGACGACAGCAAAAATAGACCCCCTTACTACTGCTATTTGTTTGTTACTTCAAAATATCTATGATTCCAATAGGCACCTAATTAAGAATATTTGTCAATATTTGTACTTATTTCAAATTTACATATTTATTTCATAACTGTCAAAAATTAAAAAAACTCTGCTCGTATTTTTTTGCTTTAATTTTCGTCAGCGCAGATTTCAATATTAAATATTGCACAAGATAATGCAATGCATAACTAATCCGTAGTCCTTTTATCTTTTTTAATCCTTAATTACAAGTGATTTTTTTTTAAAGAATAGATATGACCGAAGTCATAGGTATCCTTATACCCTTGAACACTAGGCGAAAAAAGTGGCTGTGTCGTTCGAGAGAGTAGCACAGCGCGGGGTTCTAACCGACGACCTAAATGAAAAGTTTTACACGATTAAAATGAAAAGTTTTACACGATTAAAATGAAAAGTTTTATATCTAGTGAAATATTTAATATCGAGTGCTGTATAAGTACCCGGCGGTAAGTAATATACATCGGGCTTTAGAAAGAGACTGTCGGTTTGTAGAGCGTCGTCTCTGTCGCACGATGCGACTGACAAATCGCGACGGAACAAGTGTATGAATGACAGAGACGACGCTCTACAAACCGACAGTCTCTTTCTTAAGCTCGATGTGTGTTACTTACCACCGGGTATTGTACAAACTTATTTATTTGAGTAAGTAGAGTAAATGACTAGGGGATCGAAAGTTAGTGACTAGAGGGTCAACGGTTTTAAAAGTTTTTGGTAAAGGGGTCTGCGGTTGAAAAAAGCTTGGGAACTCTTGACGAAAACTCTCATATTCTTAGAATACTTTTCTATGACGACCACTGTTGCCTACTTGGTAAGACGTCCGTCTTCCAGCTCGGGATTTACGAGTTAAATCATCGTTGTAACCAAGATTCTGACGACCTCCATGGCTTAGGTAAGACGCTTATCTCCCAACCCAGAAGTTTCGAGTTCGATTCCCATTGGAATTCAGATTTTTTTTTAAAGGATTCCAATCTGGTTTTCTCTTAATGCCTCTTTAACATCTTTCTGGTTGGCTGGAAAATATTACCACACAGCAATAAACCCGCCAGGTTGTACTGTATACAACGAAAGTTTAATGCAATACAATACAAGATTCATGGTTATTAATTCAGGTATCTTTCAACATCATTCTGATTGGTTGTAAGATATTGGTATGTAGCATAAGGTCCGTCAAGTTGTACTATATGTACACGCAACAAAATAATAAAACGATATAGATTCTAATCGCGTTATCTAGTTAATAATTTGAGAGCCGAGGTAACGCAATAGACTTCCATGCGGAAGGTTGTCGATTCGAACTCCGCGTTGTGCTACTCCCCTCGAATGACACAGGCGTTTTTTTCTGCCTAGTGTTCGAGAATATACGGATACCTATAGCTTTAGTCATATCTATATTTCAAAAAAAAAGAAAAAGAAATCCGTTCTGGTCATCTCACTTTGGTGTGCCATCGGATCTATTAAAGTGGTGTGACCAATGAGTTTGCTGGTATACAGCGGCTCACTTACTTTTAAACAACCTCCACAGCACAGCTTTGCTTTCCAACTGAATTGACACTAGGATGGCGAGGGGATCCTAAACTACGAGGCCCAGCAAATATACGAGAATACGATACAATACTGTTTTATCATCATTGACTACACCAGGGGTCGGCAACCTTTTAGCTGTGGTGTGCCAAGCCACTCTACCAATATGATTCAGGGTGCCGCCTTAATTCTAAATTATATAATGGGGTTCTAGAGGAGAAGAATTTTATACCAAATTTATCTTTTAAACATATTTATTAAAAAATAACATAAAATTCTAACATAAATTAAAAAAATTTAATGCGAACCTTGTCCCTGCACATTTTTGCTTAATATTTCAATATCAGGGGTATAATTTGTGACTTTTAATTTCACACAAGATTCTGAATGTTCAGTTGTTAAACGACTTCTTTGTGGAAACGTGTAGTCACTACACGTTTCATCAGGAATACAGGGATGTCATAAAACGCCTCTATCCAGGTCAGTCCTCAGCCCGGAACTCAATTTTCTCGCTAAGCAGAAATTTAAAATCTCCTTATCGTTACAATGGTGTTTGGTGTAGAACAGGAGTCCGGTTCGTCAAGTTCCTTGAGGACGATTATTGTGAACTCCTGGAACGAACTCGCATCAACTCACTTTGTCCAGTGAGACTATTTTACAACTAAATATCGTTTAACATTAACTCACCAAACTGTAAAAATAATGTACTACGCTAACCTGGCAAGTTACATCAAAAGATGGTCTGTTTAATCAAGATTTCAAAATGGTACAATACATACCTACTACTTCTTTAAAAATATTTTTTTTAAATATTTCTGTTTTTAATGACAACACTTTTCAATGTAGTTCCACTACCTGTCTCACATTAACTCACGTCGAATGGTGACTGTCTGTCTCACTCTAGTTCATGTCAAATGGTGACACTAGCTGTCTTACTCTAGCTTGATTATGCGCTTCATCGTCTGTCTCGCTCAAACTTATTGAATTTGATCTTTGATTATTGAGGAAAAGGTCAGCAAAATTCTCGTACCTTCTTACTACTTTTTACTATAGTTCTATGTATTTCATCATTAATTCTTTCCATATAGCTGGACCAATCAGCACTTAACAATTTGAACTAACTAGCTACTGTATTTTATAAAGTTATTCAGTTATATCTACATTTGACTCATAAATTATTCAATTAGTGACAAAAATTGTTAGTGACGATAATAAGTTACAAATACGCATGAACCTGCAAATAAATTAATTCGCTATCACAGGTAATATAAAATATAGTGATCGCCGCAGTAACATGTAATATTGTGACCTTATTTTTCAAAACCAGTGCTTTTCAACGTAATTTTTTACAAATTTCTGATATGTAATTCCGATTGTCGATGGCCATGGTCTAACGGTTAGCATTCACACTAGGCAAACAGGTGACACAGGTTCGTTTCCTGTCGGATTTGCTGAACTGCTTTTACTCTTGGACCGTTTTACATCTGAATTTATGTTTTTCTGTAGATTTTATTTTGTTTATCATAAATTATCAATGCGCTACTATACTTGAGAAAATGTAGGATGGTTCCTGTGACATTTAAAATGTCATGTCTCAAAGGGATGGGGTAAAATCGTTTTTTTTTTACAAATCGAATAGTTTTTTTTATAAATCGATAAATTGTTTTTCTCTAAACTGACGTTTTAATTCTTAATTTTCACTAAATTGACTTTCTAATGTATTCTATGATTTGTATCTTATATCTGTTGTAACCTAACCTAACCTAAAATTAAATTGAAATAATTAACCATTTAAGCAGACTAATGGGCTTTTTATAAAAGTACAAACCATTAACCCGATGTTGCGGTGATGAAATGACTACTGATGGTAAGCAATCCTTCGTTACTATACTTCAGAAATTGTAGCACGGGTCCTATGACAGTTCACAAATTTGCCCCAATACAACCTTGTAATGACGTTCAGTAATTTTAATTATTTTATCAACTTTAATATAAGCCTCGATTCTAATAAATAGTAAGTTATTTAGGTAAATACGTTACATAAAACTAACAATAATTACAAATTAATACATCTTGTTACAAATTAGCAAAAATGTGTCAATTTGTTAAAATCAAATAATATTTGGTGACGTTCGTCAAAAGTCACTACTTTAGTCTGCATTGGCTAGAGATGGGGTATTCGATAATTTGATTTAAGATTTTTTTACACATAAAATTAAATGTTTGTAATTAGTATTAATTCATAGTGGATCTTGGCCTATTTAAATAAAGATACAAATCACACAATACATTAGAAAGTCAGTATAATGGAAATTAGGAATTAAAACGTTAGTTTAGAGAAAAACAATTTTTCGATTTATAAAAAAACTATTCGATTTGTAAAAAAAAAGGTTTTACCCCATCCCTTTGAGACGTGACATTTCAAATGTCACAGGAACCATCCTACATTTTCTCAAGTATAATTATTCGTTTAGACTAGTTTAATTCAATAACCAGATTTCGAAACCAAAAACTCGTAAATAGGAAGTTGACAAGAACTTTACAGAAGTTGTTTGGTCAGAAGTGACACAATATCCCATGAGTTTATAGTATATACTCGTAAGTGTATAATTTAGAGTGCGTATAATGTTTTTATAATGGGAAAGGGTACCACAAGAGTGCGAGTGGCACGGTGACACGAGTATTGTGATTTTGATACAAGTATTTCATAACGTGACACCATTCTGTCAACATGAGTGCAGACAAAACTTGAGTCTAAACTGGGCCATGGAACAAGCTCTATCGAGCCAAAATAGTACTATTTATCTCGTGAGAGTATTATTACATTTTCGTTGTATGCAATACAACCTGGAGGACTTATCATTTGTTTTGACATCTCTCCCAACCAACCAAAACTGTGTTAAATAGTATTTAAGTGAAAACTAGACTGGAAACCTTTTCGAACGGGAATCGAGCCCGTAACTTCCGAGTCGGAAGGCAGACGTCTTATCTATCAGGCCATGGAGATCGTCATAAATACAGCGATCATGACTAGGACACGGAGGTCGTTTATGGGTATACTCGTATATTATATTTCATCATTTCTGATACCAAATAAAATATACCCAGATTTTATCATATTTATTTATTTTATTTAGCACTTTTATTGCAATACGATTATTGCAATTCGACCGCTTATTGCCAGGCGGCAATCTCTTCCAACCAACCAGACAAAAGTAAATGATGCAAGTTACGTGGTCGCATAAATCATTCAAATAACTATCCATCCCCACGAAATCCATATATGTGAGAACATGCCCACAAACCCCACAAAGACGGACAATCACCTGAACATTATTTTTCATATAAAGTGAGTTGTCATCAATCAAAAGGAAAGGAAAGGATGGTGGAGAGGAAAGGAAAAGAAAAATCAGGAATGAAACACGTTATTTTACTGACTAGAAATGAAAAGTTTTTTCAGTCGCTTCTTAAATCATGCCAAGGACGGAGCAAGTCTTATATTGGTTTGTAACTGATTCCAGAGTCTCACTGCGTGGATAGTAAAGGACGACGTAAAGAAAGAGGAGCGGTGAACTGGAAAGGCCAATAAACAATCTCTGTTTGAACGTAGCGCTAATCCATGATTGGAAAGACGCTGAAAATTTTCAGTGCGGCGGGACAGTTAAGGATGTTATACAATAGAGACAGTATGTGAATTTGGTGTCTATTTCTAACATTCAACCAGTTCAATGCCTTCTGGTATGAAGTTATATGATCGTACTTTCGTAGGTTAAAAATATATCGTAGACAGACATTTCATAAACACCCTAAAAACACAGCCATCATAAACAGCCCTATTCGATTTATCCTTATATGTTATTATTTATCACTATCATCAATATCACGAAATGTCCCTATTGGGATAGGCAGAGACCACAGATCTTTACTTTATTGTTTTCTGGCATATATTTATTTTTAATATTTTTTAAATTTACTATATTAAAAAGTTCTTTGCTCATAACATATTTCTCCAATTCGTACAAACGTGTGATTGGATCAAGTGAATATTATTATATTTTGAAAGAAAGAAATGTAAAATGTGAGAAAAATCTTAACATTTGTATGACAAGGATGTAAAAGAGACGAAATAAATGTGTCGCGATAGGAAATTCTAGTGCTCCGTTCTCTCTGCCTATCCCGATAGGGATACGGCGTTATGGAATGTATTTAATTCATACAACGAATATGTCAAAAAGTAAAATAATAAAAAACAACATGGGAAAATGTATGCAAAAATGTATCTGATTAAAATTTTAAAAACAATAACTTATTATAAATAACATTTAAAAACAATAACTAATTATAAATAACATTTAAAAACAATAACTTATTATAAATAACATTTAAAAACAATAACTTATTATAAATAACATTTAAAAACAATAACTTATTATAAATAACATTTAAAAACAATAGCTTATTATAAATAACATTTAAAATAAAATGATTTGCCGGATTATACTTATATTATATTATTATAAAATTACACTTTCGCTGTATGCAATACAACCTGGTGGGTTTATTGCCATTTGGCAATCTTTCTAACCAACCAGAACGACATTAAACAAGCCTGAAGTGAAACCCAGAATAGGACGCTATATAAAAAAAAACTGGTTTACAACGGGAAACCACAAACCCCGGTTCGGAAGAGAGGCGTATTACCAATTAGGTCACGAGGACGTCAAATAGATTACACGTTTTCAAATATAAAGACTTTTGTTTTGTTCAAAATCATTTATTTATTTATTTTACACATGACAAGAAATATACACATTTTCTGAAAAAACAACAGGTAATTTAATTTGGACACACAATTTTAATGGATCTGGGTTTGTTGCCTTTCATTTGTCGTGTCCCCAGTAAACTAGTCGTTTGTCGTGTCCCCAGTCGCATAAATCATTCAAATGACTATCCATCCCCACGAAATCCATAAACATATACGTGAGCACATGCCCACGAACCCCACAAAGACGGACAATCACCCGAACATTCTTTTTCACATAAAGTGAGATATCATCAATCAAAAGGAAAGGAAGGGATGGTGGAGAGGAAACGAAAAGAAAAATCAGGAATGAAACACGTTATTTTACTGACTAGAAATTAAGAGGTTTTTCAGTCGCTTCTTAAAGCATGCCAAGGACGGAGCGAGTCTTATATTGGTTTGTAATTGATTCGAGAGTCTCACTGCATGGACAGTAAAGGACGACGTAAAGAAAGAGGAGCGGTGAACTGGAAAGGCCAATAAACAATATTTGTTCTTCGGGCTCTTGCAAATTAAATACTGGTAGCAAAATATTTTGATATATTGAAGAAGCTCCATTTATATATACTATTGAACATATATACTATTGAACATATATACTATTGAACATATATACTATTGAACATATATACTATTGAACATATATACTATTGAACATATATACAATTGAACATATACTCGTATATACTATTAAACATAGCGAATATATGTTTTCCTAGTCTAAACCAATAGGGACATATCGTAATGGTAATGATGATAAACACCTCTTTCTATGACCATAACCTCCGAACTTTCATGTTACGGCTATAAAAATAACTTTATATTCAGTGATCCCATGAATTCTATCACGTTATACATTCTTCTTGTATTTAATTTGATTTTTTTTTCTTTTCAAATACTTTTAACGACACTTACGAGTATAACGGCAAGTGGCGGTTAATTAGTCCGAGTTCAGTGCCCGTGTTTACGTCTTTCTTGGTCTAGTTAGCACGGCAACACTCCACACACCACACTCGTTCATTCTTCAACATTCGTGCCAATTAAAATTGTGAAGATATTTTTTCTGCGAAAACTGTATGTTTTGCATTCGTTACTGTCATGTAACTATAACAATTAAGGCGATTGGTCGTAAAATAGTTGTAAAATATTTATAATAATAATTAAATGACAATTTATATAGTCATTTAGATAACAGACTCTTTTTAAAGTCATTCTCTAATTTGGGATTCAAACTAGGTATTATTTATAAATGAGAATAATACAGCATAAATATATTTATGTTAAATGTACTGATAAGAAGGTAGTGGCTACGTCCATTAGATTAGGTACTTATCCGCATATATTAAGATCCGCATCTATTAAGATCCGCATCCGCATATATTAAGAAAAACACATTTGGTAAAAAAACCGCAGAAAACTTAACATGGGAAGATGAACTACAACAAAACCTTTATAATGAAGTGCATGTATGTAAAATGCTATAACATTGGATGTCAAAAATGGGCGTACACACATCCTTTCCCTTACTGTACTAAAAAAATCCGCGCGTTCCGGTGCTGTGTATTCAATACACATGTAAAAATGAGCGATTTAAAATCGAAAAAATAAGAATATATACAGTATTAGCTGGGACGACCAAGGTCTGAGTGAATGTGATGGAATACAAGTAGCCTGAACGAGTGAAATTGTTCTTGCTAAATAATTAGTTGTAAGAATTGTTATCTAGTTATAAGTAGTATGTAGGTGTTAATTATTTCTAAGAAATCATATATTAAGTTTATAAAAAATAAAAATAAAATGCCATGTAGGAAAATAAGATGAAGTAAGTTCATAAATTATAATATATAATTAAGATTAGTTAAGTAATAAATTTGTATATAGGTATAGCCTTTGTTAACAAAAAAGGTTTATATGGAGTTAGTTTGTGTGTTGTATAATATTATATAAGTTCTGTGGTAATATGGCCCTTTATCCTGTAAAATAGATTATTTGAAGAAGGGTAAAAATATGTAAGAAAACCACTTACATCAATATTAAATATTACACTCGTATTTTGGGAGTTTTGTACGGTAAGAAAATGGCTCTAAACATCATATATTTTTCTCTAAACACTCATATTTTTCTGCATATTTAGTAATTTTCAAGAGAAAGAGTAAGTAAAAGAGATAAAGAGAGATCTTCATAGTTTGGACAACATAACAGGCATATTAGTATGTTGAAATCTCTTTCAACCAGCAACCAGAAACATGTTAGTCCTCAAGTATAATTTAGATTGGATTTTTTTTAAATCTGGGTTCCAATGGACATCAAATCCGCAACCCCGGGTTGGAAAATATTCACCTTACCGCCAAGATCACGGAGGTGGTAGCACACTTATAACTTATCCGTTAAGACGTGATCTATGGATGACAAAACTTAAAACTCACTAGTCATTAAAGAAAGAGGAAAAGAATATTTTCTGCAGTCGAAATAATTTTCTTTCTCTATTGTCACTTGTTGTAACTATCTGTTTTTTTACAATTTTTAAAAACATAACTGGGAATACAAAAAGCATAATATCTGATAAAAAGATCTACATGTTAAAATTGAGATGTGTTACATAGACCATAGCACAACATAACACAACAGAATACAATAGCACAAGTGGTCTTAAAAAGCCAAAACGAACAACATAAATTATAAAAAGTTACAGCAATGCAAGGAGTGACGCAAGGGTAATACCATTGCAGTGTTTTGAACAATGGAGTGTGCAATGGCTGTGTTGTGTTACTCGTGTCTGGTATTAACAGCGGTTGCTGGTTCTGTTCCCAGCCAATATGGGCACTCGCTAGCTACAATCATCCATTGTGAGCTTGATTGGGGTTTTAAATTTTATCCGAAGTTATTCCAACCCGTCAAAAGAGACAAAATTACGAAATGTATCTAACAAGAATAATTGTATTTCCATTTTAGACCAAACACTTAGATTTTTTTGTGATATCCGCCAAGTTAAATGTTTTCAATGAAAACTTGAAAAATCTTTAAACATTAAATATCAAGAGTATATGCATACATATTATTAATTTGTATGCATATAATCTTGATATTAATGTTTAAAGATTTTTCAAGTTTTCATTGAAAACATTTAACTTGGCGGATATCACAAAAAAATCTAAGTGTTTGGTCTAAAATGGAAATAAAATTATTCTTGTTAGATACATTTCGTAATTTTGTCTCTTTTGACGGGTTGGAATAACTTCGGATAAAATTTACTGTTTTAAAATCTTTGAATATTGTGGTATCAAATTATCACGAAAAGCTTGAAAAACGTTCAATATCAAGATTACATACATTCAAATAATCAGGGAAACTTGAAAATCATTGAATTCCACATTAAATACGTTCAAACTATCATTAAAAATTTAAAAAGAGTATATGCATACATATTATTAATTTGTATGCATATAATCTTGATATTAATGTTTAAAGATTTTTCAAGTTTTCATTGAAAACATTTAACTTGGCGGATATCACAAAAAAATCTAAGTGTTTGGTCTAAAATGGAAATAAAATTATTCTTGTTAGATACATTTCGTAATTTTGTCTCTTTTGACGGGTTGGAATAACTTCGGATAAAATTTACTGTTTTAAAATCTTTGAATATTGTGGTATCAAATTATCACGAAAAGCTTGAAAAACGTTCAATATCAAGATTACATACATTCAAATAATCAGGGAAACTTGAAAATCATTGAATTCCACATTAAATACGTTCAAACTATCATTAAAAATTTAAAAATCTTACAATATCAAGATATTATGTATTTTTGCATACATTGTCACCCCATGCATTATTCTTGCGTGCATTTCTACGTCATTTATTATTTTCTCTTTTCAGTATTTTTCCACGTCCACGTTTCACTCCAGTGCATCAAGTCGGTACTTAAATACTGATGTGTACTAACATTTTTTTAACTGATTTTGATACTGTCAGGTTCGAGTATATATGTGTTGATGCTTGATTTTGTTTCCTATAGCTACATGCCATTCGATATATCTAGTAACTATTCTATCTTCTAAGAAAATACTACCTAAATAGCAGAATTCTTAAACTAGCTCTAATATTTTCTTATTTACCAATTTATAACAAAAAATGATACAATTTGAGAATAAAACACTTCGTGTGAAAGCGAAAAAAAAATGCAGACCTTTTTTTAAAACACGATGATAAATTATTCAATCACATAAGAAATTCTATAAGTGAGACCATGCCACGATATGGTTTTGTTGATTTCAATCTGCACCCATTCACATCGGCCATAGAGCTGTATAATGATGTGTCAATGCATTGTGTATACACCAGATACAGGTTCGAGTCTCGCACTTGCCACAACCAAATATGTTATATAGTCACGACAGATTTGTGTGATTTGAATAACAGTTGTTTGAACGGCTTATTTATTTAAACTGCAGCTTTGTTTTATACAGTTTGAGGAATCTTGCGATGGTTTGGTCACATCAAGAGAATGAGTTGCGATAAAAAGATAGAGCGAAAAGTTAGACCGAGAATGAAATGGAAACAGATAGTTGAAGAAATTAAGATCTATTCGTAAAATTTAAATCTATCCGTTTAGTTATAATTTGCTATTAGAAGGATATACCTAATTTACAACATATTTGCAATTGGAAGGACAGACCTAATTTACAACATATTTGCAATTGGAAGGACAGACCTAATTTACAACATATTTGCAATTGGAAGGATAGACCTAATTTACAACATATTTGCAATTGGAAGGAGATACCTAATTTACAACATATTTGCAATTGGAAGGAGATACCTAATTTACAACATATGTGCAATTAAAAAGGACTTTATCTATTGTATCGGACGTATGCGTCACCCGGAACATATATCTTATGTGTAACAATATTGTATGTGTATTTTTATGTGTATTTCTTTGATATTTGTATTGATATATTTTGACGTTAATTGGCATTTTGTATGTGATAATTTTATGTTTGTTGATGTCCGTGCGGTGTCGCGACCGCAACGGAAATGTACCTTATGCACGGTCACCGCGAGACTATATCGCAAGCCGGCCGGCCTCTGCAGGCGCACAACTTCCGAAAACTGTGACATTTCGCGAGTTGTGACGGCAGGCAGAGGCAAAAACAGGCGCTTGCGATGAGCGATTGACCCTACATAAGAAGAGGAAAAGCCAAATAAATTACGTCATCCAAAACAAAGCCCTCCGCATGATCTTAAACGCACCCTACATAGTTCGTAACTCTAGACTCCACGCAGATAAATCACCGAACACATGCGCGCTCTGGCCGAAAGATTTTACAGTTCTATATCCAGACATCCCAGCCCCGTCATAAAAGCTCTAGGAAACTACAACGCGAACACCAAATTTAGGCACCCACGTCCGAAATCTATTCAAATCGAATAGATTTTTATTAATCAAAAAATTGTTTTTCTCTAAACTGACGTTTTAATTCCTAATTTTCATTATATTGACTTTCTAATGTATTGTATGATTTGTATCTATATTTAAATAGGCCTAGATCCACTATGAAGTAATACTAATTACGAACATTTAATTTTATGTATAAAAAAATCTAAAATCCAATTATCGTATACCCCATCCCTAGCCAATGCAGACTAACGTAGTGACTTTTGACGAACATCGCCAAATATTATTTGATTTTAACAAACTGACGTATTTTTGCTAATTTGTAACAAGATGTATTAATTTGTCAATATTGTTAGTTTTATGTAATGTATTTACCTAAATAACTTGCTATTTATTAGAATCGAGGCTTATATTAAAGTTGATAAAATAATTAAAATTACTGAACATCGTTACAAGGTTGTATTGGGGAAAATTTGTGAACTGTCACAGGGACCATGATATACTTTCTTTAGTAAGTATAGGCGCATTTTCGTCGTGACGGTGATAGTTGTGCTCTTTCATATATTTTACAGCTTTGATATCGCACTTTTATCAATTCCAGTTATTTTTTTCACCTCAGCCTCACTATTTAAATTGTTACAAATATTTATTGAAAAAAAGTTCCACAAAACGAGAACAAGTGTTACTTATAATAAATGTGATTTACATTTTGAGATGTGTACAACAATATAAAAATTATACGAAAACATTTTCGTAATAAACGTCAATTTTATATAATTGTTGCGAAGTTTTCTCTGAAAATTGAGAACGAGCTTTAAATGTGCTTTATCACTAAATGGGAATAGATCTTAATTACATTAAATTGCTACTTGAGCGCTCCGAGCACTTAACGTGATCACCAATCACACATAATCTATGTGTACGTAGGGCCACAAGGGACCCCACCGTCCGAAATAATTAACCATTTAAGCAGACTAATGGGCTGTTTATAAAAGTACAAACCATTAACCCGATGTTGCGGTGATGAAATGACTACTGATGGTAAGCAATCCTTCGTTACTATACTTCAGAAATTGTGGCACGGGTCCTATGACAGTTCACAAATTTGCCCCAATACAACCTTGTAACGACGTTCAGTAATTTTAATTATTTTATCAACTTTAATATAAGCCTCGATTCTAATAAATAGCAAGTTATTTAGGTAAATACATTACATAAAACTAACAATAATGACAAATTAATACATCTTGTTACAAATTAGCAAAAATGTGTCAGTTTGTTAAAATCAAATAATATTTGGCGATGTTCGTCAAAAGTCACTACGTTAGTCTGCATTGGCTAGGGATGGGGTATACGATAGTTGTATTTTCGATTTTTTTTATACATAAAATTAAATGTTCGTAATTAGTATTAATTCATAGTGGATCTCGGCCTATTTAAAGATAGATACAAATCATACAATACATAAGAAATTCAGTATAACGACCTCCGTAGCCTGGTGGTAAGACACTTGTCTGCCGATCCAGAGGTTGCGGGTTTGATCCCCGCTGGAACCCAGATTTTTTTAAATAGGACTCCATTCTGGTTAACACTTTAAAAACATCTTTCTGGTCGGTTGGAAGAGATTGTCACATGGCAGTAAACTCGCCAGATTAAAAATAAAATAAATAACTAAATATTATGAAAATTAGGAATTAAAACGTCCGTTTAGAGAAAAACTATTTTTTGATTAATAAAAAACTATTCGATTTGTAAAAAAAAAACGATTTTATCCCATCCCTTTGAGACATGACGTTTAAAACGTCGCAGGACCCATCCTACATTTTCTGAAGTATAGTTATCCAGTTATCTTGTGGACGAAAACATTTTTTTATGTGTTTAATGTATGCAAAGTGTTTAAGCAAATACACGGTTTCTGCAGATCGAATTCAAAGTTCCGGTGGCAAGGGGATCGATGTCATAGACAATCAGAAAGTTTAATTTGATGAACCCTTTCATTCTGATATATTTTTATGTTCATACCTTAAAAGCGTTATTAAAAAATTATGAGAATCAGTACATGAGCTTTAGAAAAACAAGTATATTTGCGTAATTACATTTTTAATTAATTTTTTTTTCTTTCGTTGTACATTTCCATTTATTCTCACATATTCTTTATTAATTAATACTAGTTGCAGCCCGTGAAATATTCACGGAAGTAAAACAAATTCTACATTTATGAAAATATATATTCATAAATATAGAATTTGTTTATACTCGTATATATATACGAGTATATATTGTGTATGATTGATGGAAAATACCTGAGCTGGCGATTGATGGAAAATACCTGAGCCATTTGAGCTTTGCAGACGATATCGTTATATTCTCACAAAACCCGAATGATCTTCAGCACCAACTGCAAGAATTGGCAGAGGTCAGCAGGGGAGTTGGTTTAAAAATGAATATTTCAAAAACCAAATATATGATGAACGGCTTTGCTACCTCAAAACCAATAAACGTGGATGGAAAACCGCTAGAACTTGTCCAGGAATATGTGTATCTAGGCCAACTTATTTCCTTTGTAGGTGGCATATCGGAGGAAATAGCACGAAGGACAAAACTGGCGTGGAGCTCATTTGGACGTTTGAACAACATCTTCAAAAGTAATCTCCCAATATCCTTGAAGCGAAGGGTCTACAACCAGTGCATTCTTCCAGTACTTACGTATGGCTGCGAGACATGGACGCTCACAGTAAAGAACACGCAAAAGCTCCAGACCGCACAAAGGGGCATGGAGAGATGCATGTTAGGATATACTAAAAGAGACCGTAAACGAAACACCTGGATTCGCAATATAACAAAGGTAGAAGACGTTATAAAGGTGTGCAAAAGAATGAAGTGGCAATGGGCCGGACATGTAGCCAGAATGTCAGACTCCCGATGGACATCCGAAATAATCCAATGGTATCCAAGAGGCATAAAGAGGCCTAGAAGAAGACCGAAGGTACGCTGGATGGACAAAATCAGGAAGCATGGCAGCATCACGTGGCATCGGTGAGCAAAGGACCGAACTGTTTGGAGTCAACTTGGGGAGACCTTCATCCAGCAGTGGATCGACCCTGGTTGGCAATGATGATGATGATGATATATCGTGTATACATCGTCCCCTTTTACACCGGTTCAAAAATTGTTAACTAGGTATTTAAAATTCGTTCAGTTATCACGAACCCACCGAGATTCAAATTTCGAATTACTTTCGGAGATAATCCAAGTATTCATCTCTCGCTCTCTTGTATTCAAAATTCAATTTTCATATTCTTTCTTTGACGACAGCCATCGTATGGGTTTTGGCCTATTTATGTTATGATTTTTGTGTTGCGTAGAGATGGTATGCATTTAACAGACTTAAGGAAATGTGAAGTGTCACAGGGCTGAGAACATTAAAACTTTAAGAGATTTATTACGAAGACACATTTGAGTAACTTTGACCACTCAACGGCGCCATAGCTTGAATGATTTGAGATGCAGTGTACGCGCAATCATTTCAATCTGAAGTTAACCGGGCTATAGTCGTAAGGCGTTTACTTTTCAAGTACGAGTATTACTTGATTACCGAAGATTTTAATTGATTTGTTTTTTGTGCACGTGGTATAGTGGGGTTCATGAGAGTTTGCACTTTTTAATACATTGAGTAGCTTAGTGCGTAATATACAAAATGTATCAATGTATTATTAGTAAGTATCTTGGCCGTGATTGGCTAATGTGATCCGTTAGTATTCAACTTTGCCATGATTTGTTGATGTGATCCGTTTATTTGAATCAAAATACGGTGACCATAATGTCTGAAGTTAGGAAAAGGAAGAGCATTGTGTGGACAAACTAAAGAAGTGGTAAGTTATCCACTTTTGCATTGCATATCCATGTAAACACTTAGTGAGGAAAAATATAATAATAATAATAATTTTGAATCAGTGTTAGGGTCATTTATTTATTTTTACAATACATACATACCTAGTTATAAGTAATTTTAATTGGTCTTAGAATGTATTAGTGTTAATTGTGTTTTCTTTGCCTATTGAATAAATAATTAGATTTTATATTGCCCATTGGTTTCATTATTGTCATTAGGTACGTACCATAATCTGATATTATATTATTATTATGGTAAGTAAGTTTTTTATTGGAATATAAAGTATTAGATAGACAATATTTAAAAATATATAATAATATATTACCAAATAAATCAAAATATGGCCATCCTAGTGAAACCCACTCTACACTACAATACATCAACTTCTACCAACCAACCGACTAATTTTAAATACATTAGTAAACTGTTTAAAGATCATAGAGCAACCGTTTTAATATGAATTCATTTTAACAGACCTGCAATAGAAAGGAAAGGGTGGCCCCCTTGTCACAATTAACGGGCCAGTTCTGGGTCAGGCAGGTCACCCGTGCCCAGGGGCTAAGTCACTCTTTCACAGGATGTTATTATATGATCTATTCTACAATAAGTATGTTAGTTGGTAACCTTGCCATATATTCTAGTTAAAAGTAGTATACTATAAACTTATTTGAAATTGTTTATTTATATATAACGGCCGCAACCGTTACATAAAAAATTTATTTCAAATACAAATATACAAAAATAACATTGAAAGAAATTTTAATGAAAACAGCAAAATCAAACATCTGATATAGCAAATATTAAAGTCAACAACAAAATTTAAAAAAAATCCAAACTTAAACAAATAGTCAAGTCGGATTAACACACATACCATCACGCCGTGTCCCTTTGCGGGGTAGACTACACCTAAAGCCGAATATATTATTATCAAATATCGGAAGATCTACAAAGATTTCTTTATAGTATGCATTCCTTAGTAAATTTTGTTTGTCTTCCTTGATAATTGCTGTTATCTTACCAAATATGTTTTTCAGAACAAATGCCGATCTGGTGTATTATCTAATCTAATGGCCGCAACCACTATCTTCTTATTCTTCCACTAAACTTAAAATATTTTTTAACTGTCAATGATAGTGGATTAAAGTCCCGAGTTGTAGTTCCTTTGAGGAGAGTTTGCTCTGTAAACGGCGCTATATAAATTGTCATCGTATTATTATTATTATTTCTAACTTTCCTCAAACGATAGCTATGAGACATAATAAGGTAGGTTTTTTAGAACATGTTTAACAAATAATAAACTGCGTTTTTACAGTTCCTCCACGTATAGGGATTAGATGAGGTGGTATGCTGCTAATGAGAGCGCCGGTAGGAGGTCTGAACCTAAGAAAGGATGGAGGTGACGCAAGAATGTAGATGGTCTCGGTCGCATCCTGCGCGCTCTCCAGGTAAGCATTCCTTCAGAGGTTCCGCCCATCCTCTTACAACTATGCGGGTAATTCTAGTGTATGTTATTGTGCCCTTGTTGGCTAACACGTGATACAGGGTCCATTAAACAATGCGGGTGAAAAAATACAGTCCGCCATAGAGAAATATATTCTTATTATATTATGCTATACTAACATACAGTGAAACCTAGCAGATTTACTGCCATGTGGAATTTTTTGCCAACCAATCAAAAAGATAAAATAATAATTAATAGGCCATCGATCCTTTGTGATTCATGATAATTTTCAGTCATCTTAAAAATGAATGACAGTTTATTTATTTTTATTTATTTAACACTTTTATTTTAAATTGGCGGGCTTATTGCCAGGCGGCAATGTCTTCCAACCAACCATACAAAAGTTACATGGTCGCATAAATCATTCAAATGATTATCCATCCCCACGAAATAGTCCTTAGAGGAAGAGATGGTGAGGATGATTTATTGATAAATAATAAAACACGTTAGATCGCAATGCGGAAAGAGAGTGGAATTTTATTAGTAACGTAGGTATTTATATCTTATTAGAATGTGCGCGAGAATGCGCTCGCGATATGCCTGCGTCTCGCTTCTGTGAATGCAAAACGATTAATTGTTGTATGTAGGTAACAATCTATTTACGGAACCGGCGAGACAGCGTGGTGCTTTCTCTCTCTAGTATGGAGTGCGGTCCGCTCGGCTATGGGATGAATGGCCGGCGAGTGACCTTCGGACTTGTTTACTTAGATTTATCGAGGAATCCGAAGGTCATTTCATCGGTCATTGACCGTATGTATGAACGCTGAGTGGGCGACCGCCACACCATAAACACATACGTGAGCACATGCCCACGAACTTCACAAAGACGGACAATCACCCGAACATTCTTATTCATATAAAGTGAGATATCACCAATCAAAGGAAAAGGAAGGGATGGTGGAGAGGAAAGGAAAAGAAAAATCAGGAATGAAACACGTTATTTTACTGACTAGAAATTAGGAGTTTTTTTTCAGTCGTTGCTTAAAGCATGCCAAGCATAGTTGTACGTGATTATGTGCAAACTGTTACACTTTAGCAAAGTAACCATTGTGACAGATCAAACTGAAATGATCAAGATGATTGGAAGAGTCCATCCGCAGCTGTCTTTCATGTAACAGATAGCAAGCAGGATGTGAATGCTGAGTGTGAGTGTTTCAGCTGAGTGTTTAAGTATTCAGGAAAGAAATATGGACTTAGTTGTTAAGGAATGGAACCTTTTCGTTACAGGCCTTGCCTAGTGAAGGTTTTTTTTATGTATACGAAATAATAGGTTTATGCATTCATAATATGGGAATATAAATAAATATAGGTTTGTTAAAAGCAACATAGTATGTGCATAACATATATAGTACATAGGTCTGTAAATATGAAACCGGATTTTTTTTAATAGAAAACACACATTTATTGTATGAAAAGAGTAAAAAATATATTATTCCAAGTATTGCCCATCGCTAGCTACACATTTTTCCCATCTCTCTGGCAATTTGTGGATTCCACGCCAAAAAAACTGTTGCTCTTTTGAGGCAAACCAATCATCGAGCCATTTTCGTAAGAAGTAAAGCGCTGCTCAGCAAGTGCGAGTCCCATCGATGCAAATAAGTAGTTATCGGATGGAGCCAAGTCTGATGAGTAAGCCGCATGCGAAAGTATTTGCCAACTAAACACCTCAATTGTTTCCTTGATCGGTTTTGCTGTGTGCGATGGTGCATTATCATGAAGCAACATCACTTTGTGTTGCCTCTTTTGATATTCTGGTTGTTTTTCACGCAATGCTTGGTTCAAATCCATCATTTGTTGTCGGTAGCGTTCAGTATTAATGGTTTCGCCAGATTTTAGTATGTACATATGTATATGTTTTTTTATGTATGTATATTTTTTTTTATGTATTTATTTTTATGTATTGGGTGTTAACATAAGTTATGTCCGTTTTTTTTTCAAATTTAAAAATGAGCACCAAAAGTAAAACAAAATGGTAAAGATTATACGTCATTCGAAAGAAAATTTTCTGCTCTACAAGATATTGTGTTTGCTTTTACATTACATATATTATTTTATTTGATTACAAGCCTTCAAAATGGAATGTCAAGTAGACGAAAGTGAGCATTTTCGACACCTCCTTCTGTTCGCGTTCAATCGAGGGAATAAAGCTGCCAAAGCTGCTCGCGATATTTGCGAAATGTACGGTGAAGTTAAAATACTGCTACATGGCAATAAACCCGCCAGATAGTTCTGTTTACAACGAAAGTTTAATAAAATATTATGAATCTTGTTTGATTGGTTGGAAAGGATTGTTGAATAACTATTAACTCACCATGTGTGTACCTTAGTGTCTAAATAAATAAATGTGTTTCCTCAAATATAAATGCATTCACCCTTCCTGTTCTGTAATGTGTAACTAGTACACATTGCTTCTTAAAACTTTAATATCTCAATAAATATAATATAATAAATACTGGGTTCAGATTTTAGGTATTCCTCCGTAATACATTTACGTATTGAATGAAAAAAAATATATTAATCATAATTAGCACTTATCGGCCACATCAGAGATATTTTGTGAAAATTGGAAATAAATTCACCAATACAATCAAACGTGTGACAGTGTGTGATGTAGGTATATTCATTCTAAAAACCTATGAGAACGCAAGAAATAGAATCTCACTTCACTCACTTCTCTCGCTTGAGTAGCTCGCGAGCTTTCGTTTCAGGTGGTCGCTTCACCCGTTTTGTGAACGTCGGCCGATGTTTTTTTTCATGTTTTCAGCAATTAAATTTCAATTATTATCACTTTTGACTTGAAATCTAATTAATTTAAGCGATTGGCTATGAATATTCTTATTTTTCCGATTTTAAATCGCTCATTTTTACATGTGTATTGAATACACAGCACCG
This sequence comes from Odontocerum albicorne, assembly GCA_949825065.1. NCBI lineage: Eukaryota > Metazoa > Arthropoda > Insecta > Trichoptera > Odontoceridae > Odontocerum > Odontocerum albicorne. The sequence continues at coordinate 2,322,832 of OX463855.1, forward strand.
AAACGCGAGGATTTTTTTAGCACAGGAAGGGAAAGGTTAAAGCAGGTTGAATAATGAGTTCGATCCTTATAGCATATCATTGTGCATTTGAGAAAAAAATTGTTTTTCTTTTACACCATAAATTAACAATTTAAGAAATTTACATTAAAACAGAGATGAGGGAAGGGATATAGTGTTTGGTGCAGACCAATCCTAGGATTGCTACCCAGAAAAAAAGCATTAAAACTTAAAGCTGAAACTGCTTTGGGGTCGCTGGTTAAAAAGTTTTATAACCTTTGTTATAGATGGAAGTTGAAAAAGTCAGGTAAGCTTCCTGACGGAGGCTCAACATGCCCAGCGTGAGCACAGAACACGGCCCGGCCCTCACATTCTGCGCCATACATCTCAATAGCGAGTTATGTTGCGAGTGCCATTCATATGGAGATTAGGGGAGGGCGGCTCTCAACTGTTCCTGATTGGTGACCACATTTTTTTTAAATTATTTCCATAAAAAAATGTTTCGTTATACGGTCAAAAAAATGCTTTAAATTCAAAATTCGCCACAATTTGCACAACTTAAAAATGAAAGGTGAAAGAACTAGTGCCGATGATGACGCAGCTAAAGAATATTCCAATATTTTGAAAAGAATTATTGAAAGAGGTGGATACCGACCTAAACAAGTTTTCAATGTAGACGAGACAGGACTCTATTGGAAGCGAATGCCTGAAAAAACTTACATTTCAAAATATGAAAGGCTGCATCTGGATATAAGGTGTCAAAAGAACTATTAACTTTGCTCCTTGGTGCTAATGCTGCAGGGGATTTTAAGTTAAAACCACTTTAAGTATATCTTTCCGAAAATCCAAGGTGTTTTAAAGGACTGAACAAGAAACAGTTGACCGTCATTTGGAGATCCAACAAGAAAGGTTGGATGACTAAGATTCTCTTTGAAGACTGGTTTAAAAATTACTTTTGCCCAGAAGTAAACAAATACTTAAAGGACAATAACTTGAGCAACAAGGTATTGCTCATTTTGGATAATGCTCCAGGGCACCTGGTTAATTTATCTGAATTATCTGAAGATGTGGAGATTGAGTATCTTCCAAAAAATACAACAGCTCTGATCCAGCCAATGGATCAGGGTGCAATAGCCACTTTTAAGGCTTATTATTTACGCAGAACTTTTCGTAACCTTATTCACAAAACCGATAGTGAATCTTCGATAAAACAGTTTTGGAAAAACTACAGCATCAGAGATGCCGTAGACAACATAAGCGAATCGTGGAAGGAATTAAAATCAACCACAATGAACCATGTTTGGAAAAAAATATGGCCAGAATGCATAAACACTAATGAGCCTAAAGTTAATTATTTTTCTGAAATTCGACAAAACATATTAAATTAAGCGAACAATCTCGGTTTAGAGGATTTAGAAGAAGGTGATTTGATTGATTTTCTAGACGCTGACAGAAAACCTCTTTCAAACGAGGAACTGATTCAGTCAGAAACAGAACAAGCACTTGATGATGAGCCAGAGCCAGAGCCTGCTATATGCCAACAGCTAAAAGCAAAAAACTTGTCGAATGCGCTTCCTTATTTCGAGCAGGTAATGAACATCCTTCAAAATGATCCCGCCGAAGAACGCAGCGCTAAAGTGTCTCGAGGAGTAAACTCAGCCATTACCTGTTACAAAACACTGCAAGGCGAAGCAGAAAGCAAGGCGAAGCAGAAAACAAGGCGAAGCAGAAAGCAATTCGAAGCGGACAACGTTGGACCAATATTTTAAACTGGGTCCAGCAATCCACAACAGCGGAAAGTGATGATGGCAGCATATTATATGGTAGCTTACTGCTTCTTCATGTTAATGTTCCTCATCAGATTAAAACAGTTTTTAAACATTTTATTTTATGTGTTTTATTGTATGTACATATGATTTCTTTTGTTTTTTAATTCATGTTTATTTTTTGAATTTCTGTTTATTATTACATTGTTTTGTATTGGGTGTTAACACTTGCCTTACTGTTCTAAAAAATTCCGCCAGCCACGGTACTGGACGCTAAGCGTCCAGTGAAAAATGTATGTTTTAAATTAAAATTATGCAGTCTGCTAGGTTATTTTTTGTAATTAGCTATAAAAACAATTTTATTATGTATTAAAACGTCGAATAATCAAATAAAATATAAGTCCTGGTCACTCGCTATCCATCACAGGGTGGCAAGTGTTAACATAAGTTGTGTCCCTTTTTTTCCAAATATAAAAATGAGCACCAAAAGTAAAACAAAATGGTTAAAGTTATAAGTCATTCGAAAGAAAATTTTCTGCTCTACAAGATATTGTATTTGCTTTTACGTTACATATATTATTTTATTTGATTACAAGCCTTCAAAATGGAATGTCAAGTAGACGAAAGTGAGCATTTTCGACACCTTCTTCTGTTCGTGTTCAATCGAGGGAATAAAGCTGCCAAAACTGCTCGCGATATTTGCGAAGTGTACGGTAAAGATGGTATGAATGAAAAGGCAGCTTGTCGATGGTTTTTGCGTTTCAAAGACGCTAATTTCGACCTGAAAGACATCGAGCGTTCCGGACGACCAGTGGACTTCGATGAAGACCGCTTAAACTATATTATTCATGAAGATCCCCTTCAAACCACCGTAGAATTGGCTGAGCAGATGAATTGTAGTCACATGACTGTATACCGCCATCTTAAATCAATGGGAAAAGTCCAGAAGTTCGGCGCTTGGGTTCCACATGTTTTGAGAGAAAACAACAAAAATCAACGTTCGACAATTTCTGTTGGTTTGCTCGCGCGTCATCGAGCTACGCATGGCCACAAGCAAAGGTTCCTTTACCGCATCATTACTGGTGAATACATTATTGACTAATTTATTGCTATTTTTTTTGTTGTGTCCTCTTGTTGTCTTCACTTGGAAAAAAACGGACACAACTTATTTTAACACCCAATACTTTTATTTTTATGTAAGCATTTTTATAGAAAATAAAAATAATAAACTGCTTTATGAACTAAAAACTATATTATTTTATATGAAATTGGAACAGATCCAATTGAATTTGTATCAAAATAATTGATTCGTTATACGGCTTTTCGCTATACGGCCAACTTTTCCGGAACGTATCTAGGCCGTTAAGCGAGGTGTACTAATTTCAGCTGAGTGTTTTAGTATTTAAGAACTTTTTAAAACATACACTTTTTGCTATGTGGACATGGAAAATTGAGAATGGGAGCTGAATAGATGTTGTAGAGATGCGTGATTTTGGAAGCAGGATTTTTCAGGAGTCAAATAAACCGAAAGAATCTTATTAATTGATAGTGAGAAAACGAACAATAGAGCTTAGTCGTATATCATATATATACTTGTATGCCGATACGACGACTCGAAGTTTAGAAGACAGTGGACAAAAATATTGTAGATTGATATGTAGTTTTGCAAGAGGTGGGTGAAGTAGATTGCAGAACCGCGAGGGATTTCATCTCGAGGAACAATACGGTCCAACTCGGCTGCCCTGCGAGATCACGGGGTCACACGACCCAGGCCCGTGCTGTGGTGGGGCGGAGTCTCGTCGTTTGCGAGGAGGGAAGGGACGATATCTTGCCATTATAGTTATTATAAGAATATTAAACAATTATTAAAAGTTTATCAAAGATGTCGTTTGTAGAACTTCTAAAGAGAGCTTCGGGATAGAAGGTAGAAATATATACAGCGAGAATAAGAGTAATTAGTTAGTGTCAAAATAATTTGTTGTTGAATATTATAATAATTAAAGGTGTTTTTATTAAAGTTCTAACCGGAGGACGCGGTCTTTAAAAAATGCCTCGGGGTTTTTCTTAACCAGTGCCATTAGATTTATCGTCCTGCCTCTTTACCGCGGAGCCAAGAGGCAATGTTGTATTCAGTTCCATTGATCAATCCTTCAGGTTTTTAGGTTAGCAATACTTACACACTTAGAGAGGTAAAAAAACTAACATACATATAGGTGCATCAATCAACCACGCGGCAATGCACAGGACTTCCGTACGGAAGGTCGTCGGTTCGAACCCCGCGCTGCGCTACTCCATTCGAATGATACAGGCACTTTTTCCGCCTAGTGTTTGAGGGTATAAAGATATTTGTATTTATTTATTTAACACTTTTATTGCAATACAATCTGGCGGGCTTATTGCCGGGTGGCAATCTCTTCCAACCAACCAGACAAAAGTAAATGAAGCAAGTTACGTGGTCGCATAAATCATTCAAATGACTATCCATCCCCACGAAATCCATAAACATATACGCGAGAACATGCCCACGAATCCCACAAAAACGGACAATCACCCGAACATTATGTTTCATATAAAGTGAAATATCATCAATCAAAAGGAAAGGAAAGGATTGTGGAGAGGAAAGGAAAAGAAAAATCAGGAATGAAACACGTTATTTTACTGACTAGAAATTAAGAGTTTTTTCAGGCGCTTCTTAAGGCATGCCAAGGACGGAGCGAGTCTTATATTGGTTTGTAACTGATTCCAGAGTCTCACTGCATGGACAGTAAAGGACGACGTAAAGAAAGAAGAGCGATGAACTGGAAAGGCCAATAAACAATCTCTGTTTGAGCGTAGCGCTAATCCATGATTGGAAAGACGCTGCAAATTTTCGGCGAGATAAGAGGGGGCGGCGGGACAGTTAAGGATATTATACAATAGAGACAATATGTGAATTTGGCGTCTATTTCTAACATTCAACCAGTTCAATGCCTTCTGGTATGAAGTTATATGATCGTACTTTCGTAGGTTGAAAATCAATAGGTTGTAAAAATAAATAAGTAGGTTGAAAAGAAAAGGATACCTATGCCTTCGGTCATATCTATCTTTAAAAAAAATCATGTAGCTTATGGCATTATGCTATTTTTTTATTTGGAGTGATTGGATTAAACCTGTATCAAATTTGGAGTCATTGAATTAAACTTGTATAAAATTTGGAGTGATTGGATTAAACCTGTATCAAATTTGGAGTCATTGAATTAAACCTGTATCAAATTTAGAGTTATTGGATTAAACCTGTATCAAATTTGGAGTCATTGGAGTCATTTAAAAAAAATCATGTAGCTTATGGCATTATGCTATTTTTTTATTTGGAGTGATTGGATTAAACCTGTATCAAATTTGGAGTCATTGAATTAAACTTGTATAAAATTTGGAGTGATTGGATTAAACCTGTATCAAATTTGGAGTGATTGGATTAAACCTGTATCAAATTTGGAGTCATTGAATTAAACCTGTATCAAATTTAGAGTGATTGGATTAAACCTGTATCAAATTTGGAGTCATTGTATTAAACCTGTATCAAATTTGGAGTCATTATATTAAACCTGTATCAAATGTAAAATAAATAAAATCGTCCAAGAAAATATCTGTAACTTTTACATTTCCTTCGTTCAATATATCATTCACTTGATCCAACTATACTTTTCTTGGTTTTTATCTTTCACGGCTTCCAATAATATTTGTTCTGTATAACATATTTGTTTTGTTGGTCTTTCATCATTCATTCATTGTACTTCCCCATCCAACTCAAAGTGTCCTTTTTCATCTAACTCAATACATCAGTCTTAAATTCACATTCATTCCTAATAGTTTAATTTCCTATTCTTCTTATTGCACGCATTTCTACAGAATTTGTTCGTCTCTTTCAGATTTTCATGTCCACGTTTCACTTCGATATATTAAAGTTGAGTACTGTTTAGTTATCATCTTAGAAGTGGATTTAAAAAATTATAATATTATAAATAAATAAAATATATAACCCGACTTCACGCCGAACAGCGAGAAGAAACCCTACAACACCACATCCTCGCTTGGACCGTGAAGTTCTATAAAAGTCGACAAAATCACAGCAATCCCTTAGTCACTGCCCTGGGGGGTTACCAGAGTAAGTTCGATCTACCCTTCCGTTATACTCGTAAGCACAGGCTCCCGAAACATTATCTATTGCCTGACTAGTCCACCTACAGTATTAGCTGGGACGACCAAGGTCTGAGTGAATGTGATGGAATACAAGTAGCCTGAACGAGTGGACTTGTTCTTGCTAAATAATTAGTTGTAAGAATTGGTATCTAGTTATAAGTAGTATGTAGGTGTTAATTATTTCTAAGAAATCATATATTCAGATTGAAAAAATTAAAATAAAATGACATGTAGGAAAATAAGATAAAGTAAGGCAATAAATGATAATATATAAATAAGATTAGTTAAGTAATAAATGTGTATATAGGTATAGCCTTGACAAATATTTGTACCATATATTACTTTGTTTAATAAAAAATAATAAAAATATATAACCCTGTTTTTTACTATCCTCAGTAATTAAAATTAAACATCGTTTTAATGGAAAAGTTAAATGAAAAGTAAAAATACAGAAATATACTGTTTTTAGTATGTAGATAACCACATCACAAGGTGTAGTTTCATTCTTCAATAACAAATTCGAACATATTTCCTAAATACTTAAACACTCAGCTGAATCATTCATACTACCTTGATCAAAAAGTTTAAGTACCGGCCACCGTGTGGCGCTGCCAGTCACCCGATTGGAATTCTATTTTTTTTTTGTTAGGTTACCACATCTATCATTGACACTTCTCTCCAAATTTCAGCGTCATAGCTTGACATTTGTAAAAGTTACGCTGTACTGAGTACATCTACCTTTGTGCGTGTTTTCGATTTTTTACAAGTTTGAAAATGGCATCAACTGTGCATCAACGAGTTTGCATTAAATTTTGTCTGAAAAACGGATTTAACGGTCCGCAGACCTTGGAAATGTTGGAGAAGTGTTTTTCGGTGACACGAACGCTTCAGAAGTGGTCGTGTGTCGGTCGAGGATGACGAACGCAGTGGCAGTCGAAAACCGATAAAAACATCGATAAAATCAAAGAAATGTTGGCCGAAAATCGCTAATTGCCCATCAGAAAGCTGGCAGAGGACTTTAACATTGCTTATGGATCCGCTCAAGAAATTTTGGTTAGTGATTTAGGCCTCAGACGTGTCGCTGCAAAACTGGTGCCGAAATACCTCAATTCATGCAAAAAAAGTACCGCGTTGAAATCGCGAAAGACATGATTTCCACGAGTTTTTTTACTAAAAACAACACGAATACTATCCAGCAGCCTTTGAATTCACCTGATCTGGCTCTCTGCTAATTTTTCCTGTTCAACCGACTTTAAAAACCGCTTCGCGGAACGCGTTACAGCATCCGAGAGGATGTCATGAAAAAATTGAAGACGGCTCTGATGGACATACCGAAAATTGAGTACCAGCGGTGTTTGGATCAAGCGTTGGCGTAAGTGCGTTGCAGTCGATGGGGAGTACTTTGAAGGGGACCATATCGATTTTGATGAATAAACTTGTATTTTCGATATTATGAATAAAGTCCTAAGACTTTTTGATCAAGTTAGTATTCTGCTTCACAAATTACAAGTTGATCTTCTAAATGAGTCAAGCTGCAAAAATAAACATGGTCATAAGAATTAACAGTTAAATATGTTCAGAATCATCTTTAAAACATGTTTACGTAAAAAAATATACAAAAATTACATTAAAAAAGTTGAATTTCCATGTATATTTTGATCAAAACCGGTAACTGTTCGCTAAATATTAAATATTAGCAACATAAAAAATGCATTTATGGTATATCATTGACCTTAATTCTGAGATTCAAGTCGTGACTCAGCGAGCAGGTCTGTTCTAACTCTTCGAACTGATTACAGTTTTCTGCCAGTATGAGATTGGTTCATAACTTTTTAATATATTTTCTTACAAATCTCATCGAATACTAATTAAATATTTATTAGCAAACTACACATTCCTTGTAGGCCCATCTAGTATTTTTTTATCCCACAACGAAGTAGTTACAACTAATTTCATAATTATTAAATAACTATATTGTGGGGTGAATGTTTTTGGTCTGTCTGGAGTGATGCAGTGTGAGGAGTTTGATTTCGCGTTATGTATACATGTGTCACTGTTTGTCAGGTTGATGACAATGTGCAACGGGGTTTTATAAATTGAAAAATCAGAAATAAGTATCAATTTATTTTTTTCATGTTATATGTCCTCGGTGAGATACAGGCAAAAGCCTAGTTTACTGGGGACACGACAAATGAAAAGCAACAACCCAGATCCATTAAAATTGTTTGTCCAAATTAAATTACCTGTTGTTTTTTCACAAATGATGTATATTTCTTGTCATGTGTAAAATAAATAAAAACTCCTGTATAATAAGGCTTCAAAAACTGGGCAATCAGTATTTACGTTGTATGAACTTTCATACGACTTTCATTACTTACAAAATTAAAGTAAATAAATTTATCTTGGGAAATGATTTTTTTTATTAGATAATTTTGTATTGCGCTGTTTACCATGACGATCCACTCAGGAGCATGTTTCAACTAACTCAACCTGTTGAAGAAATATGGAAAAGAAATAATTTTGTATTGCGCTGTTTACCATGACGATCCACTCAGGATCATGTTTCAACTAACTCAACCTGTTGAAGAAATATGGAGAAGAAATAATTTTGTATTGCGCTGTTTACCATGACGATCCACTCAGGAGCATGTTTCAACTAACTCAACCTGTTGAAGAAATATGGAAAAGAAATAATTTTGTATTGCGCTGTTTACCATGACGATCCACTCAGGATCATGTTTCAACTAACTCAACCTGTTGAAGAAATATGGAGAAGAAATAATTTTGTATTGCGCTGTTTACCATGACGATCCACTCAGGATCATGTTTCAACTAACTCAACCTGTTGAAGAAATATGGAGAAGAAATAATTTTGTATTGCGCTGTTTACCATGATGATCCACTCAGGAGCATGTTTCAACTAACTCAACCTGTTGAAGAAATATGGAAAAGAAATAATTTTGTATTGCGCTGTTTACCATGACGATCCACTCAGGATCATGTTTCAACTAACTCAACCTGTTGAAGAAATATGGAGAAGAAATAATTTTGTATTGCGCTGTTTACCATGACGATCCACTCAGGAGCATGTTTCAACTAACTCAACCTGGTGAAGAAATATGGAGAAGAAATAATTTTGTATTGCACTGTTTACAATTACGATCCACTCAGGAGCACGTTTCAACTAATTCAACCTGGTGAAGAAATATGGAGAGGAAATAAAACTTCTCTATCGCTAACAACGACATTGGAGTGTTTCAACCTCCACACTATGTGGATTCTTGAATTCATAAGTAAAAGATTAAAACCAGTGCGGAAGTGAATTCTCCAGGGATCGAACCTGAGGCGCATACTTACTTAGCGCGAATACTAACCGTTAGACCACAGCTGCCGAATTGAATAAATTGTATGGGTTAACTTTATTGTGTTGAGTTTGCCCTATACTGCTGTTCCATCTATTTTATAACATTGATATCGGTGTTAATTGAATACTGGCAACTTGCTAGAGAACTCTTGCACTAGAGAAAATGTAGGATGGTCCCTGTGACATTTGAAATGTCATGTCTCAAAGGGATGGGGTTAAATCGTTTTTGTTTTTACAAATAAAATCGTTTTTTTATAAATTGAAAAATTGTTTTTCTCTAAACTGACGTTTTAATTCCTAATTTTCATTATACTGACTTTCTAATGTATTGTATGATTTGTATCTATCTTTAAATAGGCCAAGATCCACTATGAATTAATACTAATTCTTCTTCTTCATGTGTCCTGCCGGGTCCCCCCGACGTTGACGATCACTTGGGAGAAACCTTGTCTGTCCTGGGCAGCACGGAACAGCTCCTCCACACCTCTCATCCCGGTCCATTCTCTAATGTTCCGAAGCCAGGAGTGCTGCCTTCTTCCAACTCCTCTACGACCCTCAATCTTCCCCTTTATGACAAGTTGTAGGATTGCATACTTTTCATCTCTCATTATGTGGCCAAAATATGAAGTCTTACGGAGCTTGATTGTTGTGAACAATTCTCTCTGTGTATTTGCTCTACGCAATACTTCAACGTTGCTAATCATGTCAGTCCAGGATATTCTTAGCATCCTTCGGTGGATCCACATTTCAAAAGCCTCCAAGCGGTTAATGATATTAACTTTGAGGGTCCATGCCTCGACACCATAAAGCAATACTAATTACGAACATTTAATTTTAGATATAAAAAAATCGAAAATCCAATTATCTAATACCCCATCCCCAGCCAATGCAGACTAACGTAGTGACTTTTGACAAACGTCACCAAATATTATTTGATTTTAACAAACTGCCACATTTTTTCTAATTTGTAACAAGATGTATTAATTTGTCATTATTGTTAGTTTTATGTAATGTATTTACCTAAATAACTTGCTATTAATTAAAATCGAGGCTCATATTAAAGTTGATACAACAATTAAAATTACTGAACGTCGTTACAAGGTTGTATTGGGGCAAATTTTTGAACTGTCACAGGAACTATGCTACATTTTCTCAAGTATAGACTGTTTGAACTCCAGTCCTTAAGCCGCCACACTTTATAAGAAAAAAAATTGCGCTGCGAGTTATTTCCCTTTTCCCGTGATGTCAGACCATAAGTCCGTCGTCGCTACTATTTCACACACAGGTGTGTCGCCACTGGAGAAGGAGCCCTTTTGGTCAGTTGTTTCTTCGTAACCATGTGATGTCGTGCTCATTAAAACAAATAAAAAAGATTTCGATTTTCTAATGTAAATTGCGCTAAATGGTGACTTATGTTGTGCACTATAACAGTGTGGGTGGAGGCGGGATTGCACTGAACTACAGTACCCGGCGGTAAGTAATACACATCGGGCTTAAGAAAGAGACTGTCGCTTTGTAGAGCGTTGTCTCTGTCGCACGGACTATTAGCGCATCGTGCGACAGAGACGACGCTCTACAACGCGACAGTCTCTTTCTAAAGCCCGATGTGTATTACTTACCGCCGGGTAATATATCGATGTTGATTTTTATTGTTTATTTTGTATCGCAAAGGTAATTTCACCGTTAAAATTGAATAAATAAATATGTTTGAAATGATTTTATGTAAATTGTGATAAACGTATCACCACGGCATTTATCTTGTAGGATAGGTATATAATAATATACAAAAGATCTCTACACTTTTCTTTCCAACCACAAAACTTTCGCTTTTTCCACATTCTGATATGTCTACTCAATCTATAATTATTCTCCCGTTTCCCTTTACCTTCTTTCATAATCTATGTAATCTACTTAATTTGGCGTATCTTATTTTTTTTATAATATTTTTTAATCTGTCAATTCAATAATATTAAGTTTGAATTCCGAAATTCACATACTGTCTCTATTGTATAACATCCTTAACTGTACCGCCACCCCCTCTTATCTCGCCGATTTTTTTCAGCGTCTTTTCAATCATGGATTAGCGCTACGCTCAAACAGAGATTGTTTATTGGCCTTTCCAGTTCGCCGCTCTTTCTTTACGTCGTCCTTTACTGTCCATGCAGTGAGACTCTGGAATCAGTTACAAACCAATATAAGACTCGCTCCATCAAGGCTCCGACAAGCATGCCAAGGATGGAGCGAGTCTTATATTGGTTTGTAACTGATTCCAGAGTATCACTGCATGAACAGGCTTATTGCCAGGCGGCAATCTCTTCCAACCAACCAGACAATAGTAAATTAAGCAAGTTACGTGGTCGCATAAATCGTTCAAATGACTATCCATCCCCGCGAAATCCATAATGACATACGTGAGCAAATGCAACGAACCCCACAAAGACGGACAATCACCCGAACATTATTTTTCATATAAAGTGAGATATCATCAATTAAAAGGAAAGGAAGGGATGGTGAAGAAAAGGAAAAGAAAAGCATTGAGCATGCCTTAAAAAAATAGCTAACTTAGATTTTATTTTTTTATACATTTTGTTTAGAAAGTAATTTGTTAGAAAAATAAGTTCTTTATTGATATACTGGCAAGTCCATTAACCACAAAAAATCCGCCGTGTCATCTCAAGAGCAGCGTTCTTCTAGGTCACAATGGCACTTTGTAAGCAAATGTGGTAAATGTCAATATGTTGAGCAATTCACTACAATGGAATGGCGCTGTGAATGACCCATTGTTTTGATTTTGCGGAAGAAAGAAATTTCGCGTGACATCCAACTGTCAACAGACAGAATGTGACACGGAGTGAATAGAGAAAACATCGGTCTTCCGCTGGCGTTTCTGACCTGCTTAACGGTTGGATTGCTTCAAAAGTAAATATAATATTATACTATTCACGGAATCGTCAAGATTTTTCCAATACTTATTCGATTATATTCATTTACAGTATGCACATATTTATATCACAGTCTCTCTCTTCTTCTCTCACTTAGTTTATAATTGATTTATTTCAAATTTTAAAAAATTCTCCCTCTAGCCGCGTAGTCGAAATTTATATTTTTAAACGCTAAAAAGGCAGTTCATCTTATATATCGTCGTTGTTAACCTTTCCCTTCCTGTGCTAAAAAAATCCGCGCGTTCCGGTGCTGTGTATTCAATACACATGTAAAAATGAGCGATTTAAAATCGAAAAAATAAGAATATTCATAGCCAATCGCTTAAATTAATTAAATTTGAAGTCAAAAGTCATAATAATTGAAATTTAATTGCTGAAAACATCAGCCGACGTTTACAAAACGGGCGAAGCGACCACCTCAAACGCTCGAGCTCGAGGAACTGAAGCGAGCGAACTGAGATTCTATTTCTTGCGTTCCCATATACCAAAGTAGAGTGAGATGTGAATAGCGTCGCTTCCTCACTCATAGCGGTTTTTTTAGAATGAATATACCTACGTTACACACTGCTACACGTTTGATTGCATTGGTGAATTTATTCCCGATTTTCACAAAATATCTCTGATGTGGCCGATAAGTGCTAATTATTATTAATATTATTTGTTCATTCAATACGTATTACGGAGGAATACCTAAAATTTGAACCCAGTATTTATTATATTTATAGAGATATTAAAGTGTTTTGAAGCAATGTGTACTAGTTACACATCACAGGGAAGGAAGGGTTAAGGAAAAAGTAATTAATTGCATTTAGACTTTATGAACCTCATCAAGTAATATAATGACTTTTCCATACAAACAAACAATCAATTTTTACAGTTAATATTTTTTTAGTGGCCTAACTTCGATATTGGCTTAAATAATGCCATTTTTTACTTTTAAAATGATAGAGATTTGTGTTTTTTATTCAAATAATGAAAAATCTCATTTTGAGCAAAAATTGTAATTAATGACTTTTTCCTTAACAACGACGATATGTATCATCACCATTGTCAACCAGGGTCGATCCACTGCTGGATGAAGGTCTCCCCATGGAAAACATTCTTATATACATATCATCATGCCGTGTTCCTTGCGAGTAGGCAGAGAGAGCGGATCTCCAAACTTCTCTATCCAAACAGATAACTTTCACCTCATCTACATTTATACATCTCGTCAAGTACTATCTTCTTATCATCATTGTCAACCAGGGTTGATCCACTGCTGGATGAAGGTCTCCCCAAGTTGACTTCAAATAGTTCGGTTTTTTGCTCGTTGATGACATGCTTCCTGATTTCATCTATCCAGCGTACTTTCGGTCTTCTTCTAGGCCTGTTTATGCTTCTTGGGTACAATTTGATTATTTCGGATGTCCATCGAGAGTCTGACATTCTGGCTACGTGTCCTGCCCATTGTCACTTCATTCTTTTGCACACCTTTATAACGTATAATAATGTATATATTCACTTATGGAAATATGTACGAGGATATTCGCTTATGAAACAATTGCATGCCAATCTCAGGTGTAACGTACTGGAAGCGAAAAAGATAAAAAGCAACTTTCAACATGTGACACACATCCTTAGTTGGTCTGTTTGCAAAAATCCAAGTTGGGTGTGGAGCATAAGAAAGTACTTGAAAACAGCCCTTTTGAAAGATCTTATTAACATTTGTGATTATATTCGTATATGAACATAAAACACATACCTAGATTCCCTCCACCTAAACCCAAATATGATACTATCACACACCACAGCTTAAGCTATGTAAAATTAAAAAAAGATCATGTCTATCGGATACAAAAAATGAGTTGAAAAAGCAGATTTTTTTCTTATCGATGGTGCGTAGCCGTTAAACATTTTCATTTCAATGAAAAAAACACATAAATCATTTTAAAATCATAATAAAAAACCAATATTTTTTCAAAATTAATCTTGTCCAGGCTTCAAACCAATTAAATAAGATCAAGTCCGAATTGACCAATCATAGCTTTCCGATTGTGTCTAACTTCATACCAGTTCACCAGCAACTGTCAGTTTTTAATATTACTAGTTGCATTGTATTGGTGAATTTATAGTTTGATTGTATTGGTGAATTTATTCCCGATTTTCACAAAATATCTCTGATGTGGTCGATAAATGCTAATTTTTACTAATATTATTTTTTTCATTCAATGCGTAAATGTATTACGGAGGAATATCTAAAATCTGAACCTAGTATTTATTATATTTATAGAGATATTAAAGTTTTAGAAGCAATGTGTACTAGTTACACATCACAGGGAAGGAAGGGTTGACAAATGATGTTTTTCTAAAAATGTGCAGATTCTGGTAAATATTCAATCTACTTACTAATCAAAACCGCTACCTTCCTATCTTTTCACTAAAAATAATGTGAGTGATGTTTTTCTATTTTTTTCAATAATTTGGGTTTCAACTCCCGATTTAGAATGTCTATGAGAAGAGTCGGCTCCCAAAACCCCCCGTATACATTGTCCTTTTATTTGTCTTTCAAAATAAAGCTCGAGTACAATACGTATAAGATATTCTTATTTTTATTAATAAGGTACAGTTATAATAAATCCACGTTTCTTCTGTTTGCTGATGACCTCAAAATCTTAAAAAAAAATCGTTCTTATACCGACTGATTAGACCTACAGTCAGATCTCAACAACGTTTGTGAGTGGAGCCACAATTATAAATTATATTTCAAAGCATCAAAGTGCAAAATTATGTCGTATCATCGCACACACGTCTTGAAATTCCATAGATATACACTAGAATCTACACCTATACCCCCGCACAGATAATATTAAAGATCTGGGTGTCTTGTTCCACAGCAATCTCGCGTTTGGTCCTCACATAGAAATTATGTGCAACTCAGCTTATAAAACTCTAGGATTTGTAATGAGAATCTCTAAGTCGTTTGAAAACCAAATGTTGCTCAAAACGTTGTTTAATTCATTAATCCGTAGCAAACTAGAAAGCAATGCTTCCATTTGGAGACCGGTGGGGGCGCAGAACTCACTCATGGTGGAGAAAGTACAAAAAAAATATCAACGATGTCTCTATATGAGAGAGTTCGGTGTCTATCCATGGTTTTATCGTACTCAGTTTCTGCTGGGTATGCTCGGGTATAACTCCTTGAGCGTAAGAAGAGATATTCGTCTCCTGGTATACGTTGTCAAACTCGTTCGAGGAGTTGTGAGCTGTCCAGCATTACTACAAAGATTAGCGTTAAATGTTCCTAACAATTACACTAGACTGCGCCGGCAAGAACTGTTCTCAATAACATACGCAAGAACGGGTCTTCCAGCCGCTGTGCCTATTGGAAGGGCCTTAACTCTTCTGAACGGGACTGCTTCGGATATTGACATATTTCATATCGCATTACCAAAAGCAAAAGTAAATTTTCTTCTAAGATTGAGCACGTTAGAAAGCACTCATCAACGTACTTAAGTTAATGTGAATATATGTGTATCATATGTTTGTGTGTATATATGTATGTATACTACTCGTATATACCTTATTTTTTATTTAATTGTACATAATTTTTCTTTATTTTTAAGATGTCTTGTATTTTTCAAAGTAATTGGGCTAAGTCTGTTTTGAAAATATAAATATAATATACGAGTAAATAAATAAATATAGAGTAAAAATAGGGACCAAAAAAATAGGTTTTATTGGTTTCTCATATTCTTATTTTTTTACAATATAATTGCAATTAGAGAAAGAAAAGTTTTGCGTAAACCGCAAACATTATCGTTTCAGCATTTCTAAGTATAATTATCCGATAATTTGCTCGTTAAATAATCATTTTTCTTTATTGTTAGTTCGAACATTACCTCGCATATAATTTTTCTTCAAGACTTGAGAATCATATATCTATACCATATCTGAACGGAATGATCTCTTATATTTGTAAAGAATTCTCCCTTCATTTTGTTTCCTGAATGCTGTTGCGAAAACACGCCATAGAATAGACCCCTTTGTGTTGCCGAATAGATATTTAAGTGTTCAAAGCGACTTGTTACAATAGATCCGTGCTATGGAATTAATTGCAAGAATTATATTACTATAGTAAATGACTTTAGAGAGTTCAGTGACTCTATATGTGAAGAGCGTGCGCATTATATTTCAAAAGCTTTTTCCGGTTGAAAATATTTATATTATAGTACATTCACATAAATTCATTTACGAGTATCTACTGTAGTTTACAGGGGCTGAAATACTGTAGTTAAAAGGGGGATTCGGATACATGGTATATAGTAGAGTGGGTTTCACGAAAGTTTGCACTGCTAGTCTAGGATCTCTCTCCCTGGCACCATCGCAACTCATTATCTGCGAAGACTGTTGGGGTCAGCTCTCCTCGTCCTCAGGTTGTATGCTCTTCTGTCTCGGACTACGTCCCCCAGGCCGTGCCTCTGCATCAGGTTATCTCTTTGCACCACCCATGAATTCCTTGGTCTTCCTCTGGTTGTTATTCGAGGAAGATCCATGGAGATTGCCTGGTTCACAATGTGATCGGGTGCTCTGCGTTCAACGTGCCCATACCATCTCAATCGCCTCTCCTCCATCTTACTGATGATGTCTGTAACACCCAGGCTTCCACGATGTGTGAGCTTCTTATTTTGTCTCTTAGGGACACACCAGCTGACCATCTTAGCATGCGCATTTCAGCAGTTTCTAGTTGCCTAGAGTAAGAGGTATACATCGTCCAGCATTCGGAGCCATAGAGGAGTGCGGGTCTGACAATTGTTTGGTAAGTTTGCACTGCTAGTCTAGGATGACCATATTTTAATTTATTTTGTAATATATTATTATATATTTTTAAATATTGTCTATCTAATACTTTATATTCCAATAAAATACTTACCATAATAATAATATAATATCAGATTGAGGTATGTACCTAATGACAATAATGAAATCAATGGTCAATATAAAATCAAATTATTTATTCAATAGGCAAAGAAAACACAATTAACACTAATAAATACTAAGACCGATTAAAAATGACTTGTAACTAGGTACTTATTGTAAAAATAAATAAATGTCCTACTCAGTTTATAAATAAATGGCCTACTTTATCCTACTTAGTTTCTGCTGGGCATGTTTGGGTATAACTCCTTGAGCGTAAGAAGAGATTTGCGTCTCTTGGTATACGTTGTCAAACTCGTTCGAGGAGTTGTGAGCTGTCCAGCATTACTACAAAGATTAGCGTTAAATGTTCCTAACAATTACACTAGACTGCGCTGGCAAGAACTGTTCTCAATAACATACGCAAGAACGGGTCTTCCAGCCGCTATGCCTGTTGGAAGGGCCTTAACTCTTCTGAACGGGACTGCTTCGGATATTGACATATTTCATATCACATTACCAAAAGCAAAAGTAAATTATCTTCTTAGATTGAGCGCGTTAGAAAGCACTCATCAACATACTTAACTGACTGTGAATAAATGTGTATCACATGTTTCTGTGTATATACTCGTATGGATGCATATGCATTATTTTTTATTTTATATAATTTTTCTTCTTTTTTAATGTCTTGTATTTTTCAAAGTAATTGGGCTTTGCCTGTTTTGAAAAAAAAAAACACTGATTCAAAACAAATAATAATTAATATATTCTTCCTCCCGTATTTATGGTACATATATATATGCAATGCATATTATCTGGTTAACTACCATTGTTTCATACCTTTATTTCATGTAGCCGAAAAATATTATTACTAGGTTGGCCGAGGCGTATCCAGAAAGTAAGTGTACTGAGGCTCTCACGAACGGATGGATTTTATTTTCGACATGTTGGTTACATTTCCGTGTAGCCTGGCCCTTCCCCTCCTCAACGAGACCGGTTCGAGGTCAGTACGTTGAGAAGTGTCGACGCGACAACACGTTTCGTGAAAAATTTCAATCCAATCTCCCGCCAAGTGCGAAATACGCGGCGTCATCCGTTATCTCGTTTGGAAGGGAAAACCTCCGGTTGAGGTTTATAATGAGGTGAAAACTGCATATGGTGATAAAGCTATGAATCGTACGAGTGTGTACAAGTGGTGTCGCGAGTTTAAAAACGGTCGTACGTCTGTGCATGATGATCAGAGGAGCGGAAGACTCGTATATATCTAATATGGCATAAATGGACATGATTGCAAGCTAAACTGATATTGTATTACTTTGAATTTAATTGATTATCTTTCAAAAATAAATTAATCTAAACTTTTTTAATGTATTAGGTATTTATAAATATTGTTAAAACGTAGGGCGATTGAGAAAGACACAGCATGTTACAGAACTCTTAAATAAGAAAAGGAAAAAAAAGGTGGTATTCAACTAACTGACAAGTTTATAAAGAAAACACCTGAAAGCACTTAAACACGCCTCGTTTACTTAATTATGTATATTGATAAATAAATATTTTTAATATATTATTGATAAATAAATTTACTAATGATAAATAAATAACTTTCGAACATTCAACATTCACACACATTTTCAGTAACCAATTATGTGCGAAATTCAAAGGCCGCCTGTATATGAATGTTTTTTTTTTTTAAATCAAATCAGTTACCTGTCTTATGAGTCACTTATTTTTTTAACCCGTTACAGTGGGGGGCACAAGCGTATGTTATGCTGAGGACCTTCCTTCAACCGACACATCGCTTCTTAAGAAGAGGTGATGTCAGAGGTGGCAGACCCGTTCCATATGAGGATTGAACCATCATCAATCAAATGCTTTTGAATATTTTAAAACAGTGTAATAATAGACAGACGATGGGTCGATTTCTTATGATGTTTTTGACGATATCCGTGGCCTAGTGCAGGGGTCTCCAAACTTTTTAGCCTAAGGGCCACACTGACTCCTCCACTAAGTCCCAAGGGCCAAGACCTAGTTAGATCATCATACCAACATACTGTAGTTTTGAATTACGCGCAAATTTTCGTATTAGGACTAGCCGGCGAGGGAGATATCTATGGCGCAGGGTTCGGGGGTGGACTCCGCTCCGTTCGGAATTGCCCCAGAACTTCAAATGGAAACGATTGATTTGCAGTGTAACGACATGTTTAAAGAAAAATATTTAGTCATCATTGCTAGAATTTTATACGAGTCTTCCACTCACACGGTTTGATCAGTTGCATAAATTTGATCGTGGCTTTTTTCCACTTTCGGCACTGTGCCACGGCATCTGTGTGGAAAAATATTCTCCAAAATGAAATATACAAAAAATATTTACAGATCCAAATTAACTGATGAGCATTTGAAGTCGCTGCTGATAATTTCTACTAGTAAACTTGATCCACAACTGCAAACAATTGTCAGTGGAAAGTTACAGCTACATAAATCTCATTAGTCATAATTATAATGTTTAATTTCATTATGTGAATTACCTATGTAAGTCACTTATTGTAAGTTTTTAGGATAAATCTCGTATCATTAATTGCAGTTAAAATGTTAAATTTCATTATGTACGAGTATGTCAGTTATTGTGTTTCTTAATTGTTTGTTAAATAAAAACATCTGATTATTATTTTGTATGATTTACTTACAATGTAATCAAAATAAACTATGACAGGCCAGATACCGGGCATATCCGGCCCGCTACCGCGTTGGATTGGTGATGCTCGCGGGCTGGTGTTGGCCCGCGGGCCGTAGTTTGGAGACCCCTGGCCTAGTGAATAAAACTCTTGACATCCACATTTTATAAGTATATTTCTTATTATGTCATATATTGACACACCATACATTCTTCATGGTTGACTTTCGTTCGGAACGTCACCGGTTCAAACTCCGCGCTGTAATACTCCCCTCCCCTCGAATGACACAGGTATTTTTCCGTCTAGTATTTGGAGGTATAAGGAAACCTATAGCTTCAGTCATATCTACGAGCATTCTTTAAAAAAAAAACATGCCGGTGTCTCCGATCTTCTCAAATCTGTGTTCTGTCGGATTTAGTACAGCGGTGCGGTATGTGAGTTTGCTGGTGTGCAACGGTTCAATATAAAAGTATATACACCATCGTGAATAAAGATTGTTTTGGGTGCCGTATTCACAAACTGAGCTGTTAAGAGCATCACCAAGACGCACACGGAATGAGCTTGTTGAATAAATTTTCCGATATCGATATTTTCCACATCTCGGTAGATAAATGGAGGTTTATTTATTTATTTAACGCTTCATTGTAAAAGTAATCTAGTGGGCTTATTGCTAGACGGCAATCTCTTCCAGCCGACTAGAGAAAAGTAAATAAAGGAAGTTACATTGGTCGCAAAAAATATTCAAATAATTTTTAATCTTTGCTATCATTAATGAAAGGAAATGAAAGAAATGGTGGAGAAGAAAGAAAAGTTTGTAATGAAACACATTATTTTACTGACTTCAAATTAAATATTAAACTCCTTAATAAACTTTGTAGGTACAACTTAGTCACTTCACAGAGAAGTATGAGTAACATTGTTCCTTTTGTCATTATGTTACGAGTATATTTAAATTATTGACTATTTATTTCTTCTTATTTGATGTTATTTACCATAGTTTCACCTGTATCAAATGTAAAATAAAATCATATAAATCAATGTTGGCATTTAGACACTGTGAACCATCAGATAAACCACGCTGTGAACCATCAGGTAAACCACGTTTTGAACCATCAGGTAAAACACGTTGTGAACCATCAGGTAAACCACGTTGTGAACCGTCAGGTAAAGCACGTTGTGAACTACCAGTTAAACCACGCTGTGAACCATCAGGTAAACCACGTTGTGAACCATCAGGTAAACCACGCTGTGAACCATCAGGTAAACCACGTTGTTAACCATCAGGTAAACCACGTTGTGAACCATCAGGTAAACCACGTTGTAAACCATCAGGTAAACCACGCTGTGAACCGTCAGGCAAACCACGCTGTGAACCGTCAGGTAAACCACGTTGTGAACCATCAGGTAAACCACGTTGTGAACCATCAGGTAAAACACGTTGTGAACCATCAGGTAAACCACGTTGTGAACTATCAGGTAAACCACGTTGTGAACCGTCAGCCAAACCACGCTGTGAACCGTCAGGTAAACCACGTTGTGAACCATCAGGTAAATCACGTTATGAACCATCAGGTAAAACACGTTGTGGACCATCAGGTAAACCACGTTGTGAACCGTCAGGTAAAGCACGTTGTGAACTACCAGTTAAACCACGTTGTGAACCATCAGGTAAACCACGTTGTTAACCATCAGGTAAACCACGTTGTGAACCATCAGGTAAACCACGTTGTGAACCATCAGGTAAAACACGTTGTGAACCATCAGGTAAACCACGTTGTGAACCGTCAGGTAAACCACTTTGTGAACCATCAGGTAAAACACGCTGTGAACCGTCAGGTAAACCACGCTGTGAACCATCAGGTAAACCACGTAGTGAATCGTCATTTTAGCAAAACTCGATTGGCTTGAGTACCATATATGTTATCTAGTACCCCATTGGCTTTGTTTCCTATTGCAACTGGTATTTCGATATCCCGCGCGTATTTAACATTCAATAAATTCAAACATACCTACTTTCGAATATCCAAATAAACGTCGTTTAATAAATCTTTATTGCGTGAATCAAACCGATTCTATTATATATTGATCCCTTTCTTTGCTATCTCGAAGCACAGGCTAAAAAAAGATAGAACTACGATCAGTTCACTTATTCAATCTGATCCTATCGAACAATAAGCGTTAAGATCAACGTTCCTCAATAACAAGTCTCGCATCAATAATAACCAACGTTTATTGAAATTATTTACCATAATAGCTGTTATGTATTCTATGGTAGATGTTAAAATTGCTTAACTGTGTAACGTTTCATAAGTGGAGTTTATCGTTCTTCAATAATGATGACTGTATCAATAAAAGCCAAGTTATTTTTCAGCGATAAACAAAAATAACTTTTATGTGTTTGTTAGTAAAAGCTTAAATTGCTCGAGTATATTGTTTTTCGTGCAAAAAGGTTCGTTGCTTCTTGAGGGCATATATTTATTCTGAGGCGAGAAAATGTGTTTATTCCATGATCAGTAATTGAAAATATACATGCAAAAACTATCCAGCTCATATTAAACGTATTTCATTATTTATGCAGAAATGGAATAGCGAAAAATGTGATGTCGAGGATTGAAGATGGGATTCCTATATTGAATCAAAAGACCATTTAAAAATGTGTTGTCATATAATTTGTTATGGCCTTTTGCAACGAAAACACTTTTAGAATTTCAACTGTGTAATTTTATTTGTATAATCGTTGAATTACATTGAAGTATAATATTAATAGTATTATAGAAGTAATAATAGCGATGATGTTAACATCGTAGTGGCTTTAATAATAATGCTTGCTGCCTCTGATATGACGTCCTATTTAAAGCAAAGATAACCATACGTAAGACCCTTCGATAGATTAAAAAGGAATTTTTCGGGTATGTTATCGATGCCCTTAAGGCCAAATCGATATCAGGCGATTTATCTCGTTCGCAGTTTACTTCCATTTAGTGATACCAAATCTTTATTGAATTTGGATAGATAACCGCCAACAAGATAATAAATTTAAACATAATACATTGAGTTAAGTTTGACATACATGTGATAACACTCTTATTTATAGGTTCTAGATTATATAGTACAGATATGGTTGACATCGACAAGCTTAACATTGGTTTGCACGATAACTTATAATATTTATTGGAAGTAGATAAGAGTATACGATAAGATTAACATATTAACATTGGTAGGGATACATTACAAATTTATTGTAGTGTGTAAGTCATTGGTAAGAAGCAACCTGTAGTATGTTTCTGTTATATGGAACCTTAACAATAGGTTGTACAGTACCAGGCGGTAAGTAATACACATCGGATTTAAGAAAGAGACTGTCGGCCATAATCGGCTAACTTCGGCTTTGTAGAGCGTCGTCTCTGTTAGATACCGCTCTTTCTATTATAGATACCGGACTGTTAGCGCATCGTGCGACAGAGACGACCATCTTGTAAATTAACCAACACGTCTGTTCACTAGGAGATTCACTCGGTGACTAATCATCATGTAACGTGGCGCGAAGCGTGCAGTGTGGCCACTGCGATAGTATGCGGTACGTTGGTTCGCTAGGATATGTCACCTAACTCGCAACATAGCTCTAAGCATCAAGCGAGGCTCCTTCCTGTGTGGCCGAGACCTTAATGTCACCGATATATTGCCGACAATACTCGTATATCTACAAAGAGTCCTGTGATTCCTTTTACACATTGTTCGTGGCCATGGATAATAGTTTAGAGAGACTTGTGGTCACCGGTTAAACTTTTTTTAAATAATTTTTAAGTGTGTACTTGCACACTTCTGTGTACTTGCACACTTCTATGTCCTTGCACACTTCTGTGTACTTGCACACTTCTATGTCCTTGCACGCTTCTGTGTACTTGCACACTTCTGTGTACTTGCACACTTCTATGTCCTTGCACACTTCTGTGTACTTGCACACTTCTGTGTACTTGCACACTTCTATGGCATTGCACTTTTCTGTGTACTTGCACACTTATGTGTTGCTAAAATTGTTTTATTGTGATTGCATCGTTTTATTTAGTTTTATTTAGATTTTTTTTTTTTTTTTGGAATATTTGTCTTTTACAATGAATGGAACACATTTGCACTATTTTTTTTAAATATTGTTGTAAAGCTCATTATTCCGTTGATTATATAAAACTTTCGTTGTATACAGTACAACCTGGCGGGCTTATTGCCATGTGACAATCTCTTCCAAACAATCAGAAAGATGTTAAAGAGGCCTTAAGTGAAAACGAGACTGGAATCCTTTTTTTTTAATCTGACTCCACCGGAATTCGAACCCGCAACGTTCGTGTCGGGAGACGCCTAGACGTCTCACTTACGAGGCCACAGAAGTCGTTGTTGATTGATGAATGAATAAGTCTACTTCTTTGACTTTTAAAATTTCCTTTTTTTTTTCAAATTATCATTCACTCGATTCAACCATACTTATTTTATAAAATTGTTATACCCGTTAAAAACAATAATAAAACAATAATGGTCATAAAACTCCCATTTGTTTTTTCAGATAAAACAATTTAGTGGGTTAGATTATTTTTGCATATATATCTCTGAAATTCCCAGCGGAATCATCATCGTTTTAACTTTATATATCCAAAGTGTATGTGGAGATGGTGGTCAATGTGTTAAATTGTCGACTGTAAAATATTGGTCAAGAAACCCACAAGTGATTTTTTATCGACTTGAGAGATACAAAAAAAATACCGCGGGGAAACATCATATTAGGTGTTAACATAAGTTGTGTACGTTTTTTTTTCAATTTAAAAATGTGCACCAAAAATAAAAACATAATGGTAAACGTTATACGTCATTCGAAAGAACATTTTCTGCTCTACAAGATATTGTGTTTACTTTTACGTTACATATATTATTTTATTTGATTATAAACCTTCAAAATTGAATGTCAAGTAGACGAAAGTGAGCATTTTCGACACATCCTTCTGTTCGCGTTCAATCGAGGGAATAAAGCTGCCAAAGCTGCTCGTGATATTTGCGAAGTGTATGATGAATATCCTACGAATGAAAGGACAGCTCGTCGATGGTTTTTTGCGTTTCAAAGACGGTAATTTTGACCTGAAAGACATGGAGCGTTCCGGACGACCAGTGGACTGCGATGAGAACCGCTTAAACCATATATTCATGAAGATCCCTTTGAAACATTTCACCATTTTCAAACCATTTTTCATCACCAGTAATGATGCGGTAAAGCCACCTTTGCTTGTGGCCATGCATAGCTCGATGACGCGCGAGCAAACCAGCAGAAATTGTAAAACGTTGATTTTTGTTGTTTTCAGTCAAAACATGTGGAACCCAAGGGCCGAACTTCTGGACTTATCCCATTGATTTAAGATGCCAGTATACAGTCATGTGACTACAATTCATCTGCTCAGCCAATTCTACGGTGGTTTAAAGGGGTGCTCATTTTGGTGCTCATTTTTAAATTGAAAAAAAACGGACACAACTTATGCTAACACCCAATATTATCGTAAAATAAACTACACTGCTAAATAATGATTTTTTTACAGAAACATAAAGACCATTGGCCGCATTGTTGGATCAAGTGAAAATGATATTTGGAAAGAAAGAAACTTAATGTTGTGTGAGAAGACGTATAGATGAAGAAGAAGCTAAGAATAGGAAAATATTGCGCTCTGTCCCCTCTGCCTATCCCGATAGGGAAATTGCTTGATGATATGTATGTGTGTAGAAAAAATGAATTTATTTATAGATTTTACACATATAAATACCACTCATCTATGGCTCCGAATGCTGGAGGATGTATAACTCTTACTCCAGGCAACTAGAAACTGCTGAAATGCGCATGCTAAAATGGTCAGCTGGTGTGTCCCTTAGAGACAGGAAGCCTAGGTGTCACAGACATCAACAGTAAGATGGAGGAGAGGCGGATGGATTGAGATGGTGTGGGCACGTTGGACGCAGAGCACCCTATCACATTGTGAAGCAGACAATCTCCATGGATCTTCCTCGAATAACAACCAGAGGAAGACCAAAGAATTTGTGGGTGGTGAAAAAAGATAACCTGATGCAGAGGCACGACCTGGGGGACGTAGTCCTGGACAGAAGAGCATACAACCTGAGAACGAGGAGAGCTGACCCCAACAGTATTCGCAGACAGTGAGTTGGGATGGAGCCAGGGAGAAGAAGACACATATAAATAACATTACGCTGTATTCTAGCGGGGGTATGCAGAGATGACAGAGCGCCACACTTCGCTATCTACACACATATATTTGGGCTTATCCACATCCATACAACTTCTATCCGATTCGATTAGTTCATTATTCAGATCTAATTTTGATAAATAAAAGGACGGTTTTTGTTTGACTAGCAAACAACTTTTTCTAAATAAGAATACTCGATTATATTAGTTTGTAGAGATGTAAAAAATATGTCAATCGACCTTTATTATCTGAGCACTTGTCGTGTTACACGTTCCTTCTAGGCCCACTCAGCATTTTTTTTATCCCTGGGTGAAATGGTTACAACTCATTATTTGTACAACTCTTGCATAACAAGACTGCACAGGTTGCATAATCAATATGGCCATTGTATGGATTCTCATATGGCTTTAGCTACTTACAGGAAAAAAATATGAAATCGTTCTTGCCGGGATGAATTGATTGAATCGAAAGGATTCGCTATGTTGCGTTATTCGATATTCACCGTTTTTTTTTCATTGTATTATATATTACTACTTACGTGTTAATCCTTGAAGCAAAGGGTCTACAACCAGTGTATTCTCCCAGTACTTACGTATGGCTGCGAGACATGGACGCTCACAGTAAAGAACATACAAAAGCTCCAGACCGCACATGGAGAGATGCATGTTGGAATATACTAAAAGAGACCGTAAACGAAACACCTGGATTCGCAATATAACAAAGGTAGAAGACGTTATAAAGGTGTGCAAAAGAATGAAGTGGCAATGGGCAGGACACGTAGCCAGAATGTCAGACTCCCGATGGACATCCGAAATAATCCAATGGTACCCAATAGGCATAAAGAGGCCCAGAAGAAGACCGAAGGTACGCTGGATAGATGGAATCAGGAAGCATGGCAGCATCACATGGCATCAACGATAAAAAAACCGAACTATTTGGAGTCAACTTGGGGTGACCTTCATCCTGCAGTGGATCGACCCTGGTTGACAATGATGACATGGTAATTGTAAATTCTATAATATACGAGTATGTTGTTATTTTTAAATCTTTCTTCCATAAAAGTCACTCGATCTTTGAAATAAATGTGATCCGAAAATGCCAGTAAAGTTAAAAGGAAAAGTATACTAAACGATTGTCAGACCCGCACTCCTCTATGGCTCCGAATGCTGGACGATGTATAACTCTTACTCGAGATAACTAGAAACTGCTGAAATGCGCATGCTAAGATGGTCAGCTGGTGTGTCCCTAAGAGACAAAATAAAAAGCTCACGCATTCGTGGAAGCCTAGGTGTTATATACATCAACAGCAAGATGGAGGAAAGGCGATTGAGATGGTATGGGCACGTTGGTCGCAGAGCACCCGATCACATTGTGAACCAGGCAATCTACATGGATCTTCCTCGAATAACAACCAGAGGAAGACCAAAGAATTCATGGGTGGTGCAAAAAGATAACCTGATGCAGAGGCACGGCCTGGGGGACGTAGTCCGGGACAGAAGAGCATACAGCGTGAGGACGAGGAGAGCTGACCCCAACAGTATTCGCAGACAATGAGTTGGAATGGAGCCAGGGCGAAGATCTTTGAAATAAATTTCAAAAATTAAATCCATCACACTAGAAATTCATAAAGACAACTTATAAAGCGCAGTTTTGAGAGCAAACTCCTCAAGTGGGATCTAACTCGCTGACTTTAACTGCGCTTTAACTGTCCCATAATACGAGCCAAAACATTTTAAACTTAACAACATAATTTTTATCACATCGGAAAATGAATAAAATGCCATACTCGTACATACTATGGACCACAATGTATGTTAATGATGCATAATGTGTACAGCCTCCACAGCCCCGGGTCCCGAGCTGTAACAAATAAACTCTCGGTTTTATTGCGCCATTCAGCTCGGCCGTGTGTCATAGATACAAGGCCAGCGTTCCTACAACTGCGGGGTGTATTTATTGTTATACTTGATAAAATGTAGCATGGTTCCTGTGACAGTTCACAAATTTGCCCCAATACAACCTTGTAACGACGTTCAGTAATTTTAATTATTTTATCAACTTTAATATAAGCCTCGAAGGTTGTATTGGGGCAAATTTGTGAACTGTCATAGGACCCGTGCTACAATTTCTGAAGTATAGTAATCCATTCATCTCGGCCGTGTGTCATAGATACAAGGCCAGCGTTCCTTCAACTGCGGGGTTTATTTATTGTTATACTTGAGAAAATATAGCATGGTTCCTGTGACAGTTCACAAATTTGCCCCAATACAACCTTGTAACGACGTTCAGTAATTTTAATTATTTTATCAACTTTAATATAAGCCTCGAAGGTTGTATTAGGGCAAATTTGTGAATTGTCATAGGACCCGTGCTACAATTTCTGAAGTATAGTAACGAAGGATTGCTTACCATCAGTAGTCATTTCATCACCGCAACATCGGGTTAATGGTTTGTACTTTTATAAACAGCCCATTAGTCTGCTTAAATGGTTAATTATTTCGGACGGTGGGGTCCCTTGTGGCCCTACGTACACTTAGATTATTTGTGATTGGTGATCATGTTAAGTGCTCGGAGCGCTCAAGTAGCAATTTAATGTAATTAAGATCTATAGTATTCCCATTTAGTGATGAAGCACATTTAACCCTTCATTTCATGATTTTTTTAATTTAAACAAAAAAAATGTTTTTAGTTATCTATTGTACAGTAAAACATGGGAAAAATAATTAAAAAATTTAATTTATTTATTTATACCTTTATTTTTATAAAAAATTGTTTGTAGCAAATTTGCACTATCATGAACATGTCGTACTTTTTACTAATATAGTGTAATAGAAATATGTTTAAGAAAATATGTGACAAAACAAAACAAAAACCTATAATTACTCATGGAATATTTTAAAACAATTTTTGTCTTTTGTTAGACAAAGATGTACTCCGCATTTGCAACATTTGTAATGGGTAAAACCATTGCAATTGGGCAATTTACACCTTTGTCTAGCATTTGTGTACTCTATCCAATGAGAAAATTGATCTCTTCGTGTGTTTGGTGGGGGAACATAAGCAGTCGGTCCTCGATGGCGCTTGGCCTCAAGATTCATTTCGACATCAGATGGTCGACCTTTCTTTCTGTTGCGTGACATTCCCACCCAACATAGACTTTAAGCGAGTGCCAACTGAAACTCCCAAAGCGTCATGTTGGAAACCACACCTTTTTGTTTATTAGCCTGGCAATACAGTAGCCAAGCATTAATTGCGGTGACATCAATAAGATGGAAAAATATCCTAAAATACCACTTTTTTTATCTAAATGGTATGTGGTGCCTACCGATATGACTGTCTATCAGATCGACGCCACCCATATGTTTGTTGTACTCCTTGATAACATTAGGGCAATCAATGTCTATTTTTTCCCTTCGTTTCCGATCGAACCTCTTGATCTTTGTTTTAGGAAGTTCTCCTGTGCAAGTGGAAAGTAATGTGACAGACTTATTGTCAAGCCACTGCACATTACTCACTTCTACCCCATCAACATAGGCCACATATTCTTCAGAAGTGCCTCTGGGTTGTTTTTTCATTTTTGACTCCTCCGTCAATTTACAATTGGGAATCCGATTCCTACGGACTGTTCCTATCATATATGAGTATATTCCTTGTTTGGCCATGTATACAACTAGTGGCAACGATATATAGTCATTGTCGCAATATAATCTGAAATTTTGATTTTTTTCAATTACTCTGGCAAGCCTTACTACAACGTTTCCAGTAGCACCAAGGTTCGGTTCATTTGATATTCTTTTGGTGTAGTGATTCTCCGGACCAGTAAATATTTCGAAATTGTATGCAAACCCAGAGGCGCCACATAAAATGAAAAGTTTAAAACCCCATTTATTAGGTTTGAGGGGCATGCACTGCTTCATATGATGTCTAACTTTCGTTGCACAAATTTGTTCATCAATAGCCAAACGAGGTCCTTTGGGGACTGAAGAAAATTTAGTGTTCAATTCATCAACTAGGCTCCTCAGTTTCCATAAGTTGTCATATTTTGGATCACTCCTATCCAGCATTTTACTGTTATCATTAAAGTGTAATTTGGTTTTCATCTTTTCAAATGTATTAAATGACATTGCCTCTCTTACGTCTTTTATTCCTATGCCATCCCTCCAATAACATCTCGTTCTCGGCAGCGAGACAACAGACATGTATTGGCATATCCCGATATTCCTATGCCATCCCTCCAATAACATCTCGTTCTCGGCAGCGAGACAACAGACATGTATTGGCATATCCCGATATTCCTATGTCATCCCTCCAATAACATCTCGTTCTCGGCAGCGAGACAACAGACATGTATTGGCATATCCCGATATTCCTATGTCATCCCTCCAATAACATCTCGTTCTCGGCAGCGAGACAACAGACATGTATTGGCATATCCCGATATTCCTATGCCATCCCTCCAATAACATCTCGTTCTCGGCAGCGAGACAACAGACATGTATTGGCATATCCCGATATTCCTATGCCATCCCTCCAATAACATCTCGTTCTCGGCAGCGAGACAACAGACATGTATTGGCATATCCCGATAAATTTTTTTATGTCTTTTGTTTCAAAAACAGAAACATTATTTGGATTTTTCTGCGTGACATAAAGATTTGTTTGCTGACAAATAAGTTCAATAAAATTATGGTCAAAAAATTACTTGAAAAAGTCATATGGTGTATCTAATTGCGAAATCATGAAATCTGGAAGAGCAGATGAACCTTTAAATTGCGAAGCATCTTCATCAATATTTACATTTTTTTTAGTCCACAATACTTTTTTATAAACAACTTTATCGTTATTATTAGGAACAATACAAGTGGATTCTTCTTGTCTACAAACATACTCTGTATTAGTGTCCATAGATGTACTTGTAGATGGCAAAGGTTCATTAGGAGAAACATTTTCTTCATCAATGTATTCAAATGTGACGTCACGCTTTTCCAAAATATCTCCTTCATTGTAATTGTAGTCATCATCTGAATAATTGTTCAACTCATCTTCACTATTGTCATAATTCTCTAATATTTGAAGCAATTCTTCTTCCGTAAGGGGATCTTTGTTTCCTGTAGACATGCTAAAACGTAAATATGAATAAAATATAAATAAATATATACAAGAAATATGAAAATATACGATATTATCATGCTATATCGTACATACAAGTACTGTCAATACAAAGTATCACCGATGCATAGTGTAGCAAATTTGCAACACAGCTAAATTTGATAATATTTCATAATATTTTTTATTATTACATAAAACCAATTATTGACCAGGATAAAACATTCACCTGGTAATATAGCTATATTTTTTTATTTGAAAAGAACGGCTTTTTTCAAATAAAAATATGTCTAAGAAACTGGAGTAAACGAAGCGCGTCAATCGTCTCCCAAATGTCAAAGTAAAATGGAGATTTAGCGTAAACTAGCGCCACTAGAGACGGCTTGTCTAACTTAATAGGTAGATGGGAATGTAACGTATTTAATACAATATGAAGATATATGAAATTCAAATATTCTATACAAATATTAGTAGATTTTTCGGTTTGTAGCAAATATGCTACCCGATGAAATGAAGGGTTAAAGCTCGTTCTCAACTTTCAGAGAAAACTTCGCAACAATTATATAAAATTGAGGTTTTATATAATTGTTGCGAAATTGAGGTTTTATATATTGTAATTGAAGGAAAATGCGCCTATACTAAAGAAAGTGTATCATGGTCCCTGTGACGTTTCAAAAATTTGCCCCAATACAACCTTGTAACGTCGTTCAGTAATTTTAATTATTTTATCAACTTTATATAATATAAGCCTCGATTCTAATCAATAGCAAATTATTTAGATAAATATATTACATAAAACTAACAATAATGACAAATTAATACAACTGTTGATATGTGGGTACATTTTGTATTCACCATATTGACAATATTTCGTGTCACAATGCTCTGAATATATTTTGTACAGTATTGTTACAAGTTTGTCTTGCCCTACATAAGAGCAAACCATGAATCACTTGTGTCCCGCATTAAATAAACTTGACAACAACTTGATACAAATTAGCAAAAATGTGGCAGTTTGTTAAATCAAATAATATTTGGTGACGTTTGTCAAAAGTCACTACGTTAGTCCGTATTGGTTGGGGATGGGGTATACGATAATTGGATTTTCTATTTTTTTATACCTAAAATTAAATGTTAATAATTAGTATTAATTCATAGTGGATCTTGGCCTATTTAAAGACACGTAATTACACTTTGTTAACTCTTTTATAAATTCCCTTATTTAACTTTATTTTTTTTTGTTAATTATTCTCAAATATTGTTTAAATACACTACGTTAAATACACAATCAAGGATACTAATAATTATTATAAAACAAATTCTGGTTGAATGCAAGAAATTGCTTTAAAGCAATGAATCTCACCGCTCTTCTATTTTCACGTCGTCCATGCAGACTCGCTCCGTCATTAACACGCTTTAAGAAGCGACTGAAAAACTCTTAATTTCTAGTTAGTAAAATAACGCGTTTCATTCCTGATTTATCTTTTCCTTTCCTCTCCACCTTCCCTTCCTTTTCCTTTGATTGGTGATATCTCACTTTATATGAAAAAGAATGTGCAGGTGATTGTCCGTCTTTGTGAAGTTCGTGGGTATGTCCTCACGTATGTGTTTATGGATTTCGTGGATAATCATTTGAATGATTTATGCGACCATGTAACTTGCTTCATTTACTTTTGTCTGGTTGGTTGGAAGACATTGTCGCCTGGCAATAAGCCCATCAAATCAATTTGCAATAAAAGTGTTAAATAAATAAATTAAGAAGCGACTGAAAAACTCTTAAATTCTAGTCAGTAAAATAACGTGTTTCATTCCTGATTTTTCTTTTCCTTTCCTCTCCACCATCCCTTCCTTTTCCTTTGATTGGAGATATCTCATTTTTACTTGTATTATGTATATGATATATTCTTAAATTTCATAAAGATAAATAATATTTTTACGACCATGTAACTGTTGAAAGAGATTAGCCGCCTGGCAATAAACCAGCTAGATTATTTCTTTAACAATCTGGCGTGTGTTAAGTATTAAATAAATAAAAACGCCGAATTCATTGGCATAAAAGTGTTCAATATATAAAATTATGGTTTGTCGTACATAGCACCAGTTAAATAATTATTAAAAAAATATTTCCACGACGATTGGGGTTCGATATAAATTAATATTTGAGAGCCAGTTGGAAGGCACATTAGCCGAAAACCGGTTGGTAGGCAAAGAATCTATCTAAGCCGTAACGTAAAAGCAACCCAACATCTTGTAGAGCAGAAAATTTCCTTTTGGTGCCCATTTTTAAATTGGAAAAAAAGGACACAACTTATGTTAACACCCAATATTATCGTAAAATAAACTATACTGCTAAATAATGAAATTTTTACAGAAACCAAAAAGACCATAGACAGCATTGTTGGATCAAGTGAAAATGATATTCTGAAAGTAGGAAACTTAATGTTGCATGAGAAGGCGTATGGATGTAGAAGAAGCTAAGAATAGGAAAATGTGGCGCTCTATCCTCTCTGCCTATCCCGATAGGGAAATTGCTTGATGATATGTATGTGTGTAGAAAAAAGGAATTTATTTATAGATTTTACACATATAAATACCACTCATCCATGGCTCCGAATGCTGGACGATGTATAACTCTTACTCCAGGCAACTAGAAACTGCTGAAATGCGCATGCTAAGATGGTCAGCTGGTGTGTCCCTAAGAGACAGGAAGCCTAGGAAAATTATGATTTGTCGTACATAGCACCAATTAAATAATTATTAAAAAAATATTTCCACGACGATTGAGATTCGATATAAATTAATATTTGAGAGCCAGTTGGAAGGAACATTAGCCGAAAACCGGTTGGTAGGCAAAGCATCTATCTAAGCCAGCGCGTGGAGGGTGGTGGGGGGAGGAAGAGTGTGGATGGTACCTCACGGAATTCCTCTTTTTGTGGCCGAATCCGCGGCCCTAGCATCCGCCCGCGGCGGTGCCGTCCTCCACTTCTTTCCTCTCGTCATTACGTTATATACAATACTTACTCGTATTATACCACGAAGCTCGAATACTTAAAGACGAATTCAAAATCTGACCTGAACACTAAATACTAAATTCTTTTTAATGAAGAAATTAGTTTTTCATATTAAATTACGTATAAATTTGTGGTAGCTTCCTTGAATAAGGAAGTCACGTGGTTACAAGTTTAACATTTAGGCTGAACTTTGAATTCGAGCCTTATCTGGCTGAATATTGTTATTTGAACAAATATAGGTTAATATTACCATACTCACATTTCAGCTGTTCTGAGGTAATTTATGAAATATCTAGCATTTTGTATTTGTTTTTATGGAATAATCTATTCCACCATGGATTAACCATGGTTTATATTTGGTATATACATTTTAGTGGTTTGATATTTTTGCACATACGAGATTGTTCTATATATGGTTTATCGATATATCAAATAAACCAATAAATATGTTTTGTGGGTCAGGTCTTTTTGTATATACCATGTACGTCATTTGTATTGTATTAGATACTGGGGTTGGCCCATAATTTTTTCAATGGCAATTTTGAAATTCCAGAAAAAATAAGGTATGCATATATTTTATAATTTTGTATTTACTCCTTAAAACAATTGTGGCGTTAGAATATTTAACAATCAATTATTTTGCCAATTCGATCCACATTCTTTCTTAATGTCCTCATTCCTTATTCTACCATAGCTTTGGTTCCCACACATTCTACGCAGCTCTCACATTTCTACGGCATTTATCTTACTTTCATCATTTTGTTCGATGAACGATAAAGTTGTTAAAATCCAATAATTAAGAATCATTTTTCTTGTTTGTTAGCTGTAATTATTTATTTAAAAAAGAATTATAGCTTCATTGTAACACAACAAAATGGTTACGGAAATCAGTTGGCAATATTACAATATTAAACAGAGATATGGCATTTAATTAAGATTGTTGTTACTGAGTGAGACCGAACAGTGTGTGTGGAACAGTGAAGGCTTTGTATCGCTCTTGTTGCCGAAATAAAAACGTGAGAGAATACTTGGTTAGTGCTTACTCACTTTGACTTGATTAAATTTCTGCGAAAAATGTTCAGGGATACTAAACCTTTTTATTTATATGCCGAGTCGATTTAACATTTTATCTATATTCCTAATATATTATTGAAGAAAGTATGATGGCACAACCTCTTGTGTCATTTTTGATATTGTTCCGTAGAATAGTCTATCTCTTAGTCTTAGAGATATAGGTAACATGTGTACTCGTAGTTTTAACCTTTCCCTTCATGTGCTAAAAAAATCCGCCCGTTTCGGTGCTGTGTATTCAATACACATGTAAAAATGAGCAATTTAAAATCAGAAAAATAAGAATATTTATAGTCAATCGCTTAAATTAATTAAGGCGAAACGACCACCTCAAACGAAAGCCCGCGAGCTACTGAAGCGAGAGAAGCGAGCGAACTGATATTCTATTTCTTGCGTTCCTATATACCGAAGTAGAGTGAGAGTAAGACGTAAATAGCGTCGCTTCCTCACCCGTAGCGGTTTTTTAGAATGAATATACCTATGTCACACACTGGCACACGTTTGATTGTATTGGTGAATTTATTCCCGATTTTCACAAAATATCTCTGATGTGGCCGATAAGTGCTAATTATTATTAATAGTATTTTTTACATTTAATGTGTAAATGTATTACGGAGGAATACCTAAGATCTGAACCAAGTATTTATAATATAATATTTATAGAGAGATTAAAACGTTTTTATAAGCAATGTGTACTAGTTACACATCCCAGGGAAGGAAGGGTTAAGAAACACTTGAAGATAACCCTTTATGGGAAGCCTTACCAAAATGAACGATTCTATATAAACACTTTACTACACCTAAAGCCGAATGTATCACTATCACGTATCGGACGATCAACAGAAAATCTTTGTAGTTCGTCTTCCTTTGACTTAAATTTTCAACGATTTTCTTACCAAATATATTTTTCTGAATATATGCTTATGCCGGTAAGTACCTAATCTTATGGTATTTATTTTGTAATGTTTTTCATTAGTGGGTTCGAGTCCCGAGTAATAGCGCTCTTAAGGAGAGCTTGCTTTCTAAAAATTGATATTTTATTATTATTGTTATTCTCCTCTTAAATAGTATACTAGCTAAGTCATTCTTTTGCCACCCATTCTCTCTACCTGCCCAAATCGTTTTAAAGCGTCTTTCGTCATCTAACTTAAAACATCAATTTCTAAAATAAAATTAAAACATCAACTTAGTTCAAGTTTCACTACCATAAGTCAAGGTGGGCACCAACACATTAAGATGTACTATCATTTTTAATATTGTTGAAAAAATTATTCAAGAAATAAATCGAAGTATTCAGATCAAACAGTTATAGATATATTATAAACATTTATTTAACAGTACATAAATGTAATATATTGTTTGTGAACCCTGACATTTCCGGATTGATCTTCTTAGTACGCATTCTCATTCTAATATCATGCCGTGTGCCGTCGCCTTCCCCTACTCATATTCCTACCTGAATCACATTTCATTGTAACATGCTCCTATCATCAAGGATAAACGCACCTTTACAATGTCGTATTTGTATTCATATATTTAAAAAATATTCAACTGTGAAAAAATACCAAATTTCTCAAATATTGACAGTTCAAACTATAAACCCTGGAATATTTTGCTTTTTTTATTTATTTATCAAGGGTAAGTTGTATCTTATAACCTAAACAGAGGATTTTCATTAATTATGAAATAAAAAATTTAATAAAACATTCAAATAAACAGATACAATAAAAAAAACAACATTTAAATGTGTAAGTATACACGTCTATATTCTCACAGAAATACAATAATTCTCTAATATTCACACTGATTATCACAATATGGGGCCGGCTCAAGGCAGGCGGCCCGTACTGCACTAAACCGAACGTCATTCTCAACATTTATTTGAAAAACAAAATATATATGCATAGAAACAAAGCAAAAAATCAACCTGTGCATAGTTTAAGCGCAACCAAAAGTTAATATCGTCCCTTTATCACTAAATGTCTCAAAATGCTAAGATATTTAAAAAAACATAACAAGGAAGAAGAAAAATTCCCATCGTTCGCCTCTTCTACATTTTTTTTAACCTTGGCGAGCTTATTGCGATGTGGCAATCTCTTCCAACCAACCAGAAAGCTGTTTGGATGGGCCCTAAGCAAAACCAACTGGAATCCTATTTTTAAAAAAATCTGTGATCGAACCCGCAACTCCGGATCGGCACATTCTTATTACTCTTAAGATTTATGTAACTTTTTATATTTCCTTCTTTCAAAATATACTTGCCTTGATCTTTCTCTACTAGGCGACAAATGGGCTTTGTCATACGAAGAGAATAGCACAGCGCTGAGCTCGAACTAACGACCTTTCGCAAGGAAGTCTAATGCGTTACAGCGCGGCCATATATGTGCATCGATTATTCCGTTATTGTCATTATGTTATATGTAGACTTAATAATTCTTTTTTTTATCTTATTGCGTTAAACATGTATAAATTGTAAAATAAAATTGTCATCCAATGTATTCTTTTGAGAGCATAATCTGATGTATTTATAAC
This sequence comes from Odontocerum albicorne, assembly GCA_949825065.1. Classification (NCBI taxonomy): domain Eukaryota; kingdom Metazoa; phylum Arthropoda; class Insecta; order Trichoptera; family Odontoceridae; genus Odontocerum; species Odontocerum albicorne. Next base: position 2,360,601 of record OX463855.1, read on the forward strand.
CATCTTCTTCTTCTTCCCGATGTCATGTCAGGTCCTCTCAACGTTGAATATCACCTGAGAGTAGGTATCTTTGTCCCCGGCAGTCCGAAAAAGATCCCCAACGCTCCTTATACCAGTCCAATCACGTATATTGCGGAGCCAGGAGATTTGCCTCCTGTCAACACCTCTTCGACCCTCTATTTTGCCTTGGATAATCAGGTGCAGTCATTTGTACTTTTCTCCTCTTAGTACATGACCCAAGTAGGACACCTTACGGATTTTAATATTAGTCAGCAACTCTATCAACTTTGGCTCTTTGTAGAACCCTTGTGTTGCTGACCATATCCGTCCAGGGTATTCGTACCATTCTCCACATTTCGAATGAACCAGTTGTATTAATACTATAGATAGTGAGTTATTTTTTGTTAATCGTGATTTTGTTACTTTTTTTTCTTGGTTTATATATTAGATCTCATATCTTAGTTCCAAAATATGGTCAATAAATATGCTTATTTGAAATCTTAAAAAAAAAATATCTATGTAATATTTTCCTCTCACTTCTCAACGACAATCTAAACCAATAAGTATGTCATATACTCTACATTACAAAAAAATGACGGCAGTCGTGGCTTAGTGGATAAGACACTTACTTCCAGATAGGAATTTTGGTATTGATTCTACGAGTATATTGTATGCAACAAAAAAAAATAAGATTTTAGTCCGATATGAAAAAAATTGCCTGATAACATTATTTGCGTACGCAGAGTAAATCTGCAAATGTTGAAATGTGCAATAATGAACCACTAGTTATTTCAGTGGTTCTTTAACCAAAGGATCGATTATTGGGGCCGAAGATAATATTGTCTCTCAACCACACTCTTCTAGCCAACTAGAAATATGTTACAAAGGCCAAAGTGAAAACTAGAATAAAATTATTAAAAAAAAAATGACGCCAAAACTGAGGCCATCATGTTCTCCCGAAAAATCAAGGAAAGAGTGCCGTCGATGCCCTTATTCATCGGTGGTTGCCTGGTTGAGTGGCAGGACGTGGTTAAATACCTCGGCCTGCACCTTGACCGGCGACTGACGTGGAAAACCCATTTGAATACCATCAGACAGAAGGGTCACAAGGGCATAGGGGCTATCAGTTCGATATTTCATCGACGCAGCTTCCTCTCACCCAAAAATAAGCTCCTCCTCTATAAAACCCTTATTCATCCTATCTTGACTGCACCCGTTTGGGGTAGTGTGAGCAACACGGATCACCTGAAACTCCAGAGAGTGCAGAACAAGGCATTCAAGATATCTTTTAACACCCATCCCAGAACAAATCTTACCCGACTTCACGCTGAACAGCGAGAAGAAACCCTACAACACCACATCCTCGCTTGGGCCGTGAAGTTCTATAAAAGCCAACAAAATCACAGAAATCCCTTAGTCACTGCCCTGGGGGCTTACGAGAGTAAATCCGACCTACCCTTCCGTTATAAGCACAAGCTCCCGAACCATTATCTGTTGCCTGACTAGTCCACCTACAGTATTAGCTGGGACGACCAAGGTCTGAGTGAATGTGATGGAATACAAGTAGCCTGAACGAGTGGACTTGTTTTTGCTGAATAATTAGTGTAATAATTGTTATCTAGTTATAAGAAGTATGTAGGTGTTAATTATTTCTAAGATCTCATATATTAAGATTAAATAAATAAAATAAAATGATATGTAGGAAAATAAGTTTAAATAAGTTCATAAATGATAACGTATAATTAAGATTAGTTAAGTAATAAATTTGTATATAGGTATAGCCTTGACAAATGTTTGTATAGTAATTTACTTGTTTAATAAAAAATTTAAAAAATATTTTAAAAAAATTGCGCACCCACAAGAATCGAGCTCACAATCCACTGGATTGGAAGACAGGCGTCTTATCAACTAGATAAGTTGTCAACGGAAGTCTGATGTTTATTTCAATGTACCATATAATTAATTGAATGCAGGAGTGGTGCGACTATCAAAATTAAGTAAAACCTGTCTCGTATCACGTTATCTCATCATTTAGGCCTTTCTAAAGCCGTTAAATAACAAACACACGGTGTATTTTGCATAACAGTTCACCCATAGGTATAATAAACACAGGCGGTAGTCTTAATTTAGTAACAATAATTAGTAAATTTGAAAGTAATTATTCTTGGAATCATGAATATATTGGGTATTAACATAAGTTGTGTCCGTTTTTTTTTTCAAATTTACAAATGAGCACTAACAGTAAAACAAAATGGTAAAAGTTATACGTCATTCGAAAGAAAATTTTCTTCTGCTAGAATTTTTAAAGAACTGTTTGATTCAACGTAGAAGGCCAAAGTAAATCGCGGAAGAGCGGAATTTTTTAAAATTTATTATATTAGGTGTTCACATAAGTTGTATCCGTTTTTTTTAAATTAAAAATGAGCACCAAAAGTAAAATAAAATGGTAAAGATTATACGTTATTCGAAAGAAAATTTTATGCTCTACAAGATATTGTGTTTGCTTTTACGTTACATATACTATTTTATTTGATTACAAGCCTTCAAAATGGAGTGTCAAGTAGACGAAAGTGAGCATTTTCGACACATCCTTCAGTTCGCGTTCAATCGAGGAAATAAAGCTACCAAAGCTGCTCGCGATATTTGCGAAATGTACGGCGAAGATGCTATGACTGAAAGGACAGCTCGTCGATGATTTTTTGCGTTTCAAAGACGGTAATTTCGACCTGAAAGACATGGAGCGTTCCGGACGACCAGTGAACTTCGATGAGGACCGCTTATACCATATTATTCATGAAGATCCCCTTCAAACCACCGTAGAATTAGTTGAACAGATAAATTGTAGTCACACGACTATATCCGATGAGCTATCCTTTCATTCATAGCATCTTCACCGTACACTTCGCAAAAATCGCGATCAGTTTTATTCCCGCAATTGAACGCGAACAGAAGGAAGTGTCGAAAATGCTCACTTTCGTCTACTTGACATTCCATTTTGAAGCCTTGTAATCAAATAAAATAGTATATGTAACATAAAAGCAAACACAATATCTTGTAGAGCATAAAATTTTCTTTCGAATAACGTATAATCTTTACCATTTTATTTTACTTTTGGTGCTCATTTTTAATTTAAAAAAAACGGATACAACTTATGTGAACACCTAATATAATAAATTTTAAAAAATTCCGCTCTTCCGCGATTTACTTTGGCCTTCTACGTTGAATCAAACAGTTCTTTAAAAATTCTATGACTCTTATTCTGTGATTAATTTCATTGTTTGATCAGAGTTGCGCTATAGTAAATAATTAATTGAAACACCAATATCATCAATATCAATAGATCATGTTGTTATTGGAGTGCGCAAAGATAATCGAGTTAGACTTTTCTCTTTCAGAACATACTGTCGCTATTGTGTAATATCCTTAACTGTCCCGCCGCCCCATCTTATCTCGCGCAAATTTTTCAGCGTCTTTACAATCATGGATTAGCGCTACGCTCAAACAGAGATTGTTTATTGGCCTTTCCAAATCCTTTCTTTACGTCGTCCTTTATTGTCCATGCAGTGAGACTCTGGAATCAGTTACAAACCAATATAAGACTCGCTCCGTCCTTGGCATGCTTTAAGAAGCGACTGAAAAAACTCTTAATTTCTAGTCAGTAAAATAACATGTTTCATTCCTGATTTTTCTTTCCTTTCCTCTCCACCATTCTTTCCTTTCATTTTGATTGATGATATCTCACTTTATATGAAAAAGAATGTTCGGGTGACTGTCCGTCTTTGTGAGGTTCGTGGGCATGTGCTCACGTATATATTTATGGATTTTGTGGGGATGGATAGTCATTGTGATGAATGATTTATGCGACCAAGTAACTTGCTTCATTTACTTTTTTCTGGTTGGTTAGAAGAGATTGCCGTCTGGCAATAAGCCCGCCAGATTGTATTTGCAAAAAAAATGTTAAATAAATATACATACTGCCTTGCATACTATCCTAGTTTCAAGATTTTCCCCTCTCAGTCTTTCAGAATTTGATTATCTTGAACATTTAAAGTTTATTTCTTGTCTTCTCGTTCACTCAATTACAATAAAGTATTTAATTTTAATTTGTGTACATTATTAAACATGCTCCATTTGATGAGCTTATTGGAATACATATTTTTTTTAACCAACCAGTTCATCTTCAATACATTTAACTGTTTTAAATCCATTAACATATTATGCGAAAAAAAAATTTATTTAAGTAAAAAAACAACGATCATCAATTAATCTAGCAATACGTAACTTAAATAACCATACGTATAATTGATGTATGTATGCAAAATATAATAAAATGCAATTTAATGTACTTATATATGCAAAAAAAATCATAAAATACATACACGATTATGATTATAATGCATGTTATTTACCGTTGTCAAGATGTAACTGCATTTGCAGGAAGCTGTGAAGTTCATTATCATGCAATAATGAAGTAATCTCGCGAGATGGTCTCCAGATAAGATAATATAATAACTCTCTGCGGTGAGTGCTCTATGCTCTATGGTTCTTGACTAAACATAACATACAATATAATAGATTATAACTGACTGAATAAACTGTTACTTGACACCGCTTGAAACTTATTATTGTATATTTAACGAAGTCTTCAATGAACAATAATAAACGAATGTGAATTTAATAAAGATAAGTTATAAAAATCACCAATTAATCATCGCCGCCATCACGCCATGTCTCTCTTCAGATAGGCAGATAGAATAGATCTCAACTTTATTATATCCTGACATATTGTACATATTTTACTTCTGCCATGTCCATAAACTTCTAAATGCTACTCTCTTTTTACGAATATAAAAGTTTTTCAGCCTTCCCTCTTTCAGAAATTAATTAATTTAATCATGCTTGCTTTACGAAATTTTCCTAAACTTCTTGTGCCTTCCATACTATTTATGTAGATATTTTTTATTAAATCTTTCATCATCTGTTTTTTTAACCTGGTGTTTATTGTCATGTGGCAATCTCTTCCAACCAACCTGAAAGATGTTTTAATGGACCCTAAGTGAAAACTAGACAGGAATCCCATTTTTTTTAATCTGGGTTCCAGTGGGGATCAAACCCGCAACCTCCGAATCAGCAGACAAGTGTCTTACCACTAGGCCACGGAGGTCGTCTTTCTACGCGGTCGAATAAAATCAATGTTCATTTCTTCATCATAAGCACTTAGATAAATTCAGATAAAATAATATCTGAAAGTGAAAAAATTAATTGAAGAGTGTGATAATATTAACTAAATCTTCATATTTTATCCACAATACAAAATATTTTCTTTATACGAGAAAAAAAATTATATAATATTTTATCCATCACAAAAAAAGACAAAGTTTTATCCCCAACAGAACTACTAGTAAAACAGTATTTTATCCACAAACAACGTATTTTATCCACAAAAAAAATTGATAATCTTTTATCCACAGCAAAACAATTTAGTATTCACCATCACAGTGGAGGTTAATTTTACATAACATATGAAAAAAAATTACTTTGAAGAAATTTTAACCCACTCATTTTATTAACGAGCCAGTAATGATTTAACCCTTATCTTGGCAAAGTTCAATTTATCCAAATATTAACGTTTTATTTTGGTGATTCCTTCAGGGCTGTGGAGTCGGATGAAAATTTACCGACTCCGACTCCGGCTCCGGCTTTATTTTATAATCCGACTCCGACTCCAACTCTTGACTCTGACTTCAATTTTGATTTTATTTTATAATTTACTGCGTCTACCTAATGTATTTATATTGACTTATTAATAATGGATACAGGTATAAATAAAAAATTAATTATATTTGTACACAAATGAAACAATTTTATAAAAATATATATAAACAATACGCATTAAGCAATATCTTCACACAAAAATAATATTAAAAATATATATTAATATTTAAAAAAAGAATTAAATAAAACTTTTAAAATAATTAGAAAAACAACACAGGTAGGTATTAAAAAAATAAGAAAACACTTTAAAATAAAATAAAAAGGTTGCTTCATTTGTTTTCATACGTTAACTAAATCTTATTTATATTGTTTATTATTATTTTGATTCAATATTGAATAGAACACAAGATAAGATTTTTGAAAGTAAATATACTTTATATAAATCTTATTTCCTATTCGTGGTCTAAATGGAATTAGATCTCAAAAAAAGAATTGCTTCTATTAAGTCAGGATTTATGGAAGCTCTTAAATCTGATTTAATAATTTTAAGCGCGGAAAATAACCGACACGTGTTCTTATTTTATTTATTTTTCTAGAAAATAAATAAAAACCCTAGGAATCTAAGTGCAGGAATTTACTATTTGTACGGCTGCAATAAACTGAACGTAATCCCCTTTTGGGGTTTATTGCGATTACAAAAGTCTGCATAGTATCAGGCATGAAACGATGAGAGGTTAACTGGTTAACACATACCGTAACGTTATTCATTAAAGAAAATGTTAAAATAATTAAACGGAGTCGGAGTCGGTCGATTTTTTCCGACTCCGACTCCGCCTAAAATGTTCCGACTCCACGACTCCGGCTCCGACTCCGACTCCACAGCCCTGGATTCCTTGCTATACGGTAAGTTATGAAGGAAAATTGAGGAAAAAAATCACAACTTTTCCTTATAGTTTTTTATTTATGTAACACCCACGTTACATTGTCAAAATATCAATTTTTATAAGACTTAAAAAGCGCTATAAAATAATTCTATAATCTAAAACATGAACAACATTTACATAGCTGAATTATCAACAAATAAAATGATTTGAATAAAATTTTCTCTACATGTTGTGATTAATAAGATATTTAGATTATTTACCCCAATTTTCAAAACACGCCCACGCTGTCCAGACATGTTGACCAGATGTCGTTTGAAAGCTTGTAGCGTTGTCAATATTTATCACCAGATGATACCACTGCACACAATAGTGCATGTATATTATTTGAATGTGTTGCCATATTTGAAATTACGTTACAGTTTCTGTTTTTTAACCCTTAAATTAGTGTAACACCTGTGTTACAATGCCATGATAAGGGTTAACTAATGTAATCGACATCGAACAAACTGAAAAAAATATATAGAAATTTCTTGCACGCACCGTGATCTCACAAGTGTAAAGATAAATATCTCGATGCGCTTGTTACCGATGCGATGAACCGAACTCAGGATTAGTTCGACTTTGAGTTAACTCCTAAATTATATATTTAATCTGATAAAACCTCCCTTTAGATGTTCTCAGGCTGTTAAGAATATAACGCAGCGATGTGCCGGTACACATTGTTAACCTTTGTAACCGTTGCAACCTTCTTCAACAGAAAAGTTTCATGATATTGGTGCAGATTTGCTATGAGTATATTTTTCAGTTTCGCCTCCTGCTTGATTGTTTAAACTGATTGTCTAAAAGCCTGACTCCATCTAAGAGCTTTGTGTTTATGATAAATCCGTTGATTTTTTAAGGTTGAACTTGTAGGGTACCCACGTCCCTAAAATATTGTCAACATGCAGGGTCAACGACCGATGAATCAACCTCTGGATATGTACAATTGTCACATACCAGAACGTCAACACTGTTTACACGCAAATAATATTTACATCGCATTCCAAGGTAGAAAGAGAACATATCACGCCGTCTCGCCGTTTCGACAATAAATATCCTACCCACTGTATTATCCGCAGCGCTTGCGACCACCTCAGCACGCGCAGGAGTGAGATCGAGATATACCGCGGACGCAGTCACGCGTCCCGTTCTGAAATTCTATATATACCTACTTATCGTTGAATAAAGAGCACTTGTTATTATTCACTTGACCATTCATCGCTGTTTACTATTTATTGATTATTCACTCTCACTTCCCGCATTCCTGAATCGACGTATTTTATTTTAAATACAAAACAAATCATCATCATCACGACGTACGACTAAAGCATATCGCTAAATTGATGACCCCGAACGAAAAGGAACACAGAATTCGACTAAAGCGAATACAGAGATGTCAACATCAACATCATCAGCACGTCCTACTAGGACACACGCTAAAAACTTTAAGATCTGTCAGATATATAGCAAACAGGGTTGGTAAACTAAACAGGGCCAACAAGTTGAAATTTTCTGGCATAGCTTTTTTATGTGTCGATGAAACTGTCCAATGGAATATGCCTGTTGAATTAAACAGGATTTTAAAAATACATTGACAATTTTTCGCTCTTGTTCGTCAGCCCCGGGCCAGTTTTCAGTGTATTGACGAACTGGGCTACACCACTCGCACACGGAATGATCTTGTTAAATAAATGTTCTAATATCGATAACTTCCACATATCTGTAAGCTGTAGTTTCTTCGTCTGCAAGCTGTAGTTTCTTCGTCTGCAAGCTGTAATTTCTTCGTCTGCAAGCTGTACTTTCTTCGTCTGCAAGCTGTTGTTTCTTCGTCTGCAAGCTGTAGTTTCTTCGTCTGCAAGCTGTAATTTCTTCGTCTGCAAGCTGTACTTTCTTCGTCTGCAAGCTGTTGTTTCTTCGTCTGCAAGCTGTAGTTTCTTCATCTGCAAGCTGTAGTTTCTTCGTCTGCAAGCTGTAGTTTCTTCGTCTGCAAGCTGTAGTTTCTTTGTCTGCAAGATGTAGTTTCTTCGTCTGCAAGCTGTATTTTCTTATGTTGTGTATATCGTTATTTGACAGTTTGTTCACTTGAAGTATTCTTCCACATTATGTATGACATGTAATTTGGTTTGATAAATTCCAATACATACGACACAAAATTGACGGTTGCTGTAACATCGAACATTAAACATGTTCATTGCGAAAAAATAGCAAAGTTTTAATGGCGTTGTACAACGTATCATATCAGCTGTATAAAAAGAAACATTACAGTAATGTGTAGCGCCTGCAGGCTACTTCGCTCTATTAGTCAGATTACACCCGTAATTATGGGGATCGCAGCACCAAGTGTAATGTAATACAGCACATGCGTTGCGTTGGAAGTCTGCCATGATGAGGTCGCGAAAGATAGATCTTGGATCGGTGAGCCAAGTGGGGACGGAATAAGTACACGCGGTCCGCGATCTTTATTCATTTAACACTGCATTGTTAACCTTTCCCTTCCTGTGCTAAAAAAATCCGCCCGTTCCTGTGATTTGTATTCAATACACATGTAAAAATGAGCGATTTAAAATCGGTAAAATAAGAATATTCATAGCCGATCGCTTAAATTAATTAAATTTGAAGTCAAAAGAATAATAATTGAAATTTATTTGCTGAAAACATGAAAAAACACATCAGCCGACGTTTACCAAACGGGCGAAGCGACCACCTCGAACGAAAGCACGCTGGCTACTAAGCGAGAGAAGCGAGCGAACTGAGATTCTATTTCTTGCGTTTCCATATACCGAAGTAGAGTGAGAGTGAAACGTGAATAGCGTCGCTTCTCAACCATAGCTGTTTTTTTTAAATAAATATACCTACGTCACACACTGGCACACGTTTGATTGTATTGGTGAATTTATTCCCGATTTTCACAAAATATCTTTGATGTGACCGATAAGTGCTAATTATTATTAACATTATTTTTTCCATTCAATGCGTAAGTGTATTACGGAGGAATACCTGAAATACCTGAAGCCAGTATTTATAATATTTATAGAGATATTAAAGTATTTAGGAGCAATGTGTACTAGTTACACATCACAGGGCAGGAAGGGTTTAACAATCTGGCGGAGTTATGGCCAGGTAATATCTTTCAACCAACCAGAAAAAAGTAAAGAAACTAAAATTATGGCAAAAAATATCCCAAGTTTTATTTACATGTACAAAATATGTGAACAATGGATACATAATAACAATAAAAGTGCGATATCATCAATCAAAGGAAAAGAAAGGTATTATTGTGTATTGTATAACACTTTCGTTATATACAGTAAAACCTGGCGGGTGTATTGCCATGTAGCAATCTCTTCCAACCAACCAGAAAGGTGTTGAAGTGGCCTTAAGTGAAAACCAGACTGGAAATCTTTTTTTTTTAATCTGGGTTCTAGCGGAATTTGAACCCGCAACCTCCGGGCTGGGACACAGGCATCTTACCAACTAGGCCACGGGGATATGGTGGAGAGGAAAGGAATATCGGGAATGAACCACGTTACATCTTAACGACGTTTCAAATAAAGAAAACTTTGTCTATTTTATTTATTTTTTCATTGTAACAACCAAATGACTGTTTTGATACAAATTAATACTAAAAGATTTTCATAAAAAAATAAATACGAGTTTATCAAAACCCACAACAGGTTTCGTTTAGTCAGTACAGTTACGTGTTTCGTTTAGTCAGTAATGTTACGTGTTTCGTTTAGTCAGTAATGTTACGTGTATCGTTTAGTTAGTAATGTTACGTGTTTCATTTCAGATCTCATATTTTTAACTACACTTTCATTGTATGTGTATACACTACAACCTGGCGGGCACTTAATACTATGTAACAATCTCCAGAAAGTTGTTAACCCTTCCCTTACGGTGCTAAAATTGAAACGCGCGCTCCGGCATTGGGTAGTGAGTACGCGATAAAAAATTAGCGATTTTAAATCGGAAAAATAAGAACATTCATAGATAATCCCCTTAATTAATTATAATTGAAGTTAAAAATTATAATAATTGAGATTTATTTGCTGAAAACATTAAAAACCATCTGGCAACGCTCACGGAACGGGCGTAGGTCTAATCTATTTGCAAGCCCAGAAGCTACTGCGGCGCGGAGCGGTAGTGGCTTACCCCGGCGTGGCTTACGCTTGCGACGATTGAGACAATTGAGCTCCTCGCAATTCAGTGGAGTATGCAAGAGTGAGATGCGAATATAGTGTCGCACTTCCCGCATACTCTTCACCTATCGTCAAGACCCAAGATCGAGGCACTCACAGCGTTTAAATGCGAATTTGTTTCCGATATTCACAAAATACCCACGATGTAGTCGATAAATTCTGATTATTATTAATATTATTTTTTAAATCAATGCGTAAATATATTATGGAGGAATACCTAAAATCTTAACCTTTTATTTATTATATTTATAGAGATATTGATGGTTATTAGAAGCAACGTGTAGAAGATACCCAACACAGGGAAGGAAAGGTTAAAGAAGCCTTATTTTATTTATTTGAATTACATCGTGAACAAAGGGTTTAACATTGTACATCTGGCGGGTTTATAGCTGTTGGTCTTAAGGAGAAATCAAATTGGAATCATTTTAAAAAAATGTAAGTTTCAACGATAATCGAACTCGCAACATCTGGTTTAGAAGATAGGCGTCTTACTAACTTGGCTACGAAGATTGTTTTTACCATTCCATCTTTCTTCCATCGATTAACGATATCTCACTTTTATTATTGTTGATGAATTTTATTAAAATTATCGATTATTAGTAACTTCCTTCATTTCCTTTTGAGAGTTTGGTTGGAGGGAATTGTCACCTGGTAATTTGACATCTGGTAGTTATTATACAGTTAAGTATTAATAAATAAATTGTAAAAAACATGTTAAATGATAAGAAATATTTGCTCAAAATATATTAGCGTAAATAACAAATTAAGTGCAGCTGAGTAATTGATAAACGGAGAAAACAGTGTTTCAAGCTACAGAAGGTTTTCGAAGGTCGATACCATCAGGAACTGAATATATTGTAAGTTCACATATCGCCTATCTGAATCTTTTGTTAGTTCATGAATCACCTATCTGAATATGTTGTGAATTCACGAATCACCCATCTGAATCTGTCGAAAAAACACGGATCACCCAGCTGAATATATCGTAAGTGCACGGATTACCCATCTGAATATGGTGTAAGTTCACGAATCACTCATATGAATATGTTGTAAGTTCACGGATCACCCATTTGAATGTGTTGTTAGTTCACGGATTACCCATCTGAATATGTTGTAAGTTCACGGATCACCCATTTGAATATGTTGTTAGTTCACGGATTACCCATTTGAATATTTTGTAAGTTCACGGATCACCCATCTGTATATATTGTAAGTTCACGAATCACCCATCTGAATATGTTGTAAGTTCACGGATCACCCATTTGAATATATTGTACTATAGTTCAGAAATTCTAGGATGGGTCCTGTAACAGCTCACAAATTTGCCCCAATACAACCTTGTAACTATGTTCAGTAATTTTAATTATTTTATTAACTTTAATATAAGCCTTAATTCTAATAAATAGCAAGTTATTTATGTAAATACATTACATAAGGTTGTATTGGGGCAAATTTGTGAGCTGTCACAGGACCCATCCTAGAATTTCCGAACTGTAGTACAAATAGGATCGCCTGTACGAATACGTAAGTACGAGTTATTCTAAGATCTCTTGTATGGACGCGTACAAGTAGGAAGTGTTTTGTAATAACATTTAACATGACGCAGCATGAGTATACCATAGTATACTGAGATGGAAATATTATTTAACTTGACGCTCAACCTTGGTTGAGGAAATTGTTTATTTTGAAATGAAGATGTAGCAGAAATTCGATAATCGTCAAAAAAAATTACATAAGCATAAATGGCAATTCGTAATAGGGTATTGGTATCCAGCTTAACTTATGGAAGAGATACTTGAATATGGAAGAAGTGTAAAATTAAAGTTAATGCTATGGAGACGTGTGCACTAAGAAAAAGATTGGATATATTAATGTTGTTCCGGTTCCGACAAGAATTGCCTGGCCTGCAAGACACATTTATGTGTGAAAATTATGAAATAAATTATTTAGCGAATTCTCCCATACCTATAATATATTGCACAGGGTCGAAAATGAGTCCGCGGCAGTCTCGGGTATTTTTTAAGTTAATTAACTGACCTACATGGAATGCCTGAAAAGGCACTTTTGAATATCTAAGCCTCGAAATGGGATCCTCCGTGTCTTTCGAGGACTTTCGAAGACCTTTTTTGAACAGTTTTTTTATTAATTAATTTTTGTGTTTATTCTCCGCGCTTTTTGAGGATTTGTGAAGTTTTACCTGTCTGATTCCGTCTTTTATACTTTGTTTTTGTTAAGTTCATTTAATGCGGACAATCAAATGACACAGTGTCAGCTCTTATATAGGGCAAGACAAACTTGTAACAATATTATATTAAATACATTCGGAGCATTTTGGGTCAGAGTATTGTGAATATGAAATGTACACACATATCAACAGTTTTCAATTTTATTTTGTTTTTTGTTTGTTTTTAATGATTTGTCTTTTGTATTTGTATGTTTTACGCAGTACGGACTATGCTCCTGTGGGTGGCCCCGTATTGTGTTAGTAACATGTTATTTTGTACGATTTAATACCTGTTTCATTAAAAAAATGTTTTTATTATTTTTGTTATAAAGTACATTGTACCGTTCACTTATAAATAAATAAATGTTGTAAGAAATTTGCACAATGCACCTCGGCCAAGGGACGTGGTTCTTCTATTTCAAACTATTTACGGAGGAAATCATTGAATTGTGAAATACAACCTCCTTTACCTAGTTGGGTAACTGAAAATATCCTAGTTTTTTTTTCACTAAGCTTACTAGCATTTTGGGTTAGGAAAGAGTAGAAAAACACCAACGATGTGAATGTCAACCATCCAAAACGATGTTAAAGATAAGAAACGCCAACAAATCGACGCACCATGACCGAGGGACATGGCGCATGACTAGAAAGGACGGACATGGGAATTGAGTCGAGAAAAATATATTTTAAAACATCTTGGTTGTAATAAATTGTTAATAAGGCAATAAACATAGTATCTTCGAAATATATGTTACTCGAATTTCATTATCAATAGCGACAAATGAAAACATCTAAGTTTATATTTTACATCAGGCTGTAAACGACTTGATTCGTTAGTAGAAATTGTCAACGTAACAATTAGCTCGCTACCACTAAAATACAAACATTTCTGTTCATACACACAACAGAATATCAAACGTGATATCTGTTCATACACACAACAGAATAAGTTGTGTGTATGAACAGATATCACGCCGGCAACGCCCATCTCATGATTAGGCGATGTAACCAGTTAAGATTTGATACCTTTATCCTCGTAGTATGTCAACTAGAGCCGACAAACAACATGTTATTTCGTTATATTCTGAAATGTTAAAAAAAATATCGCGCGGTCCATACACACTCTAACTTGTTCAAGCCAGAAACTTTTTAACGTTAGTGATTTATAATATCGTATACAATTGTAATAAAATATAATTTATATATTATTTGTAGTTAAGGCAATAATATTGTGGAGGTTTCAAGACATAGTAATTTGTTTTATCAAACACAGTTTATTCCACTTTTTGTCGAAAAGTGGAAGAAAAACAGTGTTTGATAAATTCATTTAAAACTGCTTAAAATTCATCATTATATAACAGTGAAGTTACTGTTCCATACAGTACATACATTTGTTTCACTTTATGGTGTAATGTTTATTAATTTTTAATTAAATAAATAAAACATTTATTTTTCCAATGTTATTTGTTTTATGGAACACTGTTTATTCCACTTTATGTAACGGTATAGCACTACCGGTTTCAAGGCTTTCACCTCATCATCAGGAGAACATAAACAAGACTGAATTATGTTCGAACTTGTACCGAGATACACGCTTTAACGTTTGGGGGTGAGGGAGGTATGGGACGATTTCGGCAAGAGCGGAGAGATTTTTGGGATATAACTGTTTACCAGATGTTCGGATTGATGTACTGACTTAGAAATTTATAGGGCCTCTAATCTGTCCAATTTATTTCCGTTACTACTGATATGTAAGAATTTAGCATTTCTAACGGTAAACATTCGGGTTGGGGATTGTGGGTGGAGGGAAAGAGGAGACAACTTCTAAGTCAGTTCATCGGGGTGAACATCTGGCAAGCACATATATTCCAAGAATCTCGCCGCTGCTCGCTGAGGTTGTCTCCTCTCTCCCTCCACCCACAGTTCTCAACCCGACTATTTACCGTTAGAAACGTGTATGTCGGTACCAGTTCGAACAGAATTCAGTCTTGTTTGTGCTTCTCTGATTATGATGTGAAAGTCTTGAGACTAGTAGGCTTATACCGTTACAAAAAGTAGAATAAACAGTGTTTATAACAAATTACTAGGTTAGTCAAAAAGTTTTGAAAGCGGAAATGAAAATACATTTTTTTGGGGTGGAAATCACTTTCATTGCTCAGTATAGTCTCCCATAAGATCAATACACTTGGTCCAACGATCTTCCAACTTTGTTGTCCCATCACGGAAGTGACTTTCTGGAAGGCCTGCAAAATACTCCTCTACGACGGCTATAACCTCTTCGTTTGATGAAAAATGCTTTCCACGAAGGAATTTTTTGAGGTGTGAGAACAGCCAGAAGTCAGAGGGAGCTAAATCTGGCGAATAGGGTGGATGCTGCAACAATCCGTACTCCAATTCACTGATTTTTGCGATGGTTTTTTGAGCTGTGTGAGCAGGTGCATTGTCTTGATGAAAAATGATTTTTTTCTTCTGCAAACCGGGTCTTTTTTCACAAATTTTTTCATCCAACTGGTCCAAAAGGTCACAATAATAATCAGAGTTGATTGTTTTACCAGTTTGGAGATAATCTATCAATAAAATTCCTTTTGCATCCCAAAAAACTGACGCTAACACCTTCTTGGCCGATTTCTGGACACGAACTCGCTTCGGAGCCAAAGTGCCTGGTTCACACCACTCCTAAGCCTCTTGTTTTGATTCAGGATCATGGTGGTAGACCCAAGTCTCATCCATAGTGATGAATCGACGCAGATAATCCTTTTTATCCTTTCGAAATTGCTCCAAATGTTGCTCAGAAAGTCGCATTCGAACGTGTTTTTGTTGCATTGTTAGCAAATGCGGCAGAAATTTTGGTTTTCTACTGCTCCATAGATATGTCGCTTTCAAAACTTTTTGACTAACCTAGTATAATATAATATAGTCTTCCAAAAAGTGATAAAAATAGTAGAAATAAAAGCATTGTGTAGAATATGTGAAAAATTATTTGTGACGGAATAGAGAATAAGGACATAAGAAAATATAACGGATTGAAAAAAGATGCAGTGCTTAATATGAAGAAAGCTTTGACCACGTAGAAATAATGAATGACAAAAGATTTATAAAAATAATCTAGACAAATGAATCACATTCTGAAAGAGGGAAGTCAAGATCCTTTATAATAGAAGGTATGCATGATGAGATGTGTGGACGTGACATAAGCGAAAGGTGTATGTTCCGAATAGAATGAAGTTTAGATTTGTATATTTGCCTATCCTATAGGAACATATAGTAGCTTGTTCTTGATGATGATATTTGTTTGTTGAACTTAAAGAAACTGTTTTCATTGGCTTATAAATTACGCTATAAAAATAATTTGAATTTCAAATGACTTTCGACATCCAGCCTGATATCACGTTAAAATCGAAAGTTAATTCTAAGAAGAAGAAAAAACACATTTAAACCCCAATTTATGATTTATATATTATAATTAACTCGTAGAATAGAATATGTTAATTAATATAAATATATTATAGATATTAAATTATCTAATAAAAAAACATCGACAAAGAAATTCTTAATTTATATGTTTTCAATAATACATGTTAATCTTTCCCCAGTGCACGTGAAAGGAAATAAAATGAATTTACATTTAAGAATCGATTTTTTTTTAAATTTCCCATGGTTTGACCGTCTGCAATACACGACATCGATACCTTTGAAAAAGCTGAGTTTAAGTTTTTTTAATCACCTCATTAAATTTAATAACTTTTCATTATTTAAAAAGCATTTGCATTTTTAAAAGTTAAGCTAATTTGTATATTTTTAAATCTGCAATATCAGCAAATTACGATTGCCTTTAGCAAGTAAATGTATAAATAATTTAGTTTTAAAGATTTATTAAAGAACACAATTTTTTTTCCTCATATAGCGTTATATTGGATGTTAACAAAATTGTGTCCGTTTTTTTTTTCAAATTTAAAAATGAGCACTAAAAGTAAAACAAAATGGTAAATATTATATGTCATTCGAGAGAAAATGTTCTGCTCTACAACACATTGTGTTTGATTTTACGTTACATATATTATTTTATTTTATTACATGCCTTCAAAATGGAATGTCAAGTAGACGAAACTGAACATTTTCGACACCTCATTCTATTCACGTTCAATCGAGGGAATAAAGCTGCCAAAGCTGCTCGCGATATTTGCGAAGTGTACGCTGAAAATGCTATGAATGAAAGGACAGCTCGTTGATGGTTTTTGCGTTTCAAAGACGGTAATTTCGACCTGAAAGACATGGAGCGTTCCGGACGACCAGTGGACTTCGATGAGGACCGCTTAAACCATATTATTCATGAAGATCCCCTTCAAACCACCGTATAATTGGCTGAGCAGATGAATTGTAGTCACATGTCTGTATACCGCCATCTTAAATCAAAGGGAAAAGTCGAGAAGTTCGGCGCTTGGGTTCCACATGTTTTGAGTGAAAAACACAAAAATCCATGTTCGACAATTTCTGCTAGTTTGCTCGCGCGTCATCGAGCTACGCATGGCCACAAGCAAAGGTGGCTTTATCGCATCCTCACTGGTAATAAAAAAAAATTGAAAATGGTGATGAAAAAAAAAACGGTGATGAAAAATGTTTGAAGGAGATCTTCATGAATAATATGGTTTAAGCGCTCCTCATCGAAGTCCACAGGTCGTGCGGAACGCTCCATGTCTTTCAGGTCGAAATTACCGTCTTTGAAACGCAAAAATCATCGACGAGCTATCCTTTCAGTCATAGCATCTTCACCGTACACTTCGCAAATATCGCGAGCAGCTTTGGCAGCTTTATTCCCTCGATTGAACGTGAACAGAATGAGGTGTCGAAAATGCTCACTTTCGTCTACTTGACATTCCATTTTGAAGGCTTGTAATCAAATAAAATAATATGTGTAACATAAAAGCAAACACAATATCTTGTAGAGCAGAAAATTTTCTTTCGAATGACGTATAACATTTACCATTTTGTTTTACGTTTGGTGCTCATATTTAAATAGGAAAAAAACGGACACAACACACGACATCAACACGTTTTATATAAAATGGTTAAAGAACACGACTACACAGATGTGCCGATAATAAGAGGGATAATTTATTAAAATAGAGATAAAATAAATGTTTTGAAAAAGATAATCTCGACTTGGTCACGATTCTAAGATTTGAGAAGGAATTCGACGGAAAATAATAACGGTTCCTGACCTGAAAGCTCTTTAACCCTTCCCTTACGGTGTTAAAATTGAAACGCGTGCCCCGGTGTTGGGTAGTGAGTACGCGATCAAAAATTAGCGATTTTAAATCGGAAAAATAAGAATATTCATAGATAATCGCCTAAATAATTATAATTGAACTTAAACATTATAATAATTGAGATTTATTTGCTGAAAACATTAAAAAACCATCTGGCAACGCTCACGGAACGGGCGTACGTCTAATCTATTTGCAAGTCCAGAAGATACCGCGGCGCGGAGCGGTACACCGGCGTGGCTTACGTTTGCGACGATTGAGACAATTGAGCTCCTCGCAATTCAGTGGAGTATGCAAGAGTGAGATGCGAATATTGTGTCGCGCTTCCCGCATACTCTTCACCTATCGTCAAGACGAGGCACTCGCAGCATTTAAATGCGAATTTGTTTTCGATCTTTACAAAACACCTACGATGTAGTCGATAAATTCTGATTATTATTAATATTATTTTTTAAATCAATGCATAAATATATTATGGAAAAATGCCTAAAATCTTAACCTTGTATTTATTATATTTATAGAGACATTGATGGTTATTAGAAGCAACGTGTAGAAGATACCCAACACAGGGAAGGAAAGGTTAAATACAAATATTAGTACAGTACACGGCGGTAAGTAATATACATCGGGCTTAAGAAAGAAATTGTCGGCCATAATCGGCTAATTTCGACTTTGTGGAGCGTCATCTCTGTCCCTAGAACGCTTGACAATGACTGACAATTCGCGACGGAACACGTGTATGAATGACCGAGTCGACCCTCTACAAAGCCGAAGTTAGCCGATTATGACCGATAGTCTCTTTGGATATTTATGTATAATATATACATGGATATTTGGGTGGTGGTGTGAGAAAACTTTTAAGAGAGGAAGGATAGGATTTGGTACATACATTAAGGTTATAAATGTATATAGGTTACATATTAATATACTTACATTTTTTATGTCACGAGTGTTGGTAAATATGAATACAGAAAGAGAAAGGATAGAGATGTATACATAGATATACTCGTAGATATTTTAAATAATTATACATTACGAAGAGGGGGCGGGGGAGAACGCTGTGACTTTAGAATAAATAGTTGTAAATAGATAAATAAGGGGGTTAAATAGTTAAATATGGGGGTAAAATATTATATATTATTCTACGCCTACCGTTTCGAATCTTAAAGGTCCTATCTTAATATTTTAAAATGGAATTTCAGTCTGGTTCTCACTAAGGGCCCATTAAAAACATATTTCTGGTTGGTTGGAAGAGATTGCCACATGGCAATAAACTCGCCAGGTGAAATAAAAAAAAGCCTCTTTTACAGCTTTCTGGTTGGTTGGATAAAATCCCACAGAACTAAGATCACCAGGTAAAACTGTATACAATGAAAACTTAATAAATTTAATACATATAGGTTTATTGATGGCAACATACAATGTACATACAATGTGATCTGTCAGTCATACACGTGTTCAGTCGGGATTTGTATTTCTATCTAACAGCTCTTTGCGCTAAGGATGCGCTAAGGTCTCGGCCATACAGGTAGGAGCCTCGCTTAGTGCTTAGAGCTACGCTCCTAGGGGACTATAATAGTCACGTAGCGTGGCGCGAAGCGTGCAGTGTGGCAATTGGGATAGTATGGGGTGCGTTGGTTCGCTAGGAAATTTCACCTAAATCGCAGCGTAGCTCTAAGCACCAAGCGAGGCTACTATCTGTGTGGCCTAGGCCTAACAGTCCGGTATCTAGAGCTATTAGGTATAAAGACTGACAAATCACGACGGAACACGTGTATGAATGACAGAGACGATGTGTATTACTTATCGCCGGGTACTATATATAAACGTGTATATATCCTGAAACGACACATTTATATCAAGCTAATGGAAAAGAAAATAAATTTAAGAGAGAAGCTATTGAAAGGTCTGGGCTCATCTCATAGCATCCCTCCAGTCAAGGAACATCTCCACCAATGTGAGCCCGGTTCCGAGGACATCAGGTATTTTTCAGCCCTTACAAAAAAAATATTGTTTTAATACAAAATAAACATTTTATTTATAGTTAAGGCATTAACGTTGTGGAGGTTTAAATATTGTACATTGTAATTTGTTTTATCAAACACTGTTTATTCTACTTTTTGTAATAGTATAACCCTACCGGTTTCGAGGCTTTCACCTCATTATCAGGGGAGCACAAACAAGACTGGTTTGTGCTCCCCTGAATATGAGGTGAAAGCCTTGAAACCGTTAGGGTTATACCGTTACAAAAAGTGGAATAAACAGTGTTTGATAAAACAAATTACAAAAAACCAAGATTCATTATAACCTTTTTTGAATATTTTAGTGAATTTGTTTGCATTTTGTATTATATAATATAAGGTATTTGGTCATTACATAAAAATATCGTTTCTCAAACCGTTGAAAATACAGAAAGGCGTGAGTATTGACTAACGGTATACAGAACGTGACAAGGAAACGTAAAATTAGAATCACGAAAAGTCGAAAATAAACAATATGTCTACTGCCCGATGAACGCTGATTTCACGGTCTCTTTCGCGTCCGCAACAGGTACAATGACCGCGAAAATAAATTATTTAATTCAATTATAAACGTAATTACTCGAATTCACCGCGGCAAATGTCAAAATCGTACGTACGAAATAAATATCTATGGTTTTATTTCGTAATAAATTTGTTGATGGTACCTACCTACATATTATCCATTTCCCGGAAATGGCCATCATGAATTTATGATTGATTCTCGATTCCAACCAAATGTCAAATATCTTAGTTGTCTATGATTATTAAATGGTACTGTTGATTTCCAGGAAAAGAGTTTATTTAATTTAGTTGACAATAAAAGACATTAATATTTTATTATTCCATTTAATTGATGAAATATTCTTTTTATCACTGTTAATTTGAATATTTTATTCGTCGAGGACAGGTGTCATATGTTTGTTAATGTTTTTTTAAAAAGCATTATACATTATACACTCTTTAGTTGAATAAGTATAGCCTGATGTGCTCATTGTCATGTAGCAACCCCTTCCAACCAACCAAATTCAAAACCGTTTTTAAAAAAATCTAGCACTAACGGGAATCGTACTTGAACTTTTAGATTGTAAGACAATGCCTTACCAACTAGGGCACGCGAATCGTCAATATATGTTGCACAAACAGATGTCATTCGAATAACACAAATATACAGAAAATCGACCCACACTTAAGTATGAATCAGTATCCATACTTAAGTGTGGGTCATAGTGAAAAGGTTTGCTTGGTTAAATGGAAATATACGAATTATATTGCTATATTCTCAAAACATGTGTCGCAGCAAATTTTACGGACCACTAAAAAGACACAAAGCGTCCTTCAACAATATAGACAGATGACATCTAGCGGTATTCTAGGGGTCGGTGATTGAAGTACGCATCCTAAGAAGAATGGAGAAGAAAAGAAGAGACTGATAGAGGCTAGAAAAATATAAAGAGATAGGAAATTAAAGAGCTTAATGTATCTAGTGAATTTGATCGTTTTTTTTACTTCCCCCATCCAAGCATCTTGCATTCATACGAGTACTTTTCAATTTTTAAGTATTTCCTCTCTTCTTTTCTGTCGATTTTTTCTATATCTTCTAAAATGTCTCGTACTTTCTATTATACCTAATCTTTTCTCTTGGCAAATTATTCAACATTAATTATTTCTAAATAGTTTGATTAAATTATTATTGACACGATATTGTTTTAATATTTAATAAATACCTACTTTATAATTATTGTGAAAACATAAGACTAACGCGAACTATAAAAATGAGATTAAGAAAAATGATCTAAAAAAAAATCAGGAAAAAATATAAATGACATTTATAAGAACAAAATGAAACTTTATCAATTTCATTCCTAAAATTCAAGAAAAAATCACCAAACGATATTAGCGAAATCTTATCTTGGAAATTTTGAGAAATGTATACTCGGCTTTCAGCAAAAAGTCTTAATCAACGGCATCTATCAAAAATAAAATTTAAGCAATGGCATTCAGAAAATAATAAAAGTTAGTCAACGGCATTCAGGAAAATTAAAAAAAAGACTTGACCGATAGCATTAAAATAAATAAAACTTGATCACTTACATAAAAAAAACTATCAATGACATTCAGAAAAAAATCACAAACAATGGCATCCAGGAAAAAATAAAATTTGGTCGATGGCATTCAGAAAATATTAAAACTTAATTAACGGCATTCATGAAATAAAACTCGATCAATTGCATTGTATGGCACAACCTGATGGGTATATTGCCATGTGGCAATATCTTCCAACCAACCACAAAGATGTTAAAGAGCTCTTAAATGAAAACTAGACAGGATTCCTTTTTAACCCTTCCTGTCAGGTGATGTGTAACTAGTACACATTGCTTCTAAAAACTTTAATATCTCTATAAATATAATAAATACTGGGTTCAGATTTTAGGTATTCCTCCGTAATACATTTACGCATTGAATGAAAAAATAATATTAATAACAATTAGCACTTATCGGGCACATCAGAGATATTTTGTGAAAATCGGGAATAAGTTCACCAATACAATCAAACGTGTGCCAGTGTGCGACGTAGTATATTTATTCTAAAAAACCACCATGGGTGAGAAAGCGACGCTATTCACGTCTCACTCTCACTCTACTTCGGTATATGGGAACGCAATAAATAGGATCTCGGTTCGTTCGCTTCTCTCTTTTTAGTAGCCAGCTTCGTCCGTTTTGTGAACGTCGACCGATGTTTTTTTTCATGTTTTCAGCAATTAAATTTCAATTATTATTACTTTCGACTTTAAATTGAATTAATTTAAGCGATTGGCTATGAATATTCTTATTTTTCCGTTTTTAAATCGCTCATTTTTACACATGTATTGATGTGTATTGAATACACATCACTGAACGGGCGGATTTCTTTTAGCACAGAAAGGGAAAGTATAAAAAAATCTGGGTTTCAACGGAAATCAAACCCACAACCTCCGGGCTAGGAGACAAGCGTCTTACCAACTACTACTGCCACGGAGGTTGTCAGTGATATCCAGAAAAAGATAAAAAATTATCGACGGCAATCAGAAAAAACTAAAGCTGGATTAATGGCATTCAGATAAATAAATTAATAAAGTTTGATCAATGAAATTCAGAAAAAATAAAACTTGAGCAATGGCATTCAGAAAAGATAAAACTTAATCAACGGTATTCATAAAAGCAATAAAACTTAACTGTCTATGGTGGGAGTACGCGTTCGACAAGTGATCATGATAGAAAAATATTATTACAAAATAAAAATGTTTACGTAATTGCTTATTGAAATAAAATCAATGTGAGAGGTACCTACGCACAACATAACATGTCAGTAAAATTTCATAGATCGTTGAGCCCCAGTCTATGCCATGGAAAAGAATAGAATGGGATTGGATAATATTATAGCAGTCATGCACAAACATTCTCTATGGCGCGCATATTAATGCATCATTAAAACTGTATTCGTAATTAAATTATATTACTATTATGTGGAATATTCTGAATTAAGACGATTAAAAAATGGGATTTAAATTGTAAAATTACGATAAATGGCAATATTGTTGGAGGGTATGTGACGTACACAACAGGCATCTCGAAAACGACCCAACTGTAGAATTGCCTTGATTTTTTCTACCTCGGAAGGAGTTATATGATATAATCTATTCTTAAATAAGATCATATTTATAGTGCGTTGGACTGCTAATGATATACACAATTGGAGCCTAGCAGAGTCGTCTTTTTAGGAGCATGGAGATATCCAGGACTACATTGTCAAAAGTAACCCACTGTATGCCTTTTCTGGAAGCGCTACACAATCCAACTGGTAGCAGAAGACATACTGCGTGTAAGGATCAAACGTGCAAGAAGAATCAGAAAATATACATTATGAAGGTAATACCAGAATTAGCTTAGATAACAAAGATGTCCATCGTATGATTATCATCCACCTTGTTGAGGGTAGACATGTACGTGTTAATGTTTATAGGGTGCAAGTTGTTGCATTTAAGTGAGCACAAATTCTTGATAAATCAATTCTGATGTTCCGATAGCAGGAAGATCAAAGTTCTATTTTGATCGGCATCGTTAATTGGTTGTAGTTATTTGTCAGATCGAGTTTTAAAAAAGGCAATTCTTAATTTTATTCCTCATACAGAACTTTTGTGCGAATTGGCTAACAAAACTCTACGATGTGTGATAAGAATCTCTAAGTTGATCGAAAGCCAAATGGTACTCATTAGTAGTAAATTAGAAAGCAATGTTTCCATTTCGTGCATTCAGAGGGCACAAAACTCACGTATGGTAGAGAATGTGTTGAAAAATTAACAGCGATATCTCTGTTTGAGGGAGTTTGGTGTATATCTATAACTTTACCTTACTTAGTATCTACTATAGTTCAGAAAATCTAGGATGAACCGTATGACAGCTCACAAATTTGCCCCAATACAACCTTGTAACGATGTTCAGTAATTTTAATTATTTTATCAACTTTAATATAAGCCTCGATTCTAATAAATAGCAAGTTATTTAGGTAAATACATAACATTAAAACTAACAATAATGACAAATTAATACATCTTGTCACAAATTAGCAAAAATGTGGCAGTTTGTTAAAATCAAATAATATTTGGTGACGTTTGCCAAAAGTTACTACGTTAGGGATGGGGTATTCGATAATTGGATTTTCAAAAATCGATTTTAATTAAATGTTCGTAATTAGTATTAATTCATAGTGGATCTTGGCCTATTTAAAGATACATACAAATCATACAATACATTAGAAAGTCATTATAATGAAAATTAGGAATTAAAACGTCAGTTTAGAGTAAAACAATTGTTCGATTTGTAAAAAAACTATTCGATTTGTAAAAAAAAACGATTTTACCCCATCCCTTTGTGACAAACGTCGCACGGTTCATCCTAGACTTTCCGAAGTATAGGCTTGCTTGGCTATGATGTCTTGAGCGTATGAAGAATCTTTGGCTCCTGGTATACGTTGTCAGGCTCATTGGAAGAATTGTGAATTGTCCAACATTCTTAACACTTGCCACCCTATGATGGATAGTGAGTGACCAAGGCTTACATAATAAAATAATTTTATAGCTAATTACAAAAAATAACCTAGCAGAAATTTTAATTTAAAACATACATTTTTCACTGGATGCTGAGCGTCCAGCACAGTAGCTGGCGGAATTGTTTAGCACAGTGAGGCAAGTGTTAAAAAGATTAGCATAAACATTGCAGAAAATGACAATGGATAGGCGAATTTGAAATAGTAGAGAAGCTTGTATTACAGCAGTGAATCAATTAAAAGGCCAAAATGATGTTGAACTCTTCAAACCTACCAGAAAGACTGAAGTTCTTCAGTAAAAAAAAATAAGGTTATGACGAGAATCGAGCCCGTAATCCCGAGATGGAAGATAAGTCTCTTATCAACTAGACTACGAAGGTCGTCAGGTGATGACTATGATAAATATGACTTAATTTTTAGGGTGACTTAAGCTAAAAAGGTAGGGATTGTGAAATTATACTTTGTTAAAATCGAATCTTTGTTCAAGTCATATGAAAAAATAGGGAGATTTCAATATATGGACAAGAACAGAACCTTAACGCGTCAAATAAGATAGAACACAATTCCTTTCAATACAGTCTAGATCTTCAAATAAGATAGAACACAATTCCTTTCAATACAGTCTAGATCTTCAAATAAGATAGAACACAATTCCTTTCAATACAGTCTAGATCTTCAAATAAGATAGAACACAATTCTATTCAATACAGTCTAGATCTTCAAATAAGATAGAACACAATTTCTTTCAATACAGTCTAGATGTTCAAATAAGATAGAACATAATTCCTTTCAATACAGTATAGATCTTCAAATAAGATAGAACACAATTCCTTTCAATACAGTCTAGATGTTCAAATAAGATAGAACACAATTCCTTTCAATACAGTCTAGTTCTTCAAAAAAGATAGAACACAATTCCTTTCAATACAGTCTAGATCTTCAAATAAGATAGAACACAATTCCTTTCAATACAGTCTAGATCTTCAAATAAGATAGAACACAATTCCTTTCAATACAGTCTAGATCTTCAAATAAGATAGAACACAATTCCTTTCAATACAGTCTAGATGTTCAAATAAGATAGAACACAATTCCTTTCAATACAGTCTAGTTCTTCAAATAACAAAAACAATCCTCTTATCACAATTGGGATGAATTTTTTGGTCTGTCTGGAGTGATGAAGTGTGAGGAGTTTGATTTCGCGTGATGTATACATATGTAATTGAGTGTCACTGTTTGTCAGGTTGATGAGAATGTGCAACGGGGTTTTATATAATCCAAAATCGGAAAGAAGTATCGATTTTTTTTTCATATTATATATCCTCAGTGAGATACAGGCAAAAACTTGGTTTACTGGGAACACGACAAATGAAAGGCAACAAACCCAGATCCATTAAAATTGTGTGTCCAAATCAAATTACCTGTTGTTTTTTCGCAAATTGTGTATATTTCTTGTCATGTGTAAAATAAATAAATAAAATAATTATGTACTTAACTCCTTTAAGGTATTGTCCGCAGAGAAACAGAGATATGGTAAGGTCCAAAAGTTTCTGCCCTCCACGATTTAGAGTGTTTATACACAGATACTACATCGGCCACGCCCATCGCAAAACCAAGTGGTATTACAGTTAAAAAAAAGGGGGGGGGAGAGCTGGCAGAAATTTAAAGAGAGTGTTTAGATCCTGTGTAAGGGAGACACTTAACCATCATATACCACAGTGATAGAGTGGGTCAAACAGTTTCGCTTAGTCAGATAATCTATTAAAGATTATCCTTATCAATACAGACCAGCAGAAGTTCTCATTCCAGAAACTACAAAATAAATTAATCGTCCTAAAAAATGTATAGAACTGCATTAAAATTACTCTTTCGTATCATATGCTTCTTCTTCCTAGTGTCATGTCAGGTTCCCCCAACGTTGACTATCACCTAAGAGTAAGCATCTT
The DNA here is from genome assembly GCA_949825065.1 of Odontocerum albicorne. Taxonomy (NCBI): domain Eukaryota; kingdom Metazoa; phylum Arthropoda; class Insecta; order Trichoptera; family Odontoceridae; genus Odontocerum; species Odontocerum albicorne. Next base: position 2,387,976 of record OX463855.1, read on the forward strand.
TGTCTCCGGCAGTTCGGAAAAGATCCCCAACACTCCTTATACCAGTCCAATAACATATATTGCGGAGCCAGGAGATTTTCCTCCTGCCAACACCTCTTCGACCCTCCATTGTACCTTGGATGATCAGGTGCAGTCATTTGTACTTTGCTCCTCTAAGTACAATACCCAAATAGGACACCTTTCGGATTTTAATATTAGTCAGCAACTCTCTATCAACTTTGGCTCTTTGAAGAACCCTCGTGTTGCTGTGACCATATCCGTCCACGGTATCCGTAGCATTCTCCGGTGCATCCACATTACGAATGTTTCCAGTCGGTTCATACTACCAACCATGATATGCTTCAACATATTTGAATCAGTAATTTAGACGTTTTGAAGAGCATGGTAGGAAGACATGAATGTTTTCACTGTCACTGCCGTACGTGAATTGACAACAATACTCGTAACTAAGCAAAAGTGCATATACACAGCATTTTCAAATCTTATGCATTTTAACCAAACTAAGACACTGTTTTAAGTTCAAATGGGAATGGAAGTCAAGCGTCTCATCAACAAGTTCACAGAGGTTGTCCGTGGCCTCATTCATGTAATTGATTCGATGTAATAAATCTCAAATAATTGTGACAAAAACTAAGTCAATTATAAATACAACAGTAACTTGCTATTGCAAAATTTACTGCAAGTTTCATTAAACACTAATCGAATAGGTATTTTTAATCGAAACTTTGACCTGGATATTCCATAAATAATTTCTAAACCCATCAATCTCATCACATGAGATATCTCTGATCACATTTTAATCGAGGCAGATATGACTTACGAGTACATGGAAAACACATTAAGGTTGCTAAAATATAAATTGAAGTATTCTAATTATCAAGATTTCAAGTCAAGTATAAAAAAAATAGTCACATCTTCATAGAAATGACTGCACGTGAAGGGCCAATAACACTCGCACATCGAGCACGTGTCCAAGTGCAAAACAAAGCGCCAGATTTATTATCTCATGCTAAAATATAACTTGAAGTAGTCTAATTATCATTAATTCAAGTCAAGAATAAAAAAAACGACATGTAAAAGTCACATCTTCATAGAAATGGCTGAACGTGAAGGGCCAATAACACTCGCACATCGAGCACGTGTCCAAGTGCAAAACAAAGCGCCAGATTTATTATCTCATGCTAAAATATAAATTGAAGTAGTCTAATTATCATGAATTCAAGTCAAGAATAAAAAAAACGACATGTAAAAGTCACATCTTCATAGAAATGGCTGAACGTGAAGGGCCAATAACACTCGCACATCGAGCACGTGTCCAAGTGCAAAACAAAGCGCCAGATTTATTATCTCATGCTAAAATATAAATTGAAGTAGTCTAATTATCATGAATTCAAGTCAAGAATAAAAAAAACGACATGTAAAAGTCACATCTTCATAGAAATGGCTGAACGTGAAGGGCCAATAACACTCGCACATCGAGCACGTGTCCAAGTGCAAAACAAAGCGCCAGATTTATTATCTCATGCTAAAATATAAATTAAAGTATTCTAATTATCAAGAATTCAAGTCTAGTATAAAAAAACGACATGTAAAAGTCACATCTTCATAGAAATGGCTGCACGTGAAGGGCCAATAACACTCGCACATCGAGCACGTGTCCAAGTGCAAAACAAAGCGCCAGATTTATTACCTCAACACTTACCCTTTACCTCTTTTACACCCATACAGCTCCAACGATTTATCTGAATTTCAGCGATTCCTTTCTAAACATTCACTTGAGCCAGCCATACTTTCTTTGGTTTTCCTCTTTCACGCTTTCCACTCATATTTGTTTTATTGTTTCTTCATTCATTCGTTTTACATGACCAGACCATCTCACAGTGCTCTTTTTCATCTTCCTCAATACAAGGGAAATTTTAGATTTTCGTTCAAAGTTTCTTTTTTGCATATTCTTGTGGAATTTCAGTGCTTCGCAGAACCCAGGTTGAGAATTACTGGATTATACTCGTATGTGAACTGAACACCATTGATATGTAAGAATCGTGACATTACGACACATGGAGGGAAAAATGTGCTAGGTGATCGCTTGCTCAGCGCTCAGAGTATGTGTATATGTATGTGCGGTAGTGTTTGCAATGATGGAACACGTGTGGGGTCACGTGGAGCGGGCGGTGACCCCCTCTCACTGTAGGATCTTTCTCAACATCTCTTAAAAGAAACATTTTCAATTTATATTCGCTGTCTCTGACCATAAACAGGGGCGTTTCATTTATTTGTTGGGTCTACCCATATTAACAGTCGATATCGGTGGCCTAGTTGGTACAACGGCTATCTTCCTATTTGACCGTTGTTGGGTCTACCCATATTAAAAGTCGACATCCGTGGCCTAGTTGGTACAACGGCTATCTTCCTATTTGACCGTTGTTGGGTCTACCCATATTGAAAGTCGACATCCGTGGCCTAGTTGGTACAACGGCTATCTTCCTATTTGACCGTTGTTGGGTCTACCCATATTGAAAGTCGACATCCGTGGCCTAGTTGGTACAACGGCTATCTTCCTATTTGACCGTTGTTGGGTCTACCCATATTAAAAGTCGACATCCGTGGCCTAGTTGGTATAACGGCTAACTTCCTATTTGACCGTTGTTGGGTCTACCCATATTAAAAGTCGACATCCGTGGCCTAGTTGGTACAACGGCTATCTTCCTATTTGACCGTTGTTGGGTCTACCCATATTGAAAGTCGACATCCGTGGCCTAGTTGGTACAACGGCTATCTTCCTATTTGACCGTTGTTGGGTCTACCCATATTGAAAGTCGACATCCGTGGCCTAGTTGGTACAACGGCTATCTTCCTATTTGACCGTTGTTGGGTCTACCCATATTAAAAGTCGACATCCGTGGCCTAGTTGGTATAACGGCTAACTTCCTATTTGACCGTTGTTGGGTCTACCCATATTAAAAGTCGACATCCGTGGCCTAGTTGGTACAACAGCTATTTTCCAATTTGACCGTTAATAGTTCAGGTTAAAATAGTATACAAAAAATATATATTTTAGTAAGTAGCTTTAAAAAAATCTGGTTGGTTGACCAAAATTATCACGTGTCAATAATCCCTCCAGGTTGTACTGTATACAGCGTATGTTAAGTATACAATACAGAACAATAACAAAATATTGTAATAGTAATTTATTTTTATCAAACACTGTTTATTCCACTTTTTTGTAACGGTATAACCCTACCGGTTTCAAGGCTTTCACCTCATCTTCAGGGGAGGACAAACAAGACTAAATTCTGTTCGAACTGGTACCGATATACACGCTTCAACGGTTGAGGGCTGAGGGGTGAGGGAGGCATGGGACGATTTCGGTCAAGAGCGGAGAGATTTTTGGGATATAACTGTTTACCAGATGTTCGGATCAATGTACTGACTTAGAAATTTCTAGGGCCTCTGATCTATCCAATTTATTACCGTTACTACTGATATGTAAGAATTTGGCATCATCGATAGAAAAAGTATGGTTTTCACGGTGACAATGATTAACAATTTCAGAATAAATTAGAGGATTTGTTAAGGCGGATTTGTGTTCACGAAATCTCTTTTCAAAAGATCTTCCTGTCTTTCCTATATAGAAATTATCACAGTCAGCACATAAAAGTTGGTGTGTATAAACTTGTATGTGCTGACTACACTACACCTAATGCCGAATGTGTGACTATCACATATCGAAAGACCTAGAAAGTTTTCTTTATGGTTCGTCTTTTCTTGATAAGTTTTCTAAGGTTTTCTTACCAAATATATTTTTCTTAACGTCTCCATATGCACATATGGGGACGTTCCTAATCGAATGGACGCAGTCACCACCTTCCTCTTCTTATAGTCTACTTGTATTTTTTAAACTGTTAATATTAGTGGGTACAAATCCCGAGTTTGAGCTCTCTTGAAGAGATTTCGCTCTCTAAATGGCGCTTTGGAATTGTTATTTTTATTATTTTATATGTAACATACGTCACTTATCATACGCAAGATAAGAAAGGGACACTATTTTAAGCTATCGAGACGAGAGAAGAAAAATATGTTATAAAACTTTCAAATCACTAGTTTATTGTATCCTTTTTACCATCAAGAATCATGAGCCCGGCCCTGTTCCATTTCTCGAGAGATGATGTCAACAAAGGTATAAGCTGAATTAGCTGCCCCGCCTACAGCTATTATTCCATTTCCAATAACACAATCTCTTTTAGTACGAATACGCATTTCGCTCTTGATTTACGATGATCTTTATTTTAATTTCAACCAATCCAGATAAGACAAATGCTTTTAATCTCTCCTATTCAGTCACGTTTATACTTCTATCTCACCTACCTATATAATACTAGCTTACATTTCAATGTGGTTAAATAGAAAGGTTTTTATATCAATTCTAAGGCTAAGGCCACACTAAAGTGTTTCGTTTAGTGCTAAGCTAGGTGCTACGTGAATAATAGACTATAGTTCAGAAAATGTAGGATGAGTCCTGTGACAGCTCACAAATTTGCCCCAATACAACCTTGTAACGATGTTCAGTAATTTTAATTACTTTATCAACTTTAATATTATATAAGCCTCGATTCTAATAAATAGCAAGTTATTTAGGTAAATACATTACGTAAGGTTGTATTGGGGCAAATTTGTGAGCTGTCACAGGACTCATCCTAGAATTTCCGAACTATAGGTGACTTCAGGCTTGGCCACACCAAAGTGCTTCTCACAAATTCATTTGACTTTTGGAAGCGGTTGAGTCAACAAACGATGCCACTCTCAAAACTAACCAGAAAGCTATAGTACATCTCAAATTGGAACTTGTTGGGTGCATAACATAATATTAATGTAGGTTTATACCATTATATATGTGATTGGACTGGTATAAGGAGCGTTGTGATCTTTTTCGGGCTGCCGGACACAAAGATGCCTACTCTCAGGTGATAGTCAACGTTGGGGGGACCTGACATGATACTATGAAGAAGATTTTTTTTTCTTTTTAATTAAGGATTATTTTTTTCTTTATACGAGTAATGAATAAAACATTCACAACTTTGTTTTTTTCTTTCAATGCTGTTATATGGTAAATTGTACCATTAATGAAATGATTAAAACTGTTAAAGGAAAACGTATATTACCAATTAAATTATAAAAGTGTTGCTGACTTGTCAATTATAAAAATAATCATCGGCATCTAGTGTATAAAAAATAAGAAGGTAAGAATCTGTCATAACAACTTTGTTCTGAAAATAACAGCATTAATTCAAGATTCATGATCGCCAGAGACAGTTGCTTGGGGTTATATGTGAAGTATAGCTATTACCAGCTCACAACAGCTCCTCAAATGTGTTAATATGCACAGACAAGCGGAAAACAACTGTCATACTTAACGCCGAAACAAGTCCGAAGACAGTACGTCCGGTCCGAGTGGCCAGCAGCCAATTTGGACGAAGCAGTAGCACTTGCGATGTATGCTAGCGATATGCCCAGATTCATTAAAATTGTATGCCCAAATTAAATTACCTGTTGTTTTTTTCACAAGTTGTATATGTTTCTTGTCATGTGTAATAATAAATAATAAATAAATGTGGCAGAGAGACAAGAAGCTGAAAAGCGCTGGAGTAAGTATGTCACTAGCATCTACAGAAAAAGTTGAAAATCATCCATGTTTACAAGAGCATTTACACTTCAGTATTTGTTATTTGTTTTATCTGTTTGTATTTTATTTTTCCTCATTTGAGAGCAATCCATAAAAAGTAGGCATTGCAACGGTAAATACGTCTGTCCAGCCGCGGCGCTGTCGTCAGCGGTAAAACCGCACTCATCTTAAGATAAATAAGATTTTATTTATTTTGTCTATGGTCTTTGACAAGTTTTTTATCGGTTTGGCTGGAATATGTCAAATTAAGCGGCTAATTTATTACCAATGATAAGTCAACATTCAAAAGATTTTTTTTAAATATAATATAATCAAAATAATGCATTGAAAAAATATTTCTTGTGCAGTTCCCTTTTTCTTCAATTTTGTGGATTGATAAGTATAATCGTTGTGTGTATACCAATATTTTGTAAAATAAACGTTTCTAATTTAAATGCTCCTTTTTTATTCATGTTATTATCGTGATTATTTATACTTATAGCTGCTTTATAATAAACATTTCCATAATTTATAATTTGGTTATGTTTTATATAAACTGTTTGTTGTTTATAGTTAAGGCATTAACGTTGTGGAGGTTTAAACACATTGTTATTTATTTTTATCAAACATAGTTTATTTCACTTTTTTTGTAACGGTATAACCGTACCGGTTTCAAGGCTTTCACCTCATCTTCAGGGGAGCACAAACAAGACTAAATTCTGTTCGAACTGGTACCAATATACATGCTTCAACGGTTGGGGGCTGAGGGGTGAGGGAGGCATGGGACGATTTCGGTCAAGAGCGGAGAGATTTTTGGGATATAACTGTTTACCAGATATTCGGATCAATGCACTGACTTAGAAATTTCTAGGGCCTCTAATCTGTCCAATTTATTTCCGTTACAACTGATATGTAAAAATTTGGCATCGTCGATAGAAAAAGTATGGTATTAACGGTCACAATGATTAGCCATTTCAGAATAAATTAGACGATTTGTTAAGGCAGATTTGTGTTCACGAAATCTCTTTTCAAAAGATCTTCCTGTCTTTCCTGTTTAGAAATTATCACAGTCAGCACATAAAAGTTTATACACACCACTGTTGCTAAGTATTCCATTGGTCGCTAGTCGCGCGCGATCCATTGCTAAGTATTCCAGTTTTATATTTAATTATTTGTTCCATTTTTCCATTTTCAAATATTTTTTTTATTTTCTAAGTTTCAGACACGATAATGGAAACGGATAATAAAATTATGAAACCAAACCTGATTGATTGGAAGGCATAACTTTAAAATAAAAAATCTGCCAGATATACACGTATTTACATAACAATATTAAATAAATTAACAAATTTGTAAAATATTGTAATAAAAATGACTAACTACTTTCTTAACGAACACATAACCGATATGGTCTTCCATCAACTTCCATAGGTGGTCTCTTAAGCAATCCGCGATTTTTTTTGGTTACTACCGGGAATCAAATCCCTGGATAAAAGACAAGGATCTTACCTGCTAAGCTACGGCATCGGTTTGGTGTAATGTTGAATAGTGTGACTGAAAACCCTCAAAATATTTCACTTGACGGTCTGCATAATAAACAAGACGGAATGCAGTCCTTGCGTGAGAGATCTCATCGATTTGACGCACTGTTCGTGCTTCCAAGCCTCATCTCTCCCAGCTCGTTAATCGCCATCCACGCATCTCGCTTGCAAGCAACTTTGTATCTTTAGAAGGGGACGCTTGTTAAGGTGGTATAAATATACGAGTATATGTCTCCAGGCGAGCCTTCATGACTACAAACTCGATCAGTTTTATTCATATTTTTGTATCCAGTCTGGATTACTGTTATTCTACTGGCATGATTTTCAAATGTCTGTCTATTTTCATTGCAGCTGCTAAGCTAATATATGGCAGTCGTTCTTCTTCTTCCCAGTGTCATGTCAGGTCCCCCCAAAGTTGACTATCACCTGAGAGTAGGCACCTTTGTCCCCGGCAGCCCGAAAAAAGATCCCCAACGCTCTTTATACCAGTCCAATCACGTATAGTATATTGTGGAGCCAGGAGATTCGGGGTTCCAATGGGTAGTCGGGCTACGATAAAGTATGCTTGACTGAAAAGTATACATCTACAAAATGTCGTAATGCGCCACGTTGCAATGTCACCTGTAACACTACTACAAAATCCAACTCTCTAGCGTCCACTAGTGATCTCTCAGGCCCCGCGAGCCCCGGGCAATATGACCACTGACATTTTCATCAGTGTCATAGCAGATAGAGAGTGGACGAATGGCGAGTTTCCAGCGCCATAACATTCTTCCCCCCCAGATAAGGGAAGGTAACCCCAACAGAAAATCCTCCAGAGAGGGCAAGAGGAATCACTCTGGATATCCCTCTCCAGGAAATCGCTTTGGAGAGAAATCAAGCCACGGCCCCGAGTCCCGGGCGACCCTTAAATGGGTCAGGGATGCTAAGAATCTCCCGGTTCGACATAGTGAAGAACAATATACGTGGTAGTCATTAATATTGTCGTATTATTCCACTTCTAGAAAATCTACGTTAGATCAAATGTTTCGAATGGATTGATTTCAAACTTTGTCTTTTTGTATTCAAGTCCCTTAATGGGATGTCTCCATTGTATCTTTCGAATCTGCGTCTAAGAGATGTTCCTTCAGAAAGAGCAGAACTTTAAAGTCATTTTTTTCTTTACCGAATAAATTAATTCTTCCGAATATATCTAATATAATTGAGCGGGATATTATAACAGGGGTTATACCATTGCGCGTCCTGTGGCGTAGAATGTCCTGCTGTTAAGTATAAGAGATGTAGCGTGGCGTGTGCGGTTTTAGGAAGCACTTGAAGGCAATTATTTTTGAGAGGTGTTTTTCATAGTATATGACTACATATGAATAATAATATGAACACTACATCTAAAGCCGAATATGTTACTGTCACATGTCGGAAGATCTACAAAGATTTCTTTGTAGTTCATCTTCCCTTGGCAACTTTATTGCGGTTATCTTAGCAAATATGGTATACTTAACGTATGCAAATGCGGGAAAGTACCTTATTTGTTTGTTTGTTTGTTTTTTTTGTTTGTTTGTTTTTTTTTGTTTGTTTGTTTTTGTTTGTTTGTTTGTTTGTAATAATCAGTAATAATTTGTAATAATCAACTTGTTTGCAGTAATCACATTCCTATCCTTAAACTCGCTAATATATATACATTTTTTATTTTGTAAAATCTGCCAATACTGGTGGATTTGAATCCCGAGTTAGAGCCCCCTGAAGGAGAGTCTGCTCTCTAAATAGTGTTATATATCATCATCATTGTCAACCAGGGTCAATCCACTGCTGGATGAAGGTCTCCCCAAGTTGACTCCAAAAAGTTCGACTTTTTGCTCGTTGATGCCACGTGATGCTGCCATGTTTCCTGACTTCATCTATCCAGCGTACCTTCGGTCTTCTTCTGGGTCTCTTTATGCCTATTGGGTACCATTGGATTATTTCGGATGTCCATCGGGAGTCTGACATTCTGGCTACGTGTCCGGCCCACTGCCACTTCATTCTTTTGCACACCTTTATAACGTATTCTACCCTTGTTATATTGCGAATCCAAATTGTCTCTTTTAGTATATCCCAACATGACTCTACATGCCTCTTTGTGCGGTCTGGAGCTTTTGTGTGTTCTTATATAAATTGTCCATCCAAGAACACACAGCGTTATATATAAATTGTCCATTAATTATTATTGTGATATTAGAAGAGAAATTTTAATGAAATACTTCATGGTATGTTGCGATAGGAGTCAAAGTCACTGAGGCAATAAAAACTTATAATGTTTGGACAAATATCTAGGTATTCACATTGGACTATAATACGTCCGATGGGGTTTCCAATGCGACCTCTGTGACCCAATTCATAAAACGAATAACTTACATTCGGGGTTTCAGGTTTAGTTCCCGAAAGTACTAAAAGAAGGTGCAATCTTATTTTAAAATATAATACTCGTATATGACAATACTCGAACGCGCTAGACATGTGCGAGCGTTGTTGCCTATCCAAGTGCGGTAGTATTTTCAACACGTACGATAGCATGTAAGTTGCAAATCTACTGCAAAATAACATTGTTTTGTATTACACTTTCATTTTATAAAGTACAGCCGTGCAGGTTTTATTGCCATGTGCAATTATTCTAAAGAACAAGAAAGGCGTTAAAACATGCTGTGAATTAAAACTTGACTGAAACCCTTGATACATAAATATGTGTCTAAGATTCATTTTCAACCTACGAAAGTACGATCATATAACTTCATACCAGAAGGCATTGAATTGGTTGAATGTTAGAAATAGACGCCATATTCACATACTGTCTCCATTGTATAATATCCTTAACTGTCCCTTCTTATCTCGCCAAAAATTTTCAGCGTCTTTCCAATCATGGATTAGCGCTACGCTCAAACAGAGATTGTTTATTGGCCTTTCCAGTTCACCGCTCTTCTTTCTTTACGTCGTCCTTTACTGTCCATGCAGTGAGACTCTGGAATCAGTTACAAACCAATATAAGACTCGCTCCGTCCTTGGCATGCTTTAAGAAGTGACTGAAAAAACTCTTAATTTCTAGTCAGTAAAATAACGTGTTTCATTTCTGATTTTTATTTTCATTTCCTCTCCACCATCCCTTCCTTTCCTTATGATTAATGATATATCACTTTATATAAAAAAGAATGTTCGGATGATTGTCCGTCTTTGTGGGGTTCGTGGGCATGTGCTCACGTATATGTTTATGGATTTCGTGTGGATGGATAGTCATTTGAATGATTTTTGCGACCACGTAACTTGCTTCATTTACTTTTGTCTGGTTGTTTGGAAGAGATTGCCGCCTGGCAATAAGCCCGCCAGATTGCATTTGCAATAAAAGTGTTAAGAAAATTAATACACAAACTTTTCTGTTGTCTTGACACAGAAAAAATCTGGATGTCAATGAAATCGAGCCTGCTTCCTCCGGACCGGAACACAGACGTTTTACCAACTACGCTAAGGAGGTTGTCAATATTTTCTTCCAGATACGCTCTTCAACATGGCCTTATCACCAATCGACCGTAAAAATTAATGAAACCTTGAGATAGTTTTTAACTGCTCCTGCATTATGTTAACGTCACAAACCTATGTATTATAACATATAAATACATTAAAACCTCCGTGTTAAAAACTCATCACGCCTTGACCAGTTCAACGGAGTGAAAGTGGCTTCAAATGATGAACGAGCTGGCGCATTAACGATTATGGATTTGTAGAAGAACACTTCATAAATATTGATTTAATGAGAGAGTTTTCATCACACGTTTTCCAAATGCAGCTATTTTAACATACAATTTTTATAATTTAGCTCGTACTATATTTTCACTTCAGCCTGTTGACGAACTTCGCGATCCAGATGGTAAAACGCTGGTTTTAGACCCGGTGTTAAAACGCTGGTCTTCCGCCCGATGGTTTCATCTGCTATTTTAAAGAAAATAAGTTAAGAGGACTTATAGTTCCACTCGGCAAAATGGTTTGTTCTAAAGTGAAGTGATTGCGACTAATTATTATTTGTACAATTCTAACCTAATAGGACTTCATAGTTTGCGCAATCAATATGGGCACTGTATGGATTTCCTTATGGCTTTGACTACATACAAGAGTAAACTGAAAAGTTATTTCTTATGTTGTTTATAGTTGAGGCATTAACATTGTGGAAGTTTAAAGATATTGTAATTTATTTTTATCAAACACTGTTGATTCCACTTTTTTGTAACGGTATAACCCTACCGGTTTCAAGGCTTTCACCTCATCTTCAGGGGAGCTCAAACAAGACTAAATTCTGTTCGAACTGGTACCGATATACACGCATCAACGGTTGGGGGCTGAGGGGTGAGGAAGGCATGGGACGATTTCGACCAAGAGCGGAGAGATTTTTGGGATATAACTATTTACCAGATGTTCGGATCGATGCACTGACTTAGAAATTTCTAGGGCCTCTAATATGTCCAATTTATTTCCGTTACTACTGATATGTAAGAATTTGGCATCATCGATTGAAAAAGTATGGTTTTTACGGTGACAATGATTAGCCATTTCAGAATAAATCAGTTCGAACAGAATTTAGTCTTTCTTTGTGTTCCCCTGAAGATGAAGTGAAAGCCTTGAAACCGGTAGGGTTATTCCGTTACAAAAAAGTGGAATAAACAGTGTTTGATAAAAATAAATTACAATGAAAAGTTATTCTTGCCGAGATGAATTGCATAGATTTTCTTTATTGTTATGTTAGTTTTTTTCATACTGTATAACACTTCTTAAATGTCAATGTTGAATATTATTTTTTTATATCAAAAAGGTCATTTGACCGTTGAAATAAAAAAAATAATAAAAAAATATGAACATAACGTGAATGGATTGAGGGCGTTATTTTAAATGATATTTAATTTTTAAATATTACTTAGATATTGTACATACTAACACGGCTTGTGCCTTTTGAAGTAGGCAGAGAGTATAGATTTCTACGCCCGTCTATGCACGCACACATATTCTGCCTCGTCTACATTCGTACATTTCATCATACTTATAAATGTAATGTTATAATTTTGGTTTAACTGTATATTTAAAAGAAAATTTATTGTCATTATTGTACAATACATTTTTTATTTTATATTGTATTTGGGTTTTATATGAAAATTGATAATATTAATTGTATTTCAGAAAAATTATCATTAGAAATATTATACATGTTTTATTTGTTTTGTCAAATAAAATTAAAATAAAGAAAAGAAAATGTCAGTCAAAAAATTAAAAGAAATAATATTTATAGTCTTACCAATATCGACAGCGATTGTCAAAGCCATGCCCGCGACCAACAGAAGTGCCCTGAGGCCCGCCATAGTGCTGTGTCCCTCTGCACCCCTAAATAGAGCACAGCACTACTACCATCACACTACTTTACACAACAACACAGGCTTTACTTATCTTGTACAACATTCACAATTTAATTATTTTATCAGAAAATTATTTAGGCACGTTAATTTTACACTTTTTTCATCGTTAAAGAAAATTTGATTCAGACAAAAGCGAAATCAATTAAGGAAAATTTAAATCACTTTCTTCCTAAACTTTCTAATCACATTTTAAGATAAATGTAGGTGATGCTGAATAGTTTTTCTCGGGCAGATCTGGAAAAGAAAATAAATCGGGTTAGACGCACGAATAAAATTCGAATTTCCTTACATATTTAATCATCATTCATCATCATTGTCAACCAGGGTCGATCCACTGCTGGATGAAGGTCTCCCCAAGTTGACTCCAAGTAGTTCGGTTTTTTTCTCGTTGATGCCATGTGATGCTGCCATGCTTCCTGATTTCATCTATCCAGCGTACCTTCGGTCTTCTTCTGGGCCTCTTTATGCATCTTGGGTACCATTGGATAATTTCGAATGTCCATCGGGAGTCTGACATTCTGGCTATGTGTCCGGCCCATTGCCACTTCATTATTTTGCTCACCTTTATAATGTCTTACATATTGAATAATACAACGTAATTGATTTATTTTTATGTCGCAGTCTCTTCTGGTTGATTGGAAAAAACTTATATGATGTATATGGTAGGTTAGTATCGGTTATTTAACCCTTTTAATCTCACGGGGTCGATCATCGCCCCCAACTTATTTACTGCATAAATCCCACGGGGCCGATCATCAGCCTCAAAGTTTTCACACAAGTTTTTATGTTGAATATATATTTTTTTAAACTTTGAGAATCATTCTCTTTTAAAATAATGTATTTTAAACTAAATATTAACTAAGATACAAAATAAAATATAAACTACTATTTTTTTGCCAAAATATAGTATGCTGGGATTAAAAGACGGGATGCGCTCCGTCCTTGGCGTGCTTTAAGAAGCGACTGAAAAAACTCTTAATTTCTAGTCAGTAAAATAACGTGTTTTATTCCTGATTTTCCTTTCCTTTCCTCTCCACCATCCCTTCCTTTCCTTTTGATTGATGATATCTCACTTTATATGAAAAATAATGTTCGGGTGATTGTCCGTCTTTGTGGGGTTCGTGGGCATGTGCTCACGTATATGTTTATCGATTTCGTGGGGATGGATAGTGATTTGAATGATTTATGCGACCACGTAACTTGCTTCATTTACTTTTGTCTAGTTGGTTGGAAGAGATTGACACCTGGCAATAAGCCCGCCAGATTGTATTTGCAATAAAAGTGTTAAAAAATAAAAATAAATTAATGAATTAAAAGGGTGAATCGTACGAAGGCAAATAAAAAATTTAATATCAATTTTAGTAACAAAAACCACAAAATTACGAGTACATACCATCACACCGTGTCCCTTACGGGGTAGGTACAAAGAACAGATCTTCAACGTTTTCTACTTCTAGTTTTCTCTTTTCAACATTCATACATTTCGTCATGCACAATATTATTTTATTCATAGTTCTCGCTTTACCTTCTTTAAAAATCTCGTACATTTGATCCAGCCAAGTTTTACTCGCTCTATATGTTCCACGCACACCTTACACTTCTGACTTGTATACTCGCTTAATCATTCTTTCATCATTCATTCATTCCACATGTCTAAACCATCTTAAAGTTCCTTTCTTTATCTTACTGAAAACATCCAGTTTATCCATGCATTTATTTCTGATGTCTTCATTCCGCCTTCTATCAAACATTAACAGTCCTTAGAGCAATCATTTTCTTTAGTTAATGCATCTCCTCAGCATAAATCTTACCCTTATCCTTCTTCTGTCAAGTCAATGTTTCACTTCCATACATCGTGAAATAGTATACTTCGAGTACGAAACAGTATTGTCTATCTTACAGAAAATAAAACTTAAAAGCAGCTCTTATGTCTTTAGCACATTATAAAATTTTAATTTTAGCCTAAGGCAGGCGTATTAAATAAGATAAAGTGAAGTACTGTGAAATGGTTTAGGCATATGTAACGAATGAATGATGAAAGATTAACAAAACAAATGTAAGAGGATAGCGTGGTAGACGAAGACCAAGGAAAACATTGTTGAATTAATTGAATGATAATTTGAAAACACGAAATGTAAAAATCATCGGAGTTATATGAGAAGGTGTATGGATATAAAAGAGACGAAGAATATATGTCGAGAAAGAAAAGTCTATCGCTCTGTCCTAGCTGCCTATCCAGACAGGAAAATTGCGTGATGATATGTAAATATGTATGTATTGTAATTAGTTTAATCAAACACTGTTTATTCCACTTTATATAACAGTATAACTTTACCGGTTTCAAGGTTTTCACCTCATCACCAGGGGAGCACAGACGACAAGAGTCTTGTTTATGATTCCCTGATGATGAGGTGAAAATCTTTAAACCGGTAGAGTTATACGGTTATATAAAGTGGAATAAACAAATTGCAATGTCTTTAAACCTCCACAACGTTAATGCCTTAACTATAAATAATATATAAATATGTACACATACATATATATACAGTACCCGGCGGTAAGTAATACACATCGGGCTTAAGAAAGAGACTGTCGGCCATAATCGGCTAACTTCGGCTTTGTAGAGCGTCGTCTCTGTCATTCATACACGTGTTCCGTCGCGATTTGTCAGTCATTATGGCCGTCATCGTGTGACAGAGACAACGCTCTACAAAGCCGAAGTTAGCCGATTATGGCCGACAGTCTCTTTCTTAAACCCGATATGTATATCTTACCACCGGGCTCTTGTATGTAAAACGATTAACAATGTTGTCTTGTAAATTTGATTTAAAACAAATGAACATTTTCTCTAAAATATTTATAAAAAATAACAAATATATTTTATGTAATTCAGAAAAAAAACTATAGAAAATAATTATTACAAAGAAGGCAATAAAGGCACGAAATGTATTCCTGTTTCAAGACCAACTAACTCTGCATTTGATAAAGCTAAAATATTCGAAACAGACAACTCGAAACGACAACTCGTTTCACAAGTTGATTTATCAAACGAGTTGCGAATACTTAATTCTGCTTCCAATATAAGTCACTGCTAAGGACATATTTCGCAATAGCTTTTCGGCGAGTGGGCGGGACTCGCTGCAAGGCTTGCCAACCTCTAATAACACTTTCCTTGTTTTCTCATACAATGTAACCTGGTGCTTTTTTTTTGTTTATGGTAAACTAATTATCTCTGGTGAGAGTCCTTTGCGTCTTTTATATTATTGGGATACAGTTGACAATAATACGACTGTAGTTTAAATAGCTATTGTTCGCCAATTTGTGATACTTTTTTCTGAGGTTGCTAAATACAGTTTCAATATTTTGACCCGTTTGTCTTGTAAGACATACGAGTATGGTCTATTTATTTTCTTCTCCGGTACTAACTCTCTAAGTTCTGAACCAAACCAGGTGAGAAATATGTTTAGAGATGTATTTTTGTAAATATTTCTTGCACAATATTGTTGAAATATTCGCCAGCATCCTTTACATCGAAACATTGAATTAGACTAAACCGGTGTACACTTTGAAGGTTTAGGTCAATTCCTTAATGATTTTCCAAATATAAGTTAAATGGCCTATTTGTATCGTCAATATTCTGTTAACGTTGCCAAATGATGAATTTCATGAATGCAGATTTTTCATTATTTGTTAATTTCGTTATTAAAAACAAATTCCTAATTATACGTTGCCCGGAATGTAACAAATTATTTAACCGGAATCGAATCGTTTTAGACTGGTAATAAGTGAAGTTCTTTCCAAGAGATTTTTCCTTGTTTCACGGAATGTCCCTTTTGAATAGGAAATCGGATATTGACGTATTCAACATTTTTAAACAAAGTAATTAGAAATTTCTTAGGAACGGGAGTTAGTTGTTTCGGCCTAAGGATTATTTCTTATTTGTTATTTTTTTTCTTATCTCAACGTATCTAATCTTTCTTACTTGTTAATTTTTATTTCTTGTCTCGACGTCTTTATCATCCAAAAAATGTTAATTACCGAAAGACTTTCGACAACATGCGGAAAATGAATCCTAACATGCTTTGGGCATGTTGATTGAAAAAATGAAGAAACACTAAAGAAGTAGTAGGTGATCACGGAGACAGTTGAGGGAAAGGAAACAAGAGGACGGTGAGAGTTGACAACATCCTCTCTAAGTGCAGCATTCATCATGGTCCAGGACCGGGAAATGTGTAGACAGGTGGTGCACCGACTTCCAGGCATAGCAAAGGACCACAACGCTCGGCATTGAACACATGAGGAAAAATATGATTTTTTGTTTCTGGATATAATTATTTTTAAGTTTAACCTGAATATGTAAGTTTTATACAATAAATAATATTATGCGTAACCGACAAACGGTGACCTAAACACTCCACGACACACATTTTGGAAACCAGTCTACCGCGTGATACACATAAATATTAAGTGGCATTTTGGGTATTTACGCGGATGAGACCAACCACAATGCAGAACACTTGCGACATACTCGTTTTCGATGGATCGAAGACATTCCGATCCGGATGCATTCCATATTCCATGTTATGTACAAAGAATATTGCAAAATCGCAATGCTTGTTCAGCAAGCGAAGAAAATCCATCTTGTTGAATACGAGTTTACCTAACGACCTTACTACTTAGTCATGTTGTATGCGAAACTTGAAATGTACACATTGGAAATAACGACAAACCTCTGTAGGGTACCCACGTCCCTAAAATATTGTCAACATGCAGGGTCAACGACCGATGAATCAACCTCTGGATATCTACAATTGTCACATACCAGAAACGTCAACACTGTTTACACGCAAATAATATTTACATCGCATTCCAAGGTAGAAAGAGAACATATCACGCCGTATCGCCGTTTCGACAATAAATATCCTACCCACTGTAGTATCCGCAGCGCTTGCGACCACCTCAACACGCGCAGAAGTGAGATCGAGATATACCTCGGACGCATTCACGCGTCCCGTTCTGAAATTCTATATATACCTACTTATCGATGAATAAAGGCACTTGTTATTATTCGCTTGACCATTCATTTCTGTGTATTATTTACCGACTATTCACTCTCACTTTTATCGCATTCCTGAATCGACATATTTTATTTTAAATACAAACAAATCAAAATCATCACGACGTATCAAATTAAGCATCCAGCTAATTGATGACCCCGAACGAAAAGGAACACAGAATTCGACCAAAGCGAATACAGAGATGTCAACATCAACATCATCAGCACGTCCTACTAGGACACACGCTAAACCTCCTTTTAAAAGTGACTTTTCTTAGAAATTCCTTTTACGTAAAAAAATCTATAAATAATTTATTATTTATTCATTTAACACTTCATTGTGATGCACCTTAACCCAAAAACAGATATTGCAGGTTTCCCAAAAATTGATTGTGAAAATAATTAATACACTTCCTGCCCGGTATCCCACGGCGGAGCTTTTCAGAGAGTATCGGGTCCTGAACATAGCCAATTTGCATCTCAAATCCATTCTCTGGCACTACCATCGAGAGGAAGGGAAGATGCAGACTCAGCAGAGACACATGACACGCATGGCAACTAATGAAATGTTCACCATCCCTAGAGTTAAAACCTCTTTTGCCCAAAGGCAATATGCTTATTTGGCTCCCATGACATACAAGGGCGTGCCGAATGCAATAAAGTTAAAGGAAGGAAAACCATTCAGACAGTCGATCGGAGCGTGGATGTTATTGCGACAGGATTTTGAGTATTTGGGCTTTCAGGATGAATTACGTGTGGAAAAGATTTGGTGGGCTCTTGAGTGTGGGTTTCTTTTTGTTGTTTTGTGTTTGTATTTCTGTATATTTATGTTTTTATTTTTACTTTTATGATTGTGTGCGGTATATTATGGGATGAACATTTTTGGTCTTTCTGGAGTGATGATGTGTGAGGAGTTTGATTTCGCATGATGTTTCCAGTTGTAATTGAGTGTCACTGTTTTAAGGTTGATGAGAATGTGCAATGGGGTTTTGTTTTTGTGTAATCAAAAATTGGAAAGAAGTATCGATTTATTTTTTCATGCTAAATATCCTCAGTGAGATACAGGCAAAAGCCTAGTTTACTGAGGATACGACAAATTAAAGGTAACAAACCCAGATCCATTAAAATTGTATGTCCAAATTAAATTACCTGTTGTTTTTTCGCAAATTATGTATATTTCTTGTCATGTGTAATAATAAATAAATAAAATAAATTGTTAAACAATCTGGCGAGTTTATTGCCAGGCGGTAATCTATTCTAAATAAAGGAAGTTACGTCGCAAAAAAAATCAAATCATTATTCACCTGTGAAAAATTCATAAACAATATACGAGTACATAAATAAAATAAAAGTGAGATATTATTGATCGAAGAAAAGGGTGGTAGAGAACAAGAGCAGAATCGGGAATGAAACATGTTACATTTCTTATTTCTCAAGTCATATTACTGAATAATACTCGTATATTGTCCGGGATGTGGTTCCTTATTTCCCGGATAGATGTCGTTGGGACAACATTTTCGTTCCTACCTTCATTCTAAACGTGCTGAATGTTTATTATTACGAAAGATAAACGTTTAGCATATTTTTTCGGTCATTATTTACCCAAATTGCTTGAACGGTTTTTTGGCCTTATTTTAAAGATGAAACAAAACAAGTAAATCTTTTCAGAGCTTTATGTTTTTTTACTAACCGTAAAGAGAAAAATGCAACACAAAAGTACGTTGTCGTGTATGGCAATGATGCAGTAAGCCATCGTGTGTGTGTCAAATGTGATTTGAAAAATCATAATGGTGATACGACACTTGAGGATAGTGTCCACTCTGGAATTGCTGATTTCCACTGATGACGACCAAATAAAGGTTTAGATCGATAATAATTAGCGTTCGCCGACACTAAAGATTGAATGAAAATATCGAAAAGCACATTCCACGAGCATTTCATACAATTTTGCATTGGAATTTGACCTAAAAAATCGATACTTTTCGGACAACCCTTATACATATATTTATTTTATTTATTTTACACATGACAAGAAATATCCATAATTTGCGAAAAAACCACAGCTAATTTAATTTGAATACACGAACTTAATGGATCTGGGTTTGTTGCCTTTCATTTGTCGCGTACCCGGTAAACTAGGATTTTGCCTGTATCTCACTGAGAACATATAGCGTGAAAAAATAAATCAATACTTCTTTCCGATTTTTGATTATATAAAATTATATATTTTTACTCTTATACTGGGTGGCGTAGAGAAAACGCATGTTTTTTTAATGGCTAGTATTTTGCAAAGAGGGGAAACGCATGTTTTTCATTTAAGCATAACATAGTTCATTTTCAAGAATTTTTTTTTATTAATAAAGGTTTTTATTAACTCGCTTGGTGCTTGAGCTATGCTGTTAAAAATTTTAAAAGATATACAACACACAACAGAGAAATAAGACACCTAAAAACTATTAAAACTGAAGTACCATATTAACAAAATATCATAAACTGGTTTGCAAAGTTATATCAGGTGAGCAAAGTTATCTCAGGTGAGCAAAGTTATCTCAGATGACACAAGCGACAAATACCCATACATATTATTTCACTTTGAAAAGTTATTTCAATGCAATCGTTATCAAGTTATTGACATTCAATGGCATGACGTGGGAATCCCTGTATTATTTCCTTAGAAGATAAAATCGGTCGAGGATGATGCGATATAATTATGCATTTATATTTTCGCAATCCAGTTTCGCTTACTCAAGCTGAAATGCCAGTATAACAAATGAGTAATGTTAAACATTTTAAAGGCAATATACACGCGAAGTGATATCCTTCGAAATAAAACGGATTCTCCGATAAGGCATCGCTTGTTAACATGTAATGCGTTGGTGTCTAGAAATAGGTCGCGGACATTTGCATGAATTTGCATAAGACGATGCAAATTTGTAATACCCAGTGGAGACAGGTGACAGGTTTGAAGAACTTTTCTCAAGGATTGCATTCTATAACGTACCAGTATAGGTAAATTGACCTAACGGTAAATTCCGGTTGTCAACTGACATTTAAAAGTCAACATTATTTCTTATTTCGTACAATACTCTTTAATATATCCAAACTGGTGATTCGGACACATTGAAGACCTCTTATTTAGATTAATTGGAGCAAGCAAGACTACCTCACGTAAAGAAGTCAAGACTCTAACACGTACTCGTCGACACAGCAAGTGTCGCTACCAGACGAACTCTTTTATCAGACTAAACCTCTTTAATTTATATTTTTTAAAGTACCATTAAGAATCGAACCAGAAATTGCCGGGTGATAGTCAAACGTATTACCAATTAGGCCACAGAGGGTATCGACATGATAAAAACACTGTGAAAACTTACAAAAACATGTCATAGCTTAAAACTAAATTTTATAAATGACTTACATATTATAAAATATATAACTTTTTATATATAGTTCGGAAATTCTAGAATGAGTCCTGTGACAGCTCACAAATTGGCCCCAATACAACCTTATGTAATGTATTTACCTAAATAACTTGCTATTTATTAGAATTGAGGCTGATATTAATGTTGATAAAATAATTAAAATTACTGAATATCGTTACAAGGTTGTATTGGGGCAAATTTGTGAGCTGTCACAGGACTCATCCTAGAATGTCTGAACTATAATTTAGACTAAGCGAGCAATCAGAACAAACCCTTTAAATGTAAACTACGCATAAATAACGTCAAACAAAAGTAAATGATTTATGTATATTGTTTATTCAAACACGATTTATTCAACTTTGTATAATGGTATAAACCTACCGGTTTCAAGGTCGTTGTCGGTTGCTTTCCTGATGATGAGACGAAAACCTTGAAACCGGTAGGGTTACACAGTTCGATTAAATGGAATAAACAGTATTTGACTAAACAAATGACTATGTATTTAGCCTCCACAGTGTTAATACCTTAACTATAAATAATGTAAATATAAATTACATTTACAAAAAATACATACGCTTTGTAATTTATTTTATCAAACACTGTTTATGCCACTTTTTTGGAACGGATAACCCTACCGGTTTCAAGGCTTTCACCTCATATTCAGGGGAGTTGTGTTCCCCTGAAGATGAGGTGAAAGCCTTGAAACCGGTAGGGTTATACCGTTACAAAAAGTGGAATAAACAGTGTTTGATAAAATAAATTACGTCTTTAAATCTCCACAGCGTTAATGCCTTAACTATAAACAATATAATAACTTTTCAGTTAGATGTTCTCGTTAGATGATAGCTATATAACACACCCTCTGTCATTAAAGAGGAATAGAATTATTTTTTAGTCGCTGTTTGAACCAAGCCATAGCAAGTGCGAGATTTATTTATTTATTTATTTAACACTTATTTCAAATACAATCTGGCGGGCTTATTGCCATGCGGCAATATCTTCCAACTAACCAGACAAAAATAAATTAAGCAAGTTACGTGGTCGCATAAATCATTCAAATGACTATCCATCCCCACGAAATCCATAAACATATACGTGAACACATGCCCACGAACCCCACAAAGACGGACAGCCACCCGAACATTATTTTTCATATAAAATCATATCATCAATCAAAAGGAAAAGAAGGGATGGGATGGTGGAGAGGAAAGGAAAAGAAAAATCAGGAATGAAACACGTTATTTTACTGACTAGAAATTAAGAGTTTTTTCAGTATCTTCTTAAAGCATGCCAAGGATGGAGTGAATCTTATATTGGTTTGTAACTGATTCCAGAGCCTCACTGCATAAACAGTAAAGGACGACGTAAAGAAAGAGGAGCGGTGAACTGGAAAGGCCAATAAACAATCTCTGTTTGAGCGTGGCGCTAATCCATAATTGGAAAGGCTGAAAATTCTCGGCGAGATAAGCGGGAGCGACGGGACAGTTAAGGATATTCTACAATAGAGACATTATGTGAATTTGGCATCTATTTCTAACATTCAACCAGTTTAATGCCTTTTGGTATGAAGTTATATGATCGTACTTACGTAGGTTTAAAATGAATCTTAGGCACACATTTTGAAGACGCTGTAATTTGTCCAGCTGTTCCTCTGTAACATCCAAGTAACATACGTCCGCATACTCCAGAATCAGAAAGAGCAGAGTTTGTACGAGTAAAATTTGAAAGAGATCTCATGGAATACAAATGATTTTAGTTCTAATCATCTATGTTTGAGAGCTGCGATGAAGAATGATTTCAACGCGTTGGATTCAGGACATTTTCCTTGTATTCAACTCTTATGACATCAGTGCCAAGAATGAATGGTTCAGACTGATTTGTCAATATGTATGACGAGATAAAATTTCATATTACACAGGGCAGGTCCAAGGAAATAAGAAAAAAAAACAACTACTTATGCTCAGCTTCTCAGAGAAATATTAGCCGGCTGTGACTCATTTAAGTATCTGGGCTCACTCATTCACAAAGACGGAGGGTGCGCTGCGGATGTTGACCATAGAATAAGTGTGGGATGGGTGAAATTCAGAACGATAACAGGAGTCTTGTGTAACCCAAAAATGACTATAAACTAAATGGAAAGGTATACCAGACTATCGTTAGCCCTGCAATTATGTATGGCTCAGAATGCTGTACTAAGTACAGCTCTTACTCTAGGCAACTTGAAACAGCAGAAATGCGAATGCTTAGGTGGTCGGCAGGAGTATCACTGAAAGATAAAATTAAGAGCTCACGCATTCGTCGTAGCCTGGGAGTCACTGACATAAATAGTAAGCGGGGAGAGCGACAGCTGAGATGGTACGGGCACATAAGACAGAGACCGCCAGACCATACGGTAAATCAGGCAATGTATGTGGATCTTCCTCGACAGTCGTCCAGAGGAAGACCAAAGAACTCCTGGATGACTCAATACTCCAAAATCCTGCAGAGAAACGGCCAAGATGAAAGTGACACCCAGAACCGAAGAATATACAGCCTGAGAACGAGAAGAGCCGACCCCAACAGCCTACCTAGGCAATGAGTTGGGACAGTGCCAAGAAGAAAAAGAAGACCCAGGCTCAGCTCCTCACAGCGATTCAAAAATGAAGGAAATATTTTGATAAAGTAAATATGTATCCGAATTTTTGTACACTACCATTGGGCGACAACCATTACGTAGTTGGAAAGTCTTCCACTCGGAGATTTTGGATTCGTTTCCCGATAATTCTGGTACACAGAAAAATATGTACAAAAAATATCAGTATTTTTTTAGTACATCAACAAGTTTAGTGTAAGTCTTGTTTCTTTAGTACATCAAAAATTTTTGTGGAAGTCTTGTTTCTTTAGTACATCAACAAGTTTAGTGGAAGTCTTGTTTCTTTAATACATCAACAAGTTTAGTGGAAGTCTTGTTTCTTTAGTACATCAACAAGTTTAGTGGAAGTCTTGTTTCTTTAGTACGTCAAGAAGTTTAGAGGAAGTCTTGTTTCTTTAAATATAAAAAAACTGTTATTATGTTAATCGTTCGAGTGCTGAGAGTCTATATATAGACGTTTTATAGTATTGAAAAAAAATGTCCAGCAATAAAACGATAAAATATATTCAGCATTTTCACGACTCTTTACCTCTAGTTTAAAACATTTTTCGCAATAGTTACCGTATTGAGTTGGCTTAAATGATAAGCGATTTGTATTTGGTCAAGTTTATTGAGATCACCCTGATGATGAAGGCTGCAACGCCTTCGAAACGTCTGGTATAATTTAAATCAACTCAACACTGAAAAATATTATAGTTTTATTTTGTTTTTTAATTCGTTTAGTTTTAAACATAATTGTTAACTAATTTTAAGCTAACTTACACGAATTAATTTTCATCATATTTTTATTCTTTTCCACAATATTTAAATCTATTCTCAACATATTAAACGCGCCGACAACAAAAGTCAGGATGCTTTTGGTTTTTTTAATATTTCTAAGAATTTTTATGTACTTCTTTTAGTAAACCCATATTGTTGACATGATTTTACTACAATAAGGCCAAATAAAGTATATGATATTTTGAAAGAATGTAATGAAAAAAAAACAGAGATACCGTAGGAGCTATATAAGAAGTGCTAGACTATAACAGGAGAGATCACAAACGCAATGAGTGGATATGCGCCCAAAAACAAAAGTTTATGATGTTGTAGAGGTAGCAAAAATACTGACGTGAAAGTGAGATGGACACATCGCCCGAACAATGGACCATCGTTGGACGTATGAAGTATTCCAGGGGTACCCAATAGGTAGACCTAGGCCTATAAGAAAACCAAAGGCACGCTGGGTGGACGAAATACGTAAGCAAGCATCGATTACGTGGCAGCAATGCGCAAAAAACTGAAATTCTTGGAAACATCTTGGAGAGGCCTATATCCTGTAGTTGTTGAGTGATGGTGCATATGAAAAAAAATAATGCTAATTTTATAGTGTACGGCACAAGTACAAAGACTGTAGAACTAGGTGGATGCCTGCTGCTTGATGCTCGGAGATTTCGGCTAACGGTGAAAAGTAGCAGGGTGAAGGGATTCCTCTTTATCAGGTAGTAGATGGTCGCAAGTAAAAGGCAGTAGACTGAAGTGAACTGAGAATGTATTTTTTTTACTTTTGGCGCTCCTTATGTGCGGCCAATCGCTCATCGCAAACGCCTGTTTTCGCCCGTGCATGCCGTCATGACTTGCGAAATATCACAATTCTCGCAAGTTTTCGCATGCAAGGGCCGGCCGACTTTTGATATTGCCTCGCGATGGCCGCGCATAAGGAACATTTCAGTTACGACCGTGACACAGCACGGACTTGAACAAATATAAACATTGTATAATACATACAAAACTTTAAAAAAATATCAAATAACAAGAAAATATATCATATATCCATCATATTTTAGGCGACGCACACGTCCGATACATATATTGTAGAAAAAGGGTAACTTTGTATTATTACTTTTAAAATACAGTAAAAGTGCAATTAATAAAATAATTTATATAACTAAATTAGAATTAATTGAAATGAGGAAAAAACATAAACGGTGCTACTCTGAGAAAAAATAAAAACTTTTATGAAGCGTATTACGTGTGATAAATTATTTTATATAATTTGAAAGATTTACAAAACAACATCCGCCAACCATAAATATTGCTGTAATATGTTATTTGTGATAAATTTTAATTTCCCGTTTCATAATTTATGTTTTTTTGTACAAAAACATCCTTGATGGTAAACATTATGTATGTTATTGGGTGTTAACATAAGTTGTGTTCGTTTTTTTTTCAATTTAAAAATGAGCACCAAAAGTAGAACAAAATGGTAAACGTTATACGTCATTCGAAAGAAAATTTTCTGCTCTACAAGAAATTGTGTTTGCTTTTACGTTACATATATTATTTTATTTGATTACAAGCTTTCAAAATGGAATGGCAAGTAGACGAAAGTGAGCATTTTCGACACCTCCTTCTGTTCGTGTCCAATCGAGGGAATAAAGCTGCCAAAGCTGCTCGTGATATTTGCGAAGTGTACGGTGGAGATACTTTGAATGAAAGGACAGCTCGTCGATGGTTTTTGCGTTTCAAAGACGGTAGTTTCGTCCTGAAAGACATGGAGCGTTCCGGACGACCAGTGGACTTCGATGACGACCGCTTAAACCCTTCATCCCCTGCCTTCATTCATAGCATGAAGGAAGGGGATCTTCATGAATAATATGGTTTAAGCGGTCCTTTCATTCATAGCATCTTCACCGTACACTTCACAAATATCGGTAGCAGCTTTGGCAGCTTTATTACCTCGATTAAACGCGAACAGAAGGAGGTGTCGAAAATGCTCACTTTCGTCTACTTGGCATTCTATTTTGAAGGCTTGTAATCAAATAAAATAATATATGTAACGTAAAAGTAAACACAATATCTTGTAGAGCAGAAAATTATCTTTCGAATGACGTATAACCTTTACCATTTTGTTTTACTTTTGGTGCTCATTTTTAAATTGGAAAAAACCGGACACAACTTATGTTAACACCTAATATATGGTTTGATGTAACGCACATCGCTTATAAGATGAGTTCGTATTTCAATGCAAGTTTCTTCGCTACAAAAATATCATCTTACAAACAGCAAATTATTAAATGTTATTTGTTTGTTACTTTTCTATTATTGAAAAATAACCCTTGAAATTTGCTGATATAAAATTTCGTGGACTGTAAGGGGAACTAATACTCGTACAACAATCTTTTTTCCATCTTGCTGACAGTGGTATTTAAAAAAAATTATCCCCTTTGCACGGATTTCTCCTGTTACACAAAGAGGGTCTGCTTGTAGCGTTAGCTTATTTGTTAGGAATAATATCAGCCAGGATTCTTCTCATACTGCTAGACGGTACCGAGAATATATCAACAGTGTCATTTAGTTGGTTCAATATCTCTATACCACGCGTGACTGAGTGTTTAGCCATGATATTCGTCCTGTAAGTTGGTATGTACTCGTAGAACAGAAGGTGATTCCTTGCACGGCTATATTTATTGGGTACGTATAAACTTAGTGCTTCTAGAATCGCGGGACAGTTAAAGCAACCTTGGAAAACCTTTATTAGGAATATCGCAATGGATTCTTGCCTTCTTGTTTCGAGGCTTCTATAGTTACACACCGTGAGAAATTCGGCATGGTGAGCATACTCGTATTTTGGGTAATCACCCTTTGTTCTGTACCATAGATATCTGAGGATTTTTTTTTTGTATTTGTTCTATATTGTTTTTATATTTGAGTTGATGAGGAGCCCAAACCGTAGATGCATATTCTAATTTGGTTCTAATAAGATAATTATATATGTTTCGGAGGATATCGGTGCTGTTAAATTCTCTTGATATTCTCATTATAAAACCGAGTAGTTTGTAACAGTCCGATATCAAACATGAGACATAGTTAACGAACGTGAGTCCGACATCAAAGGTTACGCCCAAATCTTTGAATTCAGAAACTCTGTTTAGTGGCACTCCCTGTATAGTATACTGGTGGTGGATTGGTGAAAACGATCGACTATAAGATACACAGACACATTTATTAATGTTGAACAGAAGATGATTTTGCTTCCTCCAGGAGACTAGGGGGTATATGTGGGTTTACTTTTTATTTTGTTTTCTGCCATACGTTTTGTTTTTTTTTTTAATCTAGATATACGAGGGTGTGGGCTGAAAGCCCCCCGATATCCTTGCGGTCGGGCTCCCTCTACATTAGTGGGGTGTATCTCGGCCGGGGGAATGTTTGTGGGATGAGCCTGGACATTTTAATGTATTCTCTCTTAAATGTATGACACTTTTCAGACATCTATTTATTTTCTGTTTTTTTTTCTCTTCTTCTTATTCTACATGTGCAAGGGTGTGGGCTGAAAAGATCTGGTGTCCCCGTGACTGGGCTCGCCCTATATTAGCGGGGTGTATCTTGGCCGGGGGGGCGTTATAAGATGAGCCCAGACCTTTTGATAGCTTCTCTCTTTAATGTATTCTCTGCAATTTATGTGTCTCTGCAATTTAAGTATAGCGTGTAGGGGCCATGGCAATTGGTATCCATTTTTTACATAACTGTTCCAACCTGCCTTATTAATCTCTTCCGATCGACCAAAATGTGTTGAACAAGTTTAAAATGAGTCCCTTTATAAAAAATTGAGTACTGATGATAATCAACCCTCGGATTGGAAGACAGGTGTCTTATCAATTAAGCCACAGTCTTTGTCAATATCTATAAGCTATGGATACAACAATGGCAATGTGTCACCGAGAATCAAAACAGGCAAACATATAATCATTATGCCGCGAGCGTCGCCACACCGGAGAGCAAGAAGGAAGGCGGGAAAGTGACAAACGTCACCAACGATGATGAATCATGGAGAAACTAATTGTCGATGGAGACACTTTGCCTAGAGGTGCTGAAATTATGAGTGAGTTATTCATAGCTCGAGTGACATAATTGTCGTCTATAGTTTGACTGGTATTGACAGAACAGTGTGCAGATCGTGGCATCAGCAAATACAACAACAGCTTTTATTGTTTGAGAAGAAACGGTATCCGCCAACTCCACATACTTTCTATTACGAATTAAGGTCTACTTGTTATTTTAAACGTTTTAGTATTTATCTCATAGATAATTTCGAATTTTGGATATCGAAAACTATTGCGAGTTGTCAGGGGGCCACCTTATTTCACCACTATGGTCCTAAAGTTTCCAACTTGAACAAGTTAGAGCTATAGACAGATATCATGACGACCACGACAGCAATATTACAGTTTACATCTACACGCAGTAGTTTGTCAACTAGAGCCGATGTAAGCCGTGTTGTTTTGTAATATTCTACGATGTTAAAAATTTAATCATCGCAGAATACGCTTCTCATTTTATTAAAAGCCGCACGAGATGATTCAATTCTGCATTTGACTTCGGTTTCTGGGTTGAGGTCTTCCACTAGGATACTTCCGAGGTATTAAATTTTTTTCACTCTCTCTATATCAGCACCGTTCAATGTAAGACGTGCTCCTGCGTGATCCTGCCGGCCAAACACCATGAACTTAGTTTTACCGTATCATCTGCGTACCTGATGTTATTGACGCATACACCATTCACTTTGACTCCCAGATTCAAGTTATATAGTGCTTCCTAGTTGGGTCATGTACTTAGAGGAGAAAAGTACAAATTACTACACCTGATCATCCAAGGAAAAATAGAGGATCGAAGAGGTGTTGGCAGGAGGCAAATATCTTGGCTCCGCAATATACGTGATTGGACTGACATAAGGAGCGTTGGGGATCTTTTTCGGGCTGCCGGGGGCAAAGAGGGCTGCTTACTCTCAGGTATCGTCAACTTTGGGGAGACCTGACATGACACTAGGAAGAAGAAGAAAAATTGAATATAGCGCGGTATCAAGTTTTATTTCAAAAGAAGTGAAAAGTCCAGCAGAAATTAAGCGACATTTAGATATTGTGGAGTATTTTTTTCTGAAAAAATAAGCATTTAAAATGAAAATTCGCACTAATTTATAGTAGCTTCCTAAAATAAAAAAGTCGCTCGGTTTCATTACCTCACTTTAAGATTTGAGGCGTATGAGGTCCGACTTTGAATACAAATGTCACAATTTTATGGTTAAAATTAGTATTTAGGGAGGACTATGAATTTGGACTACTTTTTTTTTTTTGGGAGTAAAATTCAACCGTCTTACCAACTAAGTCACGGAGTTGGCCGATATAAAGAGATAATTGGAAAAAATTAAAAAAAAGGAAAGTTTTTAAATTATGATAAATTGAAAAGCATGTGTGAATAGATGTATGAATGTAATTTGTGAATTGGTAGATAGGCGTAGACATCTATCATTTCTACCTATTCCAAAAGGTATATGGCGTGATTGAATAAATTTAAATAATTTTAAAAAATAAATTACATTTTAAAATAATGGCCTCGAGACCATTCACGTGTTTTGTTCTCGTAACTTCTTCATTTTAAATATCAGACCAGCAGGTACTGGCTACTTCTTAAAGTTCAAACCATGAGAAGTGTTCTCATCTTCTAAGATGGCAATCAAGATCGATTGCAGAAACCTTGAGCTGCAGAATCGTGCCCCACTTTCTAACAGTCCAACATAGAACCATCTTCGATTGTTTTATAACTTTAGCAATGCTATAAAACTATACGGTTCCGAATCAAATAATGTTAGGTTGTGCAAGAATGTTGAAGATATACTATAGTACTTTACGTTCAACTGAAGGTTAAATATTCTTCGCAATATATTTTTTATTAATTTTAAAGTCAAGTTAGAAACCTAGCAAATCCTAACCTAAGTCAAATAGGAAACCTAAATCAGTCCAAACTTAAACTAAGTTTGACACCGAAGTCACCCCAAACCTGAGCCATGATAAGAACCTAAATCACTCTAAACCTTGGCAAAGTTACAAACCTAAGGCACTCCAAGCCTAAGCCAAGTTACAAACCTAATTCGCTCTAAACCTAAGTTACTCCAAACCTAAGCCAAGTAAGAAGTTTATGTCACTCCGAACCTGAACCTAAGCCAAGTAAAAAGCCTAAGCCACTCCAAACCTAAGCCTAGCTAGAAACTTGAATCACTTTAAACCAAAACCATGTTAAAAATCTAGCTCACTTCAACCTAGTCAAATTAGAAACCTAAATCCCTCCAAATGTAAACCAAGCTAGAAAATTATTATTAACCTAAGTCACTCAAAACTTTAGCCAAGTTAAAAACATAAGAATTTCTTTGGCCAAGGTTTCAGTGTCCATCCAGAGATTTTCAAGTTGCGAGTAACTGGACAGTCATTGATTGTTCGGCCTTGAAAATATAATGAATGTAACCCAGCTACAATACATGTCTTCACTGCAGAAATCATTAAGACTCGGTTTTACTGTTAGTTTCCCTCTAAGGCGACAATGTCGCGCCACGGAGCCCCTCTTCTCTTGCACAACTCTCGCGGGATCCGGTTTGCTGTCGGGGGCCAGAACTGTTTACTGCTGATGTTACTCTTCACGCAGATAGACTGCAGGCCTGCTGCATGGCGTTTCACAACTTGCCATTTATCATGGGTATTCCCATTAACACGACATCGCATGTTTCTTCACTTTTTATTATTGATTATTGGACGTGTGTGACAGAAAATTGATAGCACAGTTTTAATTCATCTCTCTCTCTTTAACACAAACTACAGAATTCTACTTTAGATTGAAGTCGTTACAATTTTCAAATACGAGATTAAAGTTAACACTTGCCACCCTGTGATGGATAGCGAGTGACCAGGACTTATATTTTATTTGATTATTCGACGTTTTAATACATGATTAAATGATTTTAAGCTAATTACAAAAAATAACCTAGCAGATTTTGCATAATTTTAATTAAAAATATACATTTTTCACTGGACGCTTAGCGTCCAGCACCATGGCTGGCGGATTTTTTTAGCACAGTAAGGCAAGTGTTAAGATGGTTTGGACATGTGGAGAAAATGAATGTTAAAAAAAGTATGCAAGTCAGAAGTATTAGGTGTAAGTGGAAGAGGTAAACCGAGAAAAACGTGACTGTATCAAGTGGACTGCATTTTAGAAGTGAGAAAAATGAATAGTAATTAGATATCCGGAAAATAGTTTTGAATATCTCTGAGATATTTATTTATTTAACACTTTTATTGCAAATACAATTTGGCGGGATTAGTGCCAGGCGGCAATATCTTCCAACCAACCAGACAAAAGTAAATTAAGCAAGTTACGTGGTCGCATAAATCATTCAAATGACTATCCATCCCCACGAAATCCATAAACACATACGTGAGCATATGCCCACGAACCCCACAAAGACGGGCAATCACCCGAACATTCTTTATATCTCAAAGTGAGATATTATCAATCAACAAAAAAGGAAGGCATGGTGGAGAGGAAAGGAAAAGAAAAATCGGGAATTAAAGACGTTATTTTACTAACTAGAAATTAAGAGTTTTTTCAGTCGCTCATTAAAGCATGCCAAGGACGTATGTGTTTACCAGATGTTCGGCTCGATGTAATGTTTGATAAAATAAATTACAATGTCTTTAAACCTCCACAACGTTAATGCCTTAACTATAAACAAAATATAAGAATAGACAATAAAACATGGGCAATGGATAAATCAGATGAAAATACTATTGATAGAGGCAAGCAGTAATGATGCTGTCGCCTCGAGGCATGACCCGTTTGATTCGATCCGAGCATTACATTAACGATTTTTCCTTTATATATTTTTTATACTTCCTGCTGCGTTTGAATGGACCCACCATATTACATTGTCATTAAGTGCCAAACTTTATTAGAAACAAGACAAATTGCTATTCTAAAAGAACTGACGATTCCTTCGAATAAAACGCTTTTCTAGAATTGAAAGAAGAGAGATTGTTTATTGGCCTTTCTGGTTCACCTCTCTTTTTTTACATCCTTTACAGTCCATGCAGTGAGACTCTGGAATCAGTTACAAACCAAATTTAAGAGGTGCATGGTAGTGCAGTAACGAACTGGACTTCCGTGTGGAAGGTCGTCGGTTCGAACCCCGCGCTGTGCTACTCTCCTCGAACGACACGCACTTTTCCGCCTAGTGTTCGATAGCATAAGGATACCTATGACTTCGGTCATATGTATTCTTTAAAAAACAATAAAAAAATGTTCGACTCGTTCCGTCCTTGGCATGCTTTAAGAAGTGACTGAAAAAACTCTTAATTTCTCGTCAGTAAAATAACGTGTTTCATTCCTGGTTATTCTTTTCCCTTCCTCTCCGCCATCCCTTTCTTTCCTTTTGATTGATGATATCTCACTTTATATGAAAAATAATGTTCGGGTGATTGTCCGTCTTTGTGGGGTTCAAGGGCATGTGCTCACGTACATGTTTATGGATTTCGTGGAGATGGATAGTCATTTGAATGATTTATTTACTTTTATATTTTTTATTTACTTTTGCCTGGTTGGTTGAAAGAGATTGCCACCTGGCAATGAGCCGGCAAGATTGTATTTGCAATAAAATTGTTAAATAAATAAATATGTTCAACATATATCGGAATGGGAAAAAAGATACGTGATACCCATGGTTTTTGTTCCGTTAGCATTGTGAATATACTCAAAGCCTCCGGTAATCAATTAAACGTCCTATCACTAGGTCGAAGTCATTATCAGCGGTTTGATAAGTCGTAAGGTTTAAACATCGGTCTTCTCTCATCGTGCATTGTGGAATTTTACGCCCGAGGCTAAAAGCAGAATGCACCTGAGCATTCGGTGAAAGTGGACGAGACGAAGGGGACAGGAGAACCAAGCAAAGCGGATCCCATTGCAAATGAGTCGCGAAATAATCAAGAGAATGTGGGAAAGATGAAATAAAATAAATGACGGAAATCTAAAACGTGTGAGATGCAAAAAAAATATGTGAAACAAGGTGTTTGGATTGGGGGTAAAGTGACAGCTGTGTGCGTTGATAGTAAGACGTGAAAATCTGTCGTCTCTACTTACCTCAAAAGAAACCTAGCGTGATTGTACATTTGTGACTTAGACGACGTCCGTGGCCTAGTTGTAAATTGCTTGTATTGCACATAAGGTTTTAGACTCGATTCCTAATATTTAACTAAAAATTATCCCATTTCGTATTCTTCACATACAGGCTGCTCAGCACTTTTTTTGATTGGTTGAAGAAATCACCACATGATAATATCTTTGACAAGTTGTATTGCACACAGTGCAGTGTATATTTAGTTATTTAATATCCACAATACATTTAATACAAATAATAAAAGAAAATTGAGAGAAAATCGTTACTCTTCCTTAATTTATTCGTTCCACGTGCCCAAACCCTCAAAATACTCTGCTGCATCTTACTAAATATATCAGCCTTAAATTCACATTCATCCCTTATTACTAAATTCCGTATTTTGTCATACATTACCACTCCATGTGTCCATCTCAAGCTCGTGTCAGCCCTTTTCCACTTCTGTCCAGTTTCACTTCCGTATATCAAAGTTAGTAATGCAATAGAAACCATCTCAAAGTTCTCTAATACTCAATTATAAATATCCCCCGCTCGTATTTAATTATCCGCTAATTTAATTTGAATTCACTGTCTAAAACTCCATAAATTACTACAGTAGTTTTACACTCTTTTCTTTGCTTTAAATTGTCACTGACAAAAATCATTCCTTTTATAGGATCAAATATCCAATTCAGTCAATAATAATAGTAAAAATCATTCCTTTCATAGGATCAAATGTCTAATTCAGTCAATAATTATAGTTAAAATCGTTCCTTTCATAGGATCAAATATCTAATTCAGTCAATAACAATAGTAAAAACCGTTCCTTTTATATGATCAAATGTCTAATTCAGTCAATAATTATAGTAAATTGTTTTCCTTTTATAGGATTAAATGTCTAATTCAGTCAATAATTATAGTAAAAATCATTCCTTTTATAGGATCAAATGTCTAATTCAGTCAATAACAATAGTAAAAATCGTTCCTTTTATAGGATCTAATGTCTAATTCAGTCAATAATAATAGTAAAATCATTCATTTTATAAGATCAAATGCCTAATTCAGTCAAAAATTATAGTGAAAATCATTCCTTTTATAGGATCAAATGTCTAATTCAGTCAATAATTATAGTAAAAATCATTCATTTTATAGGCTCAAATGTCTAATTCAGTCAATGATAATAATAGTAGAAATGTTTTTTTTATTATTTCGCTCGAAATAAATCTCAAAATGTATAACACATTAACTATAACTTGATACATTTACTTTTCTGTATACTTTTTACTGTAATCTCATTTCAGAGAGCCTAATTTTTTACAAAGCCAGCTGAGAAAATGAAATTCGGCCTAAATTGGCAATGTTCGTGCATCGCAGGTATCAGGTTTGTGGACCGCGCCTCCGTTCTGTGAGATGTGAACGGCTAAGAAGTGTTACGCGAAAACAAAATGATACTGGTATTCGCATAAGATACCGCACCGAGGCAGTGGTGAAGCTGGTGTTAGAGATATTGATGGAGTGTTGCAGCTTTAGGAAGTTTTAGAGATATTGGTAACATGTGCTGCAAAGTGTAAGAGATATGGGTGGCGTGTGCAGCTTTAGGAAGTGTTAGAAATATTGGTAACATGTGCTGCAAAGTGTAAGAGATATGGGTGGCGTGTGCACCTTTAGGAAGTGTTAGAGATATCGGTAGCATATGCAGCAAAGTGCTAAATATATGGATGGCGTGTGCAGTTTTATGAAGTGCAAGATACAATATATGGGAAGCATGTGCAGTGAAGAGTTAGAGATATGGGTGGTGTGTGCAGTTTTAGGAAATGTTAGAGATATTGGTAACATGTGCTGCATAGTGTAAGAGATATGCGTGGCGTGTGCAGCTTTAAGAAGTGTTAGAGATATCGGTAGCATATGCAGCAAAGTGCTAAATATATGGATGGCGTGTGCAGCTTTATGAAGTGCAAGATACAATATATGGGAAGCATGTGCAGTGAAGAGTTAGAGATATGGGTGGTGTGTGCAGTTTTAGGAAATGTTAGAGATATTGGTAACATGTGCTGCATAGTGTATATGCAGCAAAGTGCTAAATATATGGGTGGCGTGTGCAGCTTTATGAGGTGTAAGATACAATATATGGGTAGCATGTGCAGTGAAGAGTTAGAGATATGGGTGGTGTGTGCAGTTTTAGAAATGGTTAGAGATATTGGTAGCATGTGCTGCAAAGTGTAAAAGATATGCGTGGCGTGTGCAGCCTTAAGAAGTGTTAGAGATATGGGTAGCATATTCAGCAAAGTGCTAAATATATGGGTGGCGTGTGCAACTTTAGGAAGTGTAAGATACAATATATGGGTAACATGTGCAGCGAAGAGTTAGAGATATGGGTGGCGTGTGCAGTTTTAGGAAATGTTAGAGATATTGGTAACATGTGCAGCAAACTGTTAGAGATATGGGGGGCGTGTGCAGCTTTAGGAAGTGTTATATATGAGTATATGGGTGGCGTATGCAACTTTAGGAAATGTTAAAGATATTGGTAACATGTGCTGCAAAGTGTAAGAGATATGCGTGGCGTGTGCAGCTTTAAGAAGTGTTAGAGATATGGGTAGCATATGCAGCAAAATACTAAATATATGGGTGGCATGTGCAGCTTTAGGAAGTGTAAGATACAATATATGGGTAGCATGTGCAGCGAAGAGTTAGAGATATGGGTGGTGTGTGCAGTTTTAGGAAATGTTAGAGATATTGGTAACATGTGCAGCAAAGTGTTAGAGATATGGGGGGCGTGTGCAGCTTTAGGAAGTGTTATATATGATTATATGGGTGGCGCGCGCAGCTTTAGAAAACAATTGAAAACAACCTTTTTTGGGAAGTCATCAAAATTTATATTATATGAACACTACACACATTCCTTACACTACACGTAAAGACG
The DNA here is from genome assembly GCA_949825065.1 of Odontocerum albicorne. Lineage (NCBI taxonomy): Eukaryota > Metazoa > Arthropoda > Insecta > Trichoptera > Odontoceridae > Odontocerum > Odontocerum albicorne. The sequence continues at coordinate 2,424,578 of OX463855.1, forward strand.
AATGTATTACTTTCAAATATAGGAAGATCTACAAAGATTTATTTGAATACTAGAGAAAATGTAGCATGGTCCCTGTGACAGTTCACAAATTTTCCCGAATACAACCTTGTAACGACGTTCAGTAGTTTTAATTATTTTATCAACTTTAATATAAGCCTCGATTCTAATAAATAGCAAGTTATTTAGGTAAATACATTACATAAAACTAACAATAATGACAAATTAATACATCTTGTTACGAATTAGCAAAAATGTGGCAGTTTGTTAAAATCAAATAATGTTTGATGACGTTTGTCAAAAGTCACTACGTTAGTCTGCATTGGCTAGGGATGGGGTATACGATAATTGGTTTTTCGATTTTTTTATACCTAAAATTAAATGTTCATAATTAGTATTAATTCATAGTGAATCTTGGCCTATTTAAAGATAGATATAAATCATACAATACATTAGAAAGTCAGTATAATGAAAATTAAGAATTAAAACGTTAGTTTAGAGAAAAACATTTTTTCGATTTATAAAAAAACGATTCGATTTGTAAAAAAAAACGATTTTACCCCCATCCCTTTGAGACATGACATTTCAAACGTCACATGGACCATCCTACATTTTCTCTAGTATAGTTAATCTTCTCTTGATAAGTTTCTGCGATTTTCTTACCAAATATGTTTTTTCTAAGCATATGTACAATAATTTAATGGCACTGTCATTGCCTTCTTATCATAGCAAATGTCTATTTTTTTTTAATTTTGTCTAATAATGCTAATCCCTTATATTTGAGGTACCGAGTTCCGCCCTTGTGCAGAGCGTTGACGGTGAAAGGAGGATTGGGAAAACGAGCGCAATTCGGGGCTAAGCGGCATGATACCTCACTGCCCATTCCTCAGAACCACTTCCCTGCTTCTCTTCTCGTGTGAAGTTTTTGGACGAACGGTACTTATTTGCAACAATCTCATTTTGCAACAAGACCCACAATGATGGTTGACCGCATTAACCCTCATACGGTTAACTATGTTCATAAGTGGTTGTTTTTATATCACTCTCTATTTCCTTCGATTTTTTTTAACAAAGTCAATTTATAAAATATTTATTATTATAAATGAATCACGTTATGAATGTTTCACAACTATGGATACGTACATACCATCACTCAGTTTTCCAGTTTACGTAAGCAGAGAGGAAAGACCGCCAGTCTTTCCTACATCAACACACATCTTTCGCCTCTTCTAGATCTATAAACTATCTCAAACAACTTCCTTCTTTCAAAATATCATTCCCTTGATCCAAACGTACTTTCTTAAGTCCACCTCTACCACGCCTTCAGCTCACATTTACAATGCATATTTTCTTTGTCAATCTTTCTTTATTCTGAACGTTCATCCCCAATCAATTATCATTCCGTATTCTATCATACATTGTCACTCCATATATTATTCTCAATGTACGCATTTCTACAATATTTATTCGGCTCCTATCAGTATTTTTCCCCGTCCACGTTTCACTTCCATACATCAAAGTTGACACCAAAACACTACTGTGGACAATCATCTTAGTAGATTTAAGGTAATTCTTATAGACCTGACTTTTCACGTAACCCCAGAGAAAATAGTCCAACGGTGTCAGATCACATGATCTTGGTGGCCAATTAATATCACCGTTTCCGGAGATTACAATACATAAAATAATTCAACAATTTGAACGCGTTGCTGTATTGTATACGACTCCATTTATATAAATGTCACTTCTCAAATGCCGCAAACCCCAGGCAAGTTCGCGACGCCATCTATGTTTTATCCAAGAATTTTAATAAACGCTCAACTTGAAAGACACTTTATAACGAATTTGATATATATGATATAATAACGTGCTTCAAGCCTCATAAACATCTTTCTGGTTCATCTGAGTGAATCATGTATATCCCAAAAGATTGCACATGATTCGCTCGGGCGGTGCTATAGCTTCCTTCCGTAGTTGCAGTCCTAAGACTGGTTTGCAGCAATTTGAACTCTTCTCCTCCATTCCCCCCTGTCCTGTGCGGCTCTTTTTAAGTCTGTGTATGTTGAGCAGCGCACGTCCACCAACAGGTCCTCCAGGTACTCTCGGCGTGGGCGTCCCCTAGAGTTTGTCCCCTCGGTCATGCCCTCCATTATGGCATGCAAGAGGCCCTCTTGTCGTATTATATGACCGATCCATCTTGCACGCCTTTCGGACAGGATCCTGAGCAGGTGCCTTCCTCCTTCGATTCGTTGGAGAACCTCTTCATTTGTGATGCGGTCTCTCCAGGAAATTCCTAATAGTCTTCTATAGGACCACATCTCAAAAGCCTCTAGTCTTCGTCTATCTCTTTCGGATAGGCACCATGTCTCGCAGCCGTACATCAAGATACTCCATACATAGGTCTTGATGAGGAGTATTCTCAGTTTAAGGTCTATATTATTTGATTCTATTATTTTCGACCTTTTATTAAATGCAAGTCTAGCCTGATAGTATACGGCTGTCGACCTCGCTCTTGGACCGACCGTCCCATGTTATTTTGCTCCCGAGGTAGACAAACTCCTGCTATAGCTGCAGACATGGTTTGTTTAATATTAATGCGTTTGAGTCTCGAGTTCCAGTACCCTTGAGAAGAGTTTGGCCTCTTAACTGCGCTTTATTAAATTGTCATTTTAATTGGATTAAAATTTTAATGAAAAAAAAACCTTATATATTATGACAATCAACGACTTTCTAACCTAATTCTTAAGATGCTTTCAAACTTGAGGATTTCGAGATCGATTTCCTCTTCTGTTCATTTTTTTAAAAGGGATTTGAGCCTACTTTACACTTAAAGCATCTTTAAAACAATCTAGTTGGTTGGAGCAGATTGTAACATAGCAATAAACACACCAGGTCGGAATGTATACAATAAAAGTTAAATACAATAAAACAATACTATTCTTTATAGTTTTACCACCAATTAATCAGAAGGCAATCAAAAAGAATCCATGACACGTAAATTTTTGAAAATAAATTAAACCCTACGTTTTGTTGTCAACACTAAGAACGAGTTCCACAGACCATGCTATTCCTGACTATAAAACATTATTTAACTATACTTGAGAAAATGTAGGATGGTCCCTGTGACATTTGAAATTTCATGTCTAAAAGGGATGGGGTAAAATCGTTTTTTTGTTTACAAATCGAATCGTTTTTTTTATAAATCGAAAAATTGTTTTTCTCTAAACTGACGTTTTAATTCCTAAGTTTCATTATACTGACTTTCTAATGTACTCGTATTACATGATTTGTATCTATCTTTAAATGGGCCAAGATCCACTATGAATTAATACAAATTACGAACATTTCATTTTATGTATAAAAAAATCGAAAATCCAATAAAGTATCGCATACCCCATCCCTAGCCAATGCATACTGACGTAGTGACTTTTGACGAGCGTCACCAAATATTATTTGATTTTAACAAACTGCCACATTTTTACTAATTTGTAACAAGATGTATTCATTTGTCATTATTGTTAATTTTATGTAATGTATTTACCTAAATAACTTGCTATTTATTAGAATCGAGGGTTATATAACTTGCTATTTATTAGAATCGAGGCAAACTTGTGAACTGTCACAGGGACCATGCTACATTTTCTCAAGTATAGTGTAATGTGTTTTTTAAACGTATTATGAAAAAGATCACCTAATTTCACACTCTGTTTTGTTTCGATATAATATACTAGTATATGAGGTGAGCAACGAAGATGCGCAGAATCCATCTAGATAGAGAAGAGATGCAGAAAAAACGAATACTATAACAAACCGAGGTTGAAATAGGCATGAAGAGGACATGAAAGAGTATAGCAAAGCGTTTTGTTGAAATCAAAACTTGTAGAAACCAAATATGAAGTCTAAGAGAAAAAAACCTTAAGTGTATTTGTCTATCCACTCAGACGTCGGATGAGAGTGTTGGCTGCTACGGATGATTGAGGAAGCTTAGATAACTGTTCTTACAGGTAGACTTTGCCGTTTCCGGTTTCCATTTAGAAGTGTCAAGCGCTTCCGTGGGCGGAGCGGCACTTTCACAGCACACTCAGATGAAGTGACATCATTTTATAAAATTTCCATCAAACATATCATCGAAATCAGACCTAATTATAAATACTATAATTGTTTAAAGACAATGTGGAAATATTGAAAAAATCTTATATTTTAGTGCCGGTGTGAGGCTGGGGCTGAACATGAACGTGAGTAAAACTAAGTTCATGATGTTTGGCCGGCAGGATCACGCAGGAGCACGTCTTACATTGAACGGTGCTGATATAGAGTGAGTGGAACAAATTAAATACCTCGGAAGTATCCTAGTGGAAGACCTCGACTCAAAAACCGAAATCAAGTGCAGAATTGAATCATCTTGTGCGGCTTTTAATAAAATGAGAAGCGTATTCTGCGATGATAATCTACACTTGAAACTTCGACAACGGTTAGTCAAATGCTACGCGTTTGGTCAGTGTTATTATATGGAGTGGAAGCATGGACCCTCAAAGTTGGTAGTATGAACTGACTGGAAGCATTCGAAATGTGGATACACCGGAGAATGCTACGGATACCCTGGACGGATATGGTCAGCAACACAAGGGTTCTTCAAAGAGCCAAAGTTGATAGAGAGTTACTGATTAATATTAAAATCCGAAAGGTGTCCTATTTGGGTCATGTACTTAGAGGAGAAAAGTACAAATTACTGCACCTGATCATCCAATGCAAAATAGAGGATCGAAGAGGTGTTGGCAGGAGGCAAATCTCCTGGCTCCGCAATATACGTGATTTGACTGGTATAAGAAGCGTTGGGGATTTTTTTCGGGCTGCAGGGGACAAAGATGCTTACTCTCAGGTGATAGTCAACGTTGGGGGGACCTGACATGACACTAGGAAGAAGAAGATATTTTAGTGCGTAATCTCTTATAACCTCAGAATAAGAGTAGCGAATATCATATTAAAATGATGCGCCTGGAAATGACTATAAACCAATTTGTTAATATATAAATAAACAAGAGTCTGAAGATGAAAACTGCAGGAAACTTATGGCGAAGTTGACTATAAACAAGCCCCTGAAGATGAAAACTGCATGAAACTTATGGCGAAGTTGACTATAAACAAGCCCCTGAAGATGAAAACTGCATGATACTTATGGCGAAGTTGACTATATCGAAATTGATTGTAAACAAGCCTTGAATTAGTGAAGTTGACTACAAACAAACTCCTGAAGGTGGAAACAACTTTTAAGAAACGTCGGCATCATTGGCAAACCTATCGGTACAATACTCTGAAATACTTTATAAAGGGTCTTTCAAATTGAGCGGATTTTTTAATTCTTGGATAAAACACAGATGGCGTCACGACCTTATCTGGGTCTTGTGACATTTGAGAAGTATAACATATGACATTTATAAAAATGAAGTCGTATACAATACAACAACGCGTTCAAATTGTTGAATTATTTTATATATTGTAATCTCCGGAAACGGTGATGTTAATTGGCCACCAAGATCATGTGAGCTGACACCGTTGGACTATTTTCTCTGGGGTTGTGTGACAAGCTAGGTCTATAAAAATGACTCCCAATCAATTGAATGGTTGAAGTAAACTACGCACTGAGTAAAAAAAAACTAAGTATAGTATGAAGTTTCGTTCTATATGTCATATACAATAGAATGAAACTGCATACTTTGTTTTTTTTTGTACTTAGTGCCTATTTTACTTCAACCATTCAATTCCTGAGCTGAAGGACGAAATTATTCGCGTTATTGTTGAGTTAGAACCGCAATTATACCAAAGTGTTATCGAAATTTTTGACAAAATATTGGACATCTGTAAAGCTGCAAGAGGTGGACATTTGGCGCATATTATTTTTTGTGTTTAAATTTCATACATTGTACTTTAATGACCAATAAAAAGTTTTTTTAAATTAAAGCAAATTGTGTGTTTTATTCAAGAATTAAAAAAATGACAATTAAAAAAAACCGCTCAATTTGATAGACCCTTTACAACTTATCAAAAATTAAGGTCTTGCAATGTATAACTGGTTAATTAATCAAAATGGAGAATATCAAAGACAGATAAGAGAGTAAATGTGTATAAAACCAAAAAATATCGTAAGATGGAGAAAATAAAAACGATTGTGTTTGCGGGTTCAAATAATGGGCGACAACATGATTCCCCGCATGGTTTTTCGTGGTTAATCATATTAAAAACCACTTTACCTGGCAAACTTCCAAAGATATTGAAGGATAGCTGGCAGTCTACATTCCAGGAATGATGCAGAAAAAAATCAGATCAAGAATCTATTGCAAGAAAAAAATTTTATGACATCTGACTGCATCGTCACTATTTATCCAAGTTGTGCTAAGTATTTGTATTTTTAAATCTTATGAAGTATGACAAAAACAGTTCAGCTCTTGGTAAGCTGTAATGGTCTTATACTAGAGAAAATGTAGCATGGTCCCTGTGACAGTTCACAAATTTTCCCGAATACAACCTTGTAACGACGTTCAGTAGTTTTAATTATTTCATCAACTTTAATATGAGCCTCGATTCTAATAAATAGCAAGTTATTTAGGTAAATACATTACATAAAACTAACAATAATGACAAATTAATACATCTTGTTACAAATTAGTAAAAATGTGGCAGTTTGTTAAAATCAAATAATGTTTGATGACGTTTGTCAAAAGTCACTACGTTAGTCCGCATTGGCTAGGGACGGGGTACACGATAATTGGATTTTCGATTTTTTATACCTAAAATTAAATGTTCGTAATAAGTATTAATTCATAGTGGATCTTGGTATATTTACCATAAAGATGGATACATATCATACAATACATTAGAAAGTCAGTATAATGAAAATAAGGAATTAAAACGTCAGTTTAGAGAAAAACAATTTTTCGATTTATAAAAAAACGATTCGATTTGTAAAAAAAACGATTTTACTCCCATCGCTTTGAGACATGACATTTCAAACGTCACAGGGACCATCCTACATTTTCTCTAGTATAGTAGCTTGCAAGTCGTCATAAAAGATTTTAAACTCCAATAACTATTTTTTCATTACGATACGATAAAGAATTCGTAATGAAGCGACTAGGGATGAGCTGATGGGTTGAGAAAAACGAAGAACACTTGAAATGATTTGGGCGTGTAGAACGAATGAATGAAGAAAGACTGACAAAATAAATATATAAGGCAAATGTGAATAGAAGGTATGGTATAGAAATACCAAGTCAGGTATGATTCGATCAAGTGAATTATATTTTGAAACAATGAAATATTAATAGTCAGATAAATCGTAGAAGTTGTATGAGAATGTGTATAGTTAGGGAAGAAGTGAAGGATGTATTTCAAGAGAGAAAAGTCTGGTGATCTGTCCTCTTGTCCTACTCCACCAGGGAGATGGTATGTATGGAGAAGATAAAGTAAAAACATTTTTAAAACATCTGAATCAGAAAGGGATTTGGAAAATGGATCTGGAGGCATAGGAAGACAAGATATTCTCAGTATGTGTTGTTGACACAAGCTATGGTAAACAAACCAGCAATGCAACACCTGCTACGTGCACGTGACGCTTGTCAGTGGTAGAGACAGCAAACGGCTGCAATGGAGACTGCCGGACTTTACAAGAACAGTTAGGCGCAGAAGAACTGGTCGAAGCCGCTCTGTACCGGGCTCGATGGAGGGCATGGATCTGGGGCGTCATCGGAGACGCCCCGAGCCCTCCGATGGACTATTAAATCCAGCTTTTGGTTCAGATTTACAAATTTCTGTGACATGAAACATTAAATTCTTATTCATTTAAAGTTTATGTTTTTACTTAAACATATTATGAAAGTTAAACAGGACTGTCACCAAATTTTCTGAAAATGATACTTTATTCCTTTATGACGATGACATATGTTATTAAAAATGCCAGCAAGGAGTTATAAGGTAAGAAGGACAGACTCCAAAACATTTGCATCCAATCCATATTTAACCTTTCCCTTCCTGTGCTAAAAAAATCTGCGCGTTCCGGTGCTGTGTATTCAATACATACACATGTAAAAATGAGCGATTTGAAAACGGAAAAATAAGAATAATCATAGCCAATCGCTTAAATTAATTAAATTTGAAGTAAAAAGTGATAATAATTTAAATTTAATTGCTGAAAACATGAAAAAAACATCGGCCGACGTTCACAAAATGGGTGAAGCGACCACCTCAAATGGATGCCCGAAAGCTAGTGAAGCGAGAAAAGCGAGCGATCTGAGATTCTATTTCTTGCGTTCCCATATACCGAAGTAGAGGGAGAGTGAGACGTGAATAGCGTCGCTTCCTCATCCCTAGCGATTTTTTAGAATGAATATACCTATGTCACACACTGGCACACGTTTGATTGTATTGGTGAATTTATTCCCGATTTTCACAAAATATCTCTGATGTGGCCGATAAGTCTAATAATTATTAATATTATTTTTTCATTCAATGCGTAAATGTATTACGGAGGAATACCTAAAATCTGAACCCAGTATTTATTATACTTATAGAGATATTAAAGTTTTTAGAAGCAATGTGTACTAGTTACACATCACAGGGAAGGAAGGGTTAACCTAACAAAGTGTGGCCTATGTCGTGACCTATTCGGTAAGACCTCTATTGGACGATTCGGAATTTACGCGTTCGATTTCCTGTGGTGCCCAATTATTTTTAAATTTGATTCGTCTAGTTTTCAGTTAAGGCCTCTTTTAATATTCCTGATTAGTTGAAAGAGATTGTCACGTGATAATAAGTACGCCAAATTATATTGTATGCAAAAAAAGTGTAACACAATAATTAAAAAAATAAAACACAGTTTCTTAACAAAATTGGGTCGGTTGGCATTTTGAATGAGTCGCGAAATACTTTCAACTATAACAATATTTGATCAATTTGGGGAATTCCGTTATTTAGGTTGTATTTCTTCAGATCATGAAATAGTTACCAGAAATCAAGAACTGCGTGTAGCGATAGGAAACAAAGTCAGTTGAACACTAATATATGTGCTCGAACCGGACTGTATCAAAATCTGCTAAGATGATTTTGATGGTTCACAACAGTATTTTCTTGTAGTGCCAACTTTGATGCATCGGAAGGAACGTGAACTTGGAAAAAACCCTGATTGGAGTCGAATAAATGCTGTAGAAATGCATGCACAATGTATGACAGGATATGGAATGAAGTGATTACGTATGAATACTAACTCAAGACTGATGTGTTGAGTAAGATGAAGAAGAGCACTCTGAGATGGTTTGGACATGTAGAACAAATGAATAAAGAAAGATGTATAAAAAATACAGTGCAAATGTGAGTGGAAAGCCAAGGAAAGTAAGGTTGGATCAAGTCAATGATATTTTTAAAGAAAGAATCGTAAAAAGTCAGAGAAACCGTAAGAGTTGTATGGATGAAGTCATGCTTACAAAACAAATATATGTTTGAGACTTTCGCAGTGTCGTATCGTGTGGTTTGGCTTATGACGCCAACGTTTCGAAAACGTTACAATATTAATCTTCAGGGCTTGTTTGTTATCAACTCCGTCATAATTGGTTAAGTCGACTATAAGCAAGCCCTGAAGATGAAAACTGCATGAAACTTATGGCGAAGTTGACTATAAACAAGCCCCTGAAGATGAAACCTGCATGAAACTTATGGCGAAGTTGACTATAATTTTTAAAGAAAGAATCGTAAAAAGTCAGAGAAAACGTAAGAGTTGTGTGGATGAAGTCATGGTTACAAAACAAATATATGTTTAGTGACAATGTGAGTGGAGAGTTACAGCTTAACTTTTTTTTAATAGAGGAAGATCAAGGAAAATATGATTGATTCAAGTGAATGATAGTTTGTAAAATAGAAACGTTAAAAGTAAAAAAAATCGTAAGAGTTGTATGGGTGAAGAAGAGACGAAGAATTTGTGTCTAAATTGGAATGCCTGGCACCCTGTCTTCTCTGCCTACCCCGACAGTGAAATGGGGTGATGGTATGTATGTGTCATTAAGCCCAAACATTCTTGATTATTTTACAAAACGAACTAACACAAACAGTACGCGTGTTTGAAAAATTTCATGAATTATTTAAAAACACGTCAATTAACATCACAAAATAAAGTCGTATACGAGAAAACCGGTAGCAAAATATTTCCAATTAGTAAACGTGCATTTAAAAATACGATTAATTAGCCGAGTGTATAAAAAAAACGGGTATTTTTGAAAATCACAATCGTTACGGAAATACGTTATGGCGCCCGCAAAATAAAGTTTTATGGAAAAATGAGTGACTTCAAACATGATTTTATTAATGACTTAATCGTGACTTTTGTGGTGTATTTTCAAATTTGTACCTATCACATGATATCACTGTTTTTTTTTTTTCAGTCAAAATGAGGAAAATATTTCAAGCATAAATGATTGCAAATTGAGTTTTTTTAGAAGTACAAAAAACACAAACGACTTAGCATTTTCGTTTTGAATTCATTTTAAATTGATAATAGTTTTTTTGCTCTTCCGATTGACGTTTTTTTTTTGTCACCATTTAATTTTTATTTTGTAATTAACGAGTTGATAGTTCGTATAAAATACATATATGCCAATCTCACCATTTCAATGTTGGTTCAACTATTTCATTACCCATTTGTCATTTTGTAAAATTTGGACTCCTTTGAGGCTTTTCTTTTTTTCGTTCTTGCTGACAGTTAGTATAATAGTAACCTGAGGTGGTATGTGTGGGTTTACTTTTTATTTTGTTTTCTGCCACACGTTTTTGTTTTTTTTTATTTATTCTTCAATTTAGATATGCGGGGGTGTGGGATGGAAGCCCCCCCCGATGCCCTTGCGGTCGGGCTCGCCCTACATTGGTGGGGTGTATCTCGCCCGGGGGTATGTTTGTGAGCCCGGACCTTTTAATGTCTTCTCTCTTGAATGTATTTTTTTGTCATCTATTTATTTTCTGTGTTTTTTTTATCTTCTTGTTCTACGTGTTTAAGGGTGTGGGCTGAAAAATATCTGGTGTCCCCGTGGCTGGGCTCGCCCTATATTTATGGAGTGTATTTTGTCCGGGGGATGTTATTAGATGAGCCCAGACCTTTTGATAGCTTCTGTTTTTTAATCTATTCTCTTTTTAATGTGTTCTTGAAATGTGTCTTAATGTATTATGTACATACTATGTTGCTATCAATAAACCTGTATTTATTTATTTATTTCCCTGTCGGGATAAGCAAAAAACGGAGAGTGCCAGATTTTCCTATTGCGACACAAACCTTTCAACTCTTCTACATTTACGAGTATATAACATATGTCATACAGTTTATCTGACTTTTTACATTTCCTTCTTTCAAAATATCATACACTTGATCCAATCAAACTCTTTGGTCTTCCTCTACCACTTTTTCCACTAAAATTTGCACTGTATATTTGCTTTATTTGCCTGTCTTCATTCATTTGTTCTTCATGCCCAAACCATCTCAGAGATATCTTCTAGATCTCACTGAATACATCAGTCTTAAGGTTATCCCACGTATTCTTGTCTTTACAGGCATTTTTTACAGTTTTTTCACTTCCGTACACCAAAGTTGGTACGACAACAGAATACTCTTGTGGAATATCATCTTAGCTGATGTTGATACTGTTCGAGTTTATATGTTATTTAATGTCTCACTGACTTTTTTCCTATCGCTACACTCACAACTCTCCCATAATCTAAGAAAAGACTACCTATATAGCAAAATTCCTGTATTCACTTTCTTTTTTTATTATTTTATATATTAATGTACAGTATCTGACGGTAAGTAATACACATCGGGCTTAAGAAAGAGACTGTCGGCCATAATCGGCTAACTTCGACTTTGTAGAGCGTCGTCTCTGTCATTCATAGCTCTTTCTAGATACCGGACTGTTAGCGCATCGTGCGTCAGAGACGACGCTCTACAAAGCCGAAGCTAGCCGATTATGGCCGACAGTCACTTTCTTAAGCCCGATGTGTATAACTTACCGCCGGGTACTGTACTAGTACCCACTTCATATATAAGGAAAAAGTCTAAATATTAAAAAAAATGTTGTATTACACTTTTGTGATATGCAGTACAACCTGGAGGGCTTATTTTCATATAACAATCTCTTACAACCAACCCAAAAATTGTTAAAGAAATTTAGGTGAAAACCAGTTCGAAAACCTTTTTCGAAAATTCTAGCATTCAAAGGAATCAAATCTGCAAAGTTCGAGTATACCATGTATATATTTTATTCCCCAATCAGTTTGTTTTCTACCGCTGCACACCGTTAATAGAAAATCACATCAGAACTATTGCAAAATTTTAATATTTTCATATTAAAATTTCAGTAACATCATTATATAGTGAGGTTTTCAATGAAGCCTTAAGGCACTGCCTCAAAGGTGTTTTTTCTATAGCGAAGTAATTTTTAAATTACAACATTATTCCTTGAGACTTCTATTTTTTACCATTGCTTCATAGATCATTACGAAAATTATTGTACTTTTCAAAAATCGTTGATTGGTTTCAGTAAATTACTATATAGCCTAATGTAACCTAAGTTAATTATACGCAAGAATATTGCTGTAAAATGGAGGTGCTGTAGGTGATGAAGCTACCTCCGCTGGCCATTCCACTCTTCGATCCGGGTAAAGCACTTTCTATGCCAACGCCTCTCCTCTTCAAGACCAGAGACGGTCTCTACTTCGGAAAAATTACCACGTCGTTACCTTCCTTGTATTAGTTGCACAATCGTCTCTACTCTTATTCTTAGAGAGTTTGTATTGAAATAGTTAAGTGAATGAATTGTCAAATTAGTAAGATGTTTGTCTTTTAACCTAGAGATTGTGGATTCAGTTCCCGTCTTAACCCATTTTTTTTTTTCAAAAAGGATTCCAGCCTGGTTTTCACTTATGACCTCATTAACAGGTATCTGGTTGGGTGGAAGAGATTGCCACATGGAAATAAGTCCGCGAGGCTCTGCAATATAAAACGAAAGTGTAATAAAAGGTCTTTCGAATTGAGCGGTTTTTTTTTATTATATTTTTTATTTATTCTTGAATTAAACAAACAATTTGCTTTGAATTCAAAAAACTTTTTATTGGTCATTAATGTATAGTGTATGACATTTAAACACAAAAAACAATATCCGCCAAATGTCCACCTCTTGCAGCTCCACAGATGTTCACTCTTTTGTCAAAATTTTCGATGACATTTTGGCATAATTGCGGTTCTAACTCAACAATAACGCGAATAATTTCGTCCTTCAGCTCAGGAATTGATTAGGGGTCAATCTTACAGACCTGGCTTTTCACGTAACTCCAGAGAAAATAGTCCAACTGTGTCAGATCACATGATCTTGGTGGCTAAATAACATCACCGTTTCCGGAGATTACAATACATAAATAATTCAACAATTTGAACGCGTTATTGTATTGTATACGACTCCATTTTTATAAAAGTCATACATTACACTTCTCAAATAGCACAAGACCCAGACAAGTTCACGACGCCATCTGTGTTTTATCCAATAATTATAAAAACTGCTCAATTTGAAAGACCCTTTACAATAATATAATAAAAAGCAAATATACACATGCCTGAATTGATTGAAGAGCGAGGAAGATATAGACCAAGGTAAGATATTGCTGTTTTGACTAAAGGAAAGATAAGAAGTATGAGAAACAAAACTACATGTATGGATGTGAACGAGGCTAAAGTTGTTGCGTGGATTGAAAGGGTATGACGTTATCCTCTTTGTTTATCCTAGGAGGAACAGGGAGTGGTGAAATGTATGTTTATATGAGAAATATTCAATTTACAAACGATCATTCACTGATTTGTAGACACGATAAACACAAGTAAATCCACAGAAATCAAGCAAAAAGGAACTGCACAAATAATACTTTCTACAGCATGATTTTGATCCAATTTGTTTTGACATAATATCTTGCTTAATCCGATCTGTTTTCTATCAGACATTTTTTAACTTCGGTTTTATATTTACCGTGTATTGTATTATATCATATGGTTTTATTTAATTCATATTATTATAGAAACAAAAGGAAATATTCATGTTCAAGTGAAATCGGACTCAAGAAACAAGCATGCCCCGAGCAGTTACGCACACCCGGGTTATACTTCGGGCCGGCACCTTTCTCACAGGTGACTCGCACCACTTTCTCCCCCTTCCACGGGGACCTTTCTACGGCCAACAGAGCCACGCGAATGTCAGCCGGACACCACTACGGCCAGCCTGTGCCGCTTTTTTTACTTTACAGCAGGGCTTTTAAACTTATCCAGCGGAGGGACAAATTAATATATTGAAAACTCTAAGTAAGTTGAATCGAAACACAGATGTACGTTAATTTATTAAAAGGTTAAGTTTTTTATTTCGTGGAACTCCATATTAGAATATTTATGTCATTTAGATGGCGTACTACAATAAAGTCGTCAAGGAGTTCTAGCCATTTAGTGAAAGTGAATCTGGCGCACAGGCCGAGTCAGATCAGAATCATTCGTACGAAGGTTGCTACTTAAGTTATGAGACAGACAAGTAAAAACAAATATTTATCATCGAAAATTGCTTTATTGTTTTTTAAAATACTCTCCATGAAGATCAATACACTTTTGCATGCGTTTGAACCAATTTTCGAAGCACCTTTTCCACTACGAACAACTTTAGTTGGCTGTGGCTCGTCTTGAAAGACCCATACAATCGACTGCTGTTTAGTTTCTGGCTCATATGCATAGACTCATGATTCGTCACGGTCTTATAGACATATTTTGAAGCACCGCGATCGAATTTTTTCGACATTTCTTTGGACCAATCAACACGAGCCTTTTTTGAGCGATTGTCAAATTATGCGGTATCCAACGCGAACAAATCTTTTTGACGGCCAAATGTTCATGAAATATTGAATGTGTGCAAGTGGAACTAATGCTCAAACATGCCTCAATCTCACCATAAGTCACATGATGATCTTGCAATATCAGTTCACGCACAGCATCGATGTTTTCTGGCACAACAATCGATTTTGGACGACCTTCACAAAATTCGTCCTGGAGCAAACTACAACCACGATTGAATTCGGAAAACCAGCGAAACACAGTGGCCCGGGATGGTGCTTCATTACCAAAAGTCGAAGTGAGTTGATCGGCACACTGTTGTTGAGTTAGTCCACGTCGAAAATCATGAAAAATCATCGCACGAAAATGTTCACGATTTAATTCCATTTTTGGCCGAGATGAATTTTTCAAGTCACTGTAAACAACACAAATAGCACACGTATGACAAAACTTTCTGAGCACGTATACCATTAAAAACGTCAAACTTCACGATGCTGATGTCAGATTTGACGTATCTACACTAGTGTTGCCATATCTCAAAACTTAAGTAGCAGCCCTCGTATCTTAGAGTTGTAACCCTATAACAAGGAACAGACTTTCTCTAGAGTGTAGACATACTAATGGCTTAAAGGCATTGAAAAGTATTTTTTAAGTTCCACTATTTGAGAGATGTTACACTGAAGCGTGGGTATTCATGGAATGATCTTGGAATACTGAATATCTTAAAATGAACTTTCTCTAGAGTGTAGACATACTAATGGCTTGAAGGCATTGAAAAGTATTTTTTAAGTTCCACTATTTGAGAGATGTTACACTGAAACGTAGGTATTCATGGAATGATCTTGGAATACTGAATATCTTAAAATGAATATAATAATCATTCAAGTTACAATTAATTCGCGTATATTTTTTCCTTTTTTTTTAATTAAACAGCTTATCAATATACGAAAAAAATATTCATGTGAAGTCTGTATAATAAATTAGAAAATTTACTCTAAAAATTATTTTTACATTATTTTTTGTCAAAGAATTCGCGGGCCGGTTATACCCAAATTCCGTGACCCGAATTCAGCCCACGGACCGTAGTTTAGGTACCCTTGATTTATATAATTTCTTCATTAGGTTGGCTAAAATCACTGCACGCAAAAAATTAATTTGTTGTAGTTCCTATCGGAAGATTTTTCTATTGGGATTTTTCAAAATATGTTAGAACTGTGAGCCTTGCGAATAATATTTAGCATTTCAATGTATAGAGTAGGTAATGATAAAAAAATAAATAACTGTTTGTTAAGAGACGGGTGTTATAAATAAAATTAAGAAACACACGTTGACATGATTTGGCCACTTTGAGAAAATTGATAGAGAAAGATTTATAAAACAAAAATCGACGTCATCATGCGGTGCCCCTATTGGTGTAGGCAGAAAGAACAGATATTTACTTAACTATATCTTGGTACACATGTTTCGCTACTGTCATGTCCCTATACCTTTTCATGCATACTCTCTTAATATAAACTTTTATTTAGGCTTTTCACTCTTTCTGAATTTGATCTATTTTGTCGCGATATATTTTTCTGCAACAAATTTGTATGGCTGAAATTAATGCCGAAAAAAATAGATAGAAAAGAATTAAAGGAAATCTTAGAAGAAATGTTAACGAGGAGGAAACGGTTAGAAGTGTAAGAAACGGTGCCTATTTCAAAAGGGCGTGACGTGATATTTTTTTGGATTTAAGAATTTCAAAATATATCGACTAACTGACACGAAATAAATGATTAAATGCACAATTTTTATTGTGTATCATATATTGACAATCTCCGTAGCTTAGTGAATACAAGTCAGTGGGACCAGCACAGTCACTGGGCCTAGCGAGACGGTAATATAATATAAACCATGGCCTGTTAAACAAAATAAAAAGTTGAGAATAAAATAAATTAATATATTAAACTGTAATATTCAACGTTCGACAATTGATTTTTGTTGTTTTTATTAAAAACATGCGAACCCATGCGCCGAACTTCTGGACTTTTCCAATTGATTTAAGATGGCAGTATACAGTCATGTGACTACAATTCATCTGCTCAGCCAATTCTACGGTGGTTTGAAGGGGATCTTCATGAATAATATGGTTTAAGCGGTCCTCATCGAAGTCCACTGGTCGTCCGGAACGCTCCATGTCTTTCAGGTCGAAATTACCGTCTTTGAAACGCAAAAACCATCGACGAGCTGTCCTTTCATTTATATTATAGCATCTTCACCGTACACTTCGCAAATATCGCGATCAGCTTTGGCAGCATTATTCCCTCGATTAAACGCGAACAGAAGGAGGTGTCGAAAATGCTCACTTTCGTCTTCTTGACATTTCATTTTGAAGGCTTGTAATCAAATAAAATAATATATGTAACGTAAAAGCAATCACAATATCTTGTAGAACAGAAAATTTCCTTTCGAATGACGTATAACCTTTAACATTTTGTTTTACTTTTGGTGCTCATTTTTAAATTTGGAAAAAACGGACATAACCTTTGTTAACACTCAATAGTATAAAATGTTTTTCGAGCTTGTTGCTGTATTGGGTTGGATTAAATAATGACCGATGTTTCGAATGTGTTATTGTCAAAATAATACTCAATATTTTACATCCACCTAAGGATAAAAATGTCTTCTCCATCGAACATACTTTAAGTCCACTCAACACGGCTACAACTCCGAAAAACATTTTCAACTAGTTGAAAACACTTGTCAAAATCTTCGAACATGTCAGATATTATATACAACGTTTGAAAGTGAAAAAAAGTCATCGGGAATCGAATCGAAACGCCAGATTACGTAGCAAGCACACTAACCACTAGACTATCAGCGTCAGCACAGTACATGAACAAGATACCTCAAGGTTATAATTACAAAAAATATACTTTTTATTGAATTCATCATTACGATTAAGCATTTTATTAATTACAAACACCGAATTAAAAATAATAATTTTGCAGAGATTATTTTTGACGAGCGTATAAAATTTGTATGACTTCATTCGAGACAAAGTCGGATAATTAAAATAATTACACACTTGTAAAAATATATATAAAAACCCGCTTGGAATCTGTTGTGTTTTAAGAGAGAGTAAAATTGGAAATTATCGATACAACAATTACAATATAATTGCTATGGTTATAACTCATTTTAATTATACAGGTTAAATAAACGGGAAACATCATTTATATCCATGTTTTGAATATCCAATAATAAATAATATTATACTTCGGAGGTGTATTATTGCAAATACGTGAAGCAGCATGAAAAATTTAAAAAGGTATAATAAGAAATATGGCCTTTTTGCCTTTTACTGCCCTAAGGCGAAATATAATCTTCGTATTTTGGTTCGTAAATATATATTTTTTTACATTGGCTACTCACCCGAATTTCAGTGTTGCCAACCAATAAGGAATGATAATATGATTACATTCATAGACAATATACAGAATATGTTCTAGAAGAGCATTTAGAGAAAGCTCGTGTTATCAAATATTAGAAATAACGTTGATCAAATAAGAATACTAATTTAATACATAATTCATTTTGGACGTCTCATTTGGACGTTTGAACAATATCTTCTAAAGTAATCTCCCAATATTTTTGAAGCGAAAGGTCTACAACCAGTGTATTCTCCCAGTACTTACGTATGGCTGCGAGACATGGATGCTCACAGTAAAGAACACGCAAAACCTTCAGACCACACAAAGGGGCATGGAGAGATGCATTTTGAGATATACTAAAATAGACCGTAAACGAAACACCTGGATTCGCAATATAACAAAGTTAGAAGACAATATAAAGGTGGGCAAAATAATGAAGTGGCAATGGGCAAGACACGTAGCCAGAATGTCAGACTTTCGATGGACATCCGAAATAATCCAATGGTACCCAAGAGGCATAAATATGCCCAGAAGAAGACCGAAGAAGGTACGCTGGATAGATGAAATCAGGAAGCATGGCAGCATCACATGGCATCAACAAGCAAAATATCGAACTACAATATATGGAGTCAATTTGAGGAGACCTTCATCAAGCAGTGGATTGACCCTGGTTGACAATGATGATAATTTATTATAATAAAAATTAATTTTAGAGTTTTATAATAAAATTGTATGAGAGATGCGAAGAGAAAGATTTGTGAATGGATGTTACGATATCCAAAGTAATAATGATGATAAAAAAGGGCGAAAGGATAAGTATTTAGTTAATACTTACTCAAAAGATAGAAGAGTTACTACGCGTACTACAAGATACTTAAAATCTACTGAGATAATAGTCCACAAGAGTATTTTAGTACCAACTGTGATGCATAGAAGTGAAACGATGATGTGGAAAAATATTGAAAGGGGGCAAATAAATTACGTAGAAACGCGTGCGTTTAGAAGAATACATGAATGATAATATATGACCAAATACGGATTGAAGTGATTTGAAATGAATGTGTACTTAAGGCTAATATGTTGAAAAAGATGAAAAAGAGCGCCCTGAGATGGTCACGTAGAATAAATTAATAAAGAAAGTCTAAAATAAATATGAGTTAGGAACGAGTGTTCTGTCATGTTTATTAAAATGTGTCATTAAAAATTTCGTTGAAAAAAAAAATTTTAATTTTGAAATTTATCGAATCAACTCTTGATTGTCTATTCTTACCACACGTGGACTGGTCTAAAATTCGTGAAAA
Organism: Odontocerum albicorne; assembly: GCA_949825065.1. Lineage (NCBI taxonomy): Eukaryota > Metazoa > Arthropoda > Insecta > Trichoptera > Odontoceridae > Odontocerum > Odontocerum albicorne. The sequence continues at coordinate 2,444,173 of OX463855.1, forward strand.
GTGATCTCGACTCGTGAAACGATCAAATTAAAGATAAGTTATCGTCTAATCAAAATCATAATGCACAATAAAAATATCTTTCAAAATATTCCCATTAATGTTTAGTTCTTACTTAATCAATACAATTAAACTAATCTAAAATCAAGCAACCTATTTTTTTTTCAAATGAACAAATTCTTAAATGTAGTTGTTTTCTTAATACGAGTATATTTAAATTAATTATTTCAACCTCCTTTAAAAAATGAGCGCTTCTCATAACATCGTCCCAAACGAGTACAACCGCGCCGATAAGAGAGTGAGTCCGGCGGAGAGGACGTCAAATGTTTCTCAGCTCACACTTGACAAAATTGGAGGTATACATGCAAAAAGGGTCCAATACAAAAATTTATTTTTTTGGTTTATTTGAAGTATCGAAAAATCCTAAATCAAAATAAATTAAATTTTATGGATTAATTCTAAACTTTTTTTTGTCGTATGAGCCCATACAAAGTGTCGAGATGTTTCCTTAAATATTAATTACGTGTTGAACGTAGATACGCTAAAATTATTCAAACCAGCATTTTACAATACATATTCTGGGGTTTTGCCACTTTAAATAACAAACCATTAAAAATTGGACCACAAAATACCCAATACATATTCTTTTTATTTTGAGAAAGTTAAAAAAAAACATGACACCGCTTTGTATGCTAGTATATGCTTTTTTTTAAATATGGAACAAAAACAACCTCCATGACCTAATTGGCCAGATGCCTGTCTTCTAAGAAGGTTACAGGTTCAATATTTTTTTCAAAAAATAACCAGGCTTGTGGTTTTCACTTAAGACCTCTTCAATATCTTTCTGCTTGATTTGGTGGATATTTTCACATGGAAATATTATACATTCGCCTGATTATTTAGTATGCGACGAAATCGTAATACTATACAATACCTTTATTTATATAACTCTGTAAAAAGAATCCACTTATTTGTTCACGTTTAAATGTCATCAGTAGCATACAGACAAAAGCCAAATTTGCAAGGGGCACGGTAAATAAAACATACTCAAATCCTTTTAAATTAAGCGGTCACTTTAAATTAATTGTTTTTACTAAGTTGTTTTTCATAAATTATGTATTCATATAATCAAGTCAATGGGGCATTAAAATATATATACTCGAACCAAACAATATCAAAAGCTGTTAATGTGATAGTCTATATTAGTGTTTTGGTGCCAACTTTGATGTACGGGAGGGAAAAGTGGACGTGGATGTATAACATATTAGAAGCCGAATAAATGTTGTAGAAATGCATGCATTGAGAAACATTACCAAATTGTGACTCCTTTAAGTATCTTGGGTCACTCATCCATAGCGATGGAGGATGTGCAGCAGATGTAACACATAGAATTAGTGTGGGATGGATGAAGTTAAGATCAATGACGGGAGTTCTATGTGATCCGAAAATACCAGTCAAGTTAAAAGGAAAAGTTTACCAAACGATTGTCAGACCTGCACTCCTCTATGGCTCCGAATTCTGGACGATGTATAACTCTTACTCTAGGCAACTAGAAACTGCTGAAATGCGCATGCTAAGATGGTCAGCTGGTGTGTCCCTAAGAGACAAAATAAAAAACTCACGTATTCGTGGAAGCCTAGGTGTTACAGACATCAACAGCAAAATGGAAGAGAGGTGATTGAGATGGTATGGCCACGTTGGACGCAGAGCACCCGATCACATTGTGAACCAGGCAATCTCCATAGATCTTCCTCGAATAAGAACCAGAGGAAGACCAAAGAATTTATGGGTGGTGCAAAAAGATAACCTGATGCAGAGGCACGGCCTGGTGGACGTGGTCCGCGACAGAAGAGCATACAACCTGAGGACGAGGAGAGGTGACCCCAACAGTCTTCGCAGACAGTGAGTTGGGATGGAGCCAGGGAGAAGAAGAAAAGAAGAAATGCGTGTATTGAGAAGAATATGAAACAGCAAGTAGCGATGGAAAACAAAGTCAACGGGGCACTAAAACATGTATACTCGAACCGGACAGTATCAAAATCTGTCAAGATGATAGTTCCCAAGAGTATTTTAGTAACAACTTTGATGTATGACAAAACTGAAAAGGGCTGAATAAATGCTGAAGGGCACTTAGAAAAATACAAAAGTGACAATGTATAACAGAATACGAAATTAGGTGATAATGTGAACTTAAGGCTGATGTGTTGAGCAAGATGGTGAAGAAGAGGTACGTTGAGTTGGTTTGGGCATGTAGAACGAATGAACGAAGAAGGACTAACAAAGCAAATATACTCGTATAATGCAAATGTGAGTTAAAGGCCAAAGAAAATATGGTTGAATCAAGGGAATATTAAAAAAACAAAAAAGGAAATTTTGAAAGTCAGAGAAATAATAGAAGTATGAGAAAGTGTATGAATTTAAAAGAAGCTAAGGATGTGTATGCGATAGGACATAGAAATTGCGTATGTACGTATATACTTGTCATCTAAATAAATTAAAAGATTTCACTTTTCAAAAGTATTTTTCTAATAATATTTCTTACTCAAATCATCTAACACTAAAAATATATTTATACATAATATTATATATACCTTTTTGTTGTATTTCCTAATAATAATAAAAATAAATATCTTAGAAAGAAAAATAGAAAATATATCTCGAATATTAAGAATTGATATTTGAACAAATAATATCTTAAATTAAATCTCAACCGATATTCAAATGAAATGGCGGATACGTTAGAATAAAAAAAAAACAGAATAAAACGTCTTAAATAATACCTTTTGTTATTCCACCTGGTTTGCCCAACGTCTAGAAGGGGTTTCAAAATACTTCAACACACATGATACACAACCAATAAGTATTGTTATTCAACCCGCGAGCAACTATCAAACTGCCATAATTTTCTGTTAAAATCTCGTAACAATTCTTTTCACTAACACATCAATAAAAAGTTGACTATTTTATTTTATTCCGCACTGTGTTATTTATTAATGTTTATGTCATAAAGTTACTTTTTGAAAGTTCGATTTGTCGTTTCAGACCGATAGAAGACGCGGCGCGGAGCGCAGTCACTAGCGCCAGCGAACGCTTCTTGAAGAGAACTGTGGAGAACTGTAGTCGGAGAGAGGTCGGACAGTGGCGGGAGAGGGGTTTTGGGACGTGTAAGCGCGAGATCGCGGTACAGCTCAGATTTTTTCGGGCAGGGCCGTACGAAAAAAATTAACGCGCGGATAAACAACAAACCTTCGTCAAATATTTCAAAATTATTTAGTGTTTAGAACATTTGATTCATTTTTATTATTTATTTTTATTAAATACTTGTATTTTTTAAATATCTTATAAAAAAATATGGGTATATTCTATACACACACAAAAGTGTCCACAAAAGCATTTTAGTACCCACTTGGATATATCGTAGTTATTCTGCGAAAAGCATTTAAATCCATTTTGCTTAAAATGGCTTTTTGATGTTATTTTACTTAAAATAAAAATATCTACACGTGAAAAAAACATTTATGTACAAAAGTGATATGGTTTCGCTGTTATGAAATTTTTTATCAAGAAAGGATTAAGTACAAAACAGGTGTCCATATTTTTATTTTTTAGAAGAGTGGCCGGGAGCAACTGGAAACGATGTGCCCAGGAAAGAGAGGAATGGAGGAGGAGTTTTCAACTTTGGATGGAGACGGGCTGATGATGATGATGATATTTTCAAATTACTCATTTTTTTGTAGTAATTCCGATAAATAAATAAACAGTCTTTAAATAACATCTGTTTGTATTTTATTTTATTAAAAACTTGATTTTACACCGCCTTCCGAAACTTAAATTGAGTTTATCTCAAAACTCAATATTTGGACTTAAATGCTTTTCGCAGAACAACGACGATATGAGAGTAAAACGAGGACGTAAACAAAGACTAGAAGAAGCCGAATAAACGCAGTAAAAATGCATATAATGAGAAGAATACATGGGGTAACAATGTATGATAGAATATGGAATAAATTGGTTGGATATGAATGTGAAATTAAGGCTGGTGTGTTGAGTATGATGAAAAAGCGCAATCTTATATGGTTTGGGCATTTATAATTAATGTATAAAGAAAAACTAACAAATTGTTTATAATTATTTTGTACATATGTCAATTGAAGGCGTAATATTGAAAGATCAAGAAAATTGTGGTTGCATCAAGTGAATGCTACTGTGAAAGAATGAAACGTAGAAAGACAGAGAAATCGTAGGATTGGTATGAGAAGATGTATGGATGTGGAAGAGATGAAGGATGTATGTCAAGATAGGAAAATCTGTCACTCTCTGTGTACTATCTGCCTAATCCAACAGGAAAATGGCGAGATTATATTAATGTACCATATGTGTATGTATGTATATGATTTAATTTATAATATATAAATACATACTCGTACCATCAGCCATATCTCTTTTGGGATAGACAGAGAGGATCTTCACACATTCATATAATTTGCCACTTCCATATTCAATAATCTCGTCTTGCATGCTCTTCTGTTATACATATTTTTTTAGATTTCCCTCATTCGAACTTTCTTCAACTATATTTTTCCAATATTTCCACAGCCTACCTCTTCTTTATAAACCATACTACCTTGATCAAAAAGTTTTAGGACTGGCCACCGTGTGGCGCTGTCAGTCACCCGATTGGAATTCATTTTTTTTTTGTTAGGTTACCACATCTATCATTGACACTTCCCTTCAAATTTCAGCGTCATAGCTTGACATTTTTAAAAGTTACGCTGTACTGAGTACATCTACCTTTGTGCGTGTTTTCGATTTTTTACAAGTTTGAAAATGGCATCAACTATGCATCAATGAGTTTGCATTAAATTTTGTGTGAAAAACGGATTAAACGGTCCGCAGACCTTGGAAATGTTGGAGAAGTGTTTTTCGGTGGCACGAACGCTTCAGAAGTGGTCGTGAGTCGGTCGAGGATGACGAACGCAGTAGCAGTTGAAAACTGATGAAAACATCGATAAAATCAAAGAAATGTTGGCCGAAAACCGCAAATTGACCATTAGAGAGCTGGCAGAGTACTTGAACATCGCTTATGGATCCGTTCAAGACATTTTGGTTAGTGGTTTGGGCCTCAGGCGTGTCGCTGCAAAACTGGTGCCGAAAGACCTCAATTTCATGCAAAAAAAGGACCGCGTTGAAATCGCGAAATGTATGATTTCCTTGAGTTTTTGACCAAAAACAACACGAATACTATCCAGCAGCCTTCGAATTCACCTGATCTGGCTCCCTGCGACTTTTTCCTGTTCAACCGACTTAAAAAAACCGCTTCGTGGAACGTGTTACAGCACCCGAGAGGATGTCATGAAAAAATCGAAGACGGTTCTGATGGACATACCGAAAATTGAGTACCAGCGGTGTTTCGAGGATTGGATCAAGCGTTGGCGTCAGTGCGTTGCAGTCGATGGGGAGTACTTTGAAGGGGACCATATCGATTTTGATGAATAAACTTGTATTTTCGATTTTATGAATAAAGTCCTAAAACTTTTTGATCAAGGTAGTATATTCTAAACATATTTACTTTGTAAGTCTCTCGAAAATCATCCTCACGCTATGTCCAAAACATTTTGAGAGATCTGTCTTAATTTTACTTATAACATACTACTCTTACAAACAATCATCTCTTATTTAGTATTTGCGTTCTCCATCATACATTATAATATGTATCTGATATTCTTCCTAAAACAAGCATTTCTATCAAATTTTCAAGTAGTGAGACTCTGGAGTCAGTTACAAACCAATATAAGACTCGCTCCGTCCTTGGCATGCTTTAAAAAGCGACTGAAAACCCTCTTAATTTCTAGTCAGTAATATAACGTGTTTCATTCCTGATTTTTCTTTTCCTTTCCTCTCCACCATCCCTTCCTTTCCTTTTGATTGATGATATCTCACTTTATATGAAAAAAGAATGTTCGGGTGACTGTCTGTATTTGTGGGGTTCGTGGGCATGTGCTCACGTATATGTTTATGGATTTCGTGGGGATGGATAGTCATTTGAATGATTTATACGACCATGTAACTCGCTTCATTTACTTTTGTCTGGTTGGCTGGAAGAGATTGCCGCCTGGAAATAAGCCCGCCAGATTTTATTTGCAATAAAAGTGTTAAATTAATAAATAAATTGATTCTGCTCCTATTACTCAGACTTGACCTACATTAACATCAAGGTTGGCACCAACACACCTCTGTGTAATTAATAATAACTAACACTAGGGTTGTGTTTACCCAGATACTCGTACATCTCAAAATATGTGCCAATCGAGATAAATGCAAAATCTCTTAAACAAGTGCACACCTAAATGAGAATATATGCGAGAAAATTAAATCTTTATGTTATCTCGAGTATGTTTCAAGAAGGGGGATTATGATACCAAAATCTTTATTTTATCTCGAGTATGTTTCAAGAAGGGGGATTATGATACCAAAATCTTTATGTTATCTCGAGTATGTTTCAAGAAGGGGGATTATGATACCAAAATCTTTATTTTATCTCGAGTATGTTTCAAGAAGGGGGATTATGATACCAAAATCTTTATTTTATCTCGAGTATGTTTCAAGAAGGGGGATTATGATACCAAAATCTTTATTTTATCTCGAGTATGTTTCAAGAAGGGGGATTATGATACCAAAATCTTTATTTTATCTCGAGTATGTTTCAAGAAGGGGGATTATGATACCAAAATCTTTATGTTATCTCGAGTATGTTTCAAGAAGGGGGATTATGATACCAAAATCTTTATGTTATCTCGAGTATGTTTCAAGAAGGGGGATTATGATACCAAAATCTTTATTTTATCTCGAGTATGTTTCAAGAAGGGGGATTATGATACCAAAATCTTTATTTTATCTCGAGTATGTTTCAAGAAGGGGGATTATGATACCAAAATCTTTATGTTATCTCGAGTATGTTTCAAGAAGGGGGATTATGATACCAAAATCTTTATTTTATCTCGAGTATGTTTCAAGAAGGGGGATTATGATACCAAAATCTTTATGTTATCTCGAGTATGTTTCAAGAAGGGGGATTATGATACCAAAATCTTTATGTTATCTCGAGTATGTTTCAAGAAGGGGGATTATGATACCAAAATCTTTAATTTATCTCGAGTATGTTTCAAGAAGGGGGATTATGATACCAAAATCTTTATGTTATCTCGAGTATGTTTCAAGAAGGGGGATTATGATACCAAAATCTTTATGTTATCTCGAGTATGTTTCAAGAAGGGGGATTATGATACCAAAATCTTTATTTTATCTCGAGTATGTTTCAAGAAGGGGGATTATGATACCAAAATCTTTATGTTATCTCGAGTATGTTTCAAGAAGGGGGATTATGATACCAAAATCTTTATGTTATCTCGAGTATGTTTCAAGAAGGGGGATTATGATACCAAAATCTTTATTTTATCTCGAGTATGTTTCAAGAAGGGGGATTATGATACCAAAATCTTTATTTTATCTCGAGTATGTTTCAAGAAGGGGGATTATGATACCAAAATCTTTATGTTATCTCGAGTATGTTTCAAGAAGGGGGATTATGATACCAAAATCTTTATGTTATCTCGAGTATGTTTCAAGAAGGGGGATTATGATACCAAAATCTTTATTTTATCTCGAGTATGTTTCAAGAAGGGGGATTATGATACCAAAATCTTTATGTTATCTCGAGTATGTTTCAAGAAGGGGGATTATGATACCAAAATCTTTATTTTATCTCGAGTATGTTTCAAGAAGGGGGATTATGATACCAAAATCTTTATGTTATCTCGAGTATGTTTCAAGAAGGGGGATTATGATACCAAAATCTTTATGTTATCTCGAGTATGTTTCAAGAAGGGGGATTATGATACCAAAATCTTTATGTTATCTCGAGTGTGTTTCAAGAAGGGGGATTATGATACCAAAATCTTTATGTTATCTCGAGTATGTTTCAAGAAGGGGGATTATGATACCAAAATCTTTATGTTATCTCGAGTGTGTTTCAAGAAGGGGGATTATGATACCAAAATCTTTATGTTATCTCGAGTATGTTTCAAGAAGGGGGATTATGATACCAAAATCTTTATGTTATCTCGAGTATGTTTCAAGAAGGGGGATTATGATACCAAAATCTTTATGTTATCTCGAGTGTGTTTCAAGAAGGGGGATTATGATACCAAAATCTTTATGTTATCTCGAGTGTGTTTCAAGAAGGGGGATTATGATACCAAAATCTTTATGTTATCTCGAGTGTGTTTCAAGAAGGGGGATTATGATACCAAAATCTTTATGTTATCTCGAGTGTGTTTCAAGAAGGGGGATTATGATACCAAAATCTTTATGTTATCTCGAGTGTGTTTCAAGAAGGGGGATTATGATACCAAAATCTTTATGTTATCTCGAGTATGTTTCAAGAAGGGGGATTATGATACCAAAATCTTTATGTTATCTCGAGTATGTTTCAAGAAGGGGGATTATGATACCAAAATCTTTATGTTATCTCGAGTATGTTTCAAGAAGGGGGATTATGATACCAAAATCTTTATGTTATCTCGAGTGTGTTTCAAGAAGGGGGATTATGATACCAAAATCTTTATGTTATCTCGAGTATGTTTCAAGAAGGGGGATTATTATACCAAAATATATCATAATTAAAAAAACTTCAAATAAATTTAAGTGTCGATCTGTTATAATAATCCACGTTCGAAAAACCAAAATTCACACTCTTGATAAAAGATATTCACTTCTAAAAATACAAATAGAGTACTGTATACATTTCAGTGGAGTAAAAACATGTTAAAGAGCATATTCCAACATACAATATTGAAAAATAAATTATCTGCAGCCCCGTTTACCTTTCCCTTCCGGTGGTAAAAAAATCGCGCGTTCTAGTGCTGTGTATTCAATACACGTCAATATGTTACACATGTAAAAATGAGCGATTTAAAATCGGAAAAATAATAATATTCATAGCTAATCGCTTAAATTAATTAAATTTAAACTCAATAGTGTGATAATAATTGAAATTTAATTGCTGAAAACATGAAAAAACGTCGGCCGACGTTCACAAAACGGGCGCAGAGACCACTTCATATGAATCCACGCAAACTACTGAGACGGGACTCGGAACACTAATACTGTGTATGTTATGCCTCGAAGGAAGAAACAACTGTGAACTGAGATTCTATTTCTTGCGTTCTCATATACCGAAGTAGAGTGAGACGTGAATAGCGTCGCTTCCTCACCCATAGCGGTTTTTAGAATGAATATACCTACGTCACACACTAGCACACGTTTGATGTATTGGTGAATTTATTCCCGATTTTCACAAAATATCTCTGATGTGTTATTATTATTATAGATTTTTGAGTTTGCCGTAACAATGGTTTGACCACATATAATATGTTCGAATATCTTCGTGGCTGTTTTCCGATAAAGCATACTGTTTTTCGTAATTGTCATACTACCTTGATCAAAAAGTTTTAGGACCGGCCACCGTGTGGCGCTGTCAGTCACCCGATTGTAATTCTTTTTTTTTTTGTTTTGCTACCACATCTATCATTGATACTTCCCTCCAAATTTCAGCGTCATAGCTTGACATTTGTAAAAGTTACGTTGTACTGAGTACATCTACCTTTGTGCGTGTTTTCGATTTTTTACAAGTTTGAAAATGGCATTAACTGTGCATCAACGAGTTTGCATTAAATTTTGTGTGAAAAACGGATTTAACGGTCCGCAAACCTTGGAAATGTTGGAGAAGTGTTTTTTGGTGGCACGAACGCTTCAGAAGTGGTCGTGAGTCGGTCGAGGATGACGAACTCAGTGGCAGTCAAAAACCGATGTAAACATTGATAAAATCAAAGAAATGTTGGCCGAAAACCGCAAATTGACCACCAAAGAGCTGGCAGAGGGCTTGAACATCGCTTATGGATCCGCTCAAGACATTTTGGTTAGTGATTTGGGCCTTAGACGTGTCACTGCAAAACTGGTGCCAAAAGACCTCAATTTCATTTCAATTTCAAAAAAGGACCGCGTTGAAATCGCAAGACATAATTTCCATGATTTTTTACCAAAAACAACAAGACTACTATCCAGCAGCCTTTGAATTCACCTGATCTGACTCCCTGCGAATTTTTCTTGTTCAACCGACTTAAAAAACCGTTTCGCGAAACGTGTTACAGCACCCGAAAGGATGTCATGAAAAAATCGAAGACGGCTCTGATGGACATACCAAAAATTGAGTACCAGCGGTGTTTCGAGGATCGGATCAAGCGCTGGCATAAGTGCGTTGCAGTCAATGGGGAATACTTTGAAGGGGACCATATCGATTTTGATCAATAAACTTGTAGTTTCGATTTTATGAATAAAGTCCTAAAACTTTTTGATCAAGGTAGTATGAAGTTGGCTTCAACGTTTGGTAAAAAAATTAAATTACCCTGAGAATGAAGGCAGTAATGTTTTCAACACGTATTTCGTAATGACCAATAAACAATTACATTATTTAACACTTTCTTGCGTCTCGCATAAAGCAAATAAATTTTATTTTTCAAAAAAATTGAGCAGATAAACTAAAGACGATATTAGGGACTGGTATATTTATTACGTAAGGGTTTTATGCATAAATATATTTTTATTTTGTTTATTACATTATTTTTCACTTTTTGGTTTTTTAAATATACGAGTCATACCCAGAAAGTAAGTGTACTGAATTTTTGTAGGTTACAATTTTTTTTTATTTAAACAGGTGCAGGTGGTGAAGCGGGGTATCAACTTTTTGACGCCTTCCTCGAAGTAGTTTCCCGCCAACCCCTCCGTCCACTTCTCCGGCTCCTCCTTTACCTCCTCGTCGGTTGAAAACCTTTTTCCACCCATGTGCAGCTTCAGGTAGGTAAAGAGATAGTAATCTGAAGGTGCTAGGTCAGGGGAATGCGCGGGATGGTTCAGGACATCCCATTTAAACGAGGCGAGCAGTTCCTTCGTGGCGTTCGCCGTGTGTGGTCTGGCATTGTAGTGCAGCAGGCAGACTCCCTTTGTCAGCATTCCTCTCCTCATGTTCTGAATCGCCCTCCGCAATTTTTTTAGGGTCTCACAGTATCTTGCAGAGTTGATGGTCTCCTCTTGAGGCGTATATTCAATTAAAATTATGCCTTGACAGTCCCAAAAAACGGATGCCATGATTTTCTTGGCTGAAACTGTGGTTTTGAACTTTTCTGATCATCATGCACAGACGTACGACCGTTTTAAAACTCGCGACACCAATTGTACACACTCGTACGATTCATAGTTTTATCACCATATGCAGTTTTCACCTCATTATAAACCTCAACCGGAGGTTTTCCCTACCAAACAAGATAACGGATGACGCCGCGTATTTCGCACTTGACGGGAGATTGGATTGACATTTTTCACGAAACTTGTTGTCGCGTCGACACTTCTCAACGTACTGACCTCGAACCGGTCTCGTTGCGGAGGGAAAGGGCCAGGCTACACGGAAGTGTAGCCAACATGTCGAAAATAAAATCCATCCGGTCGTGAGAGCCTCAGTACACTTACTTTCTGGATACGCCTAGTATTCAAATAAAATCAATTATTAATTTTTAAATAATTAGATATCTTAAAACTTTAAATAGGCAGAGAAATTATTTTATAAATGAGAAAGAGTCAATACGCAAAGTTACAATTTAACCTATGGTTCGGAAATTCTAGGATGAGTCCTGTGACAGCTCACAAATTTGCCCCAATATTTGAAAATGTTTAAGAAAGAATGTTGTGTATTTTTAGCAATCCTCATTAATCAATTGACTACATATTGTGATATTGTGAGGAAATAAAAATCTCCGTTCTAAACAAAAATCTATGCTGTGGTTTATATTGGACAATATTCGGGACAATAGACTACTATGACTTTCTAATATTCAGGGATGGGTTTAAAACCAAGTAATAAAAATAAGCTAACGAGTTCAAAAATTCACTTTCTATTACACCATGTGATACAATGCTTTCTGTCTGCGTTGTCGTCACCCTAGTATTTTTATATGATTAGAATACGTATCTCAAAGTAAATATCTATCATTGATTTAAACGTGGAATAATTTTCTTCTGGCCGTGGGCTACTTTTGAGTTGACGTTTTTTTTATTTTACGCGGGAAAATAAGACTAGAATCCTGGTTGGTCTCGAATAAATCACGAGCTTACTTGAACCAACTTTATTTCTATAAACGGCATACAACCTTACGATCTCATTTGACACACAGGCAGTTGGTTAATATGAAGATGAAATCCATGAAAAAAGTAGCGAAGAAAATAAGTTCTAAATAAACACAATACTAAATAGTTATTATAAAAAAAAATAGTAAAAACCTTTTACGAGGATAAAGGATAGCCTTATCCTTGCAATATGTTCATCGCCAGTTTTGCTCCTTTTCACGATCTAAAATATACTATAAGTAATCATAATTAAGTGAACCTATGCGTATTGATTAGATAATTACACAGCAAGAGCCCCAATAAATCAATTTAAAATAAGAAACAAGCACCATTTCAATGATAAATTATAAAACTGAAGCTTGTCCAGTCCTCGCCGAAGATTAAATACGAGATAATTTTTAAATTACTGGCCATTTCCTATAAATTATTTTGACATGAATTTTAATACAATAAATTATTTTGACATGAATTTTAATTTAATTTAATACAAATCAGGAAAATGAATAGTTGAGACCAATGCGCGTGACATTAATATAAACTATTTACAAGATATGGCAGCAAAACAAATATAAAATTGTTCGTTACAAATTTGAGTCATTATTTAATTTTTTTTAAATGTAGTATCATAAATTTAATCTAAATCAACGTTTAACAGAATATATTTTGTTTTAGTAAAAATATTAATTTAGTCTGGCAATACTAATTTTCAGCTTCTTGAATAAAACAAATAGATACAAGTAGAGTAATATTTTAACTATTCATAAAAAAGTACTAGAATTTGTATATGTGTTCTTTCACTTTGACAATACAAGCATAAACTTTTTTCTAGATGTGAACATGAATTATTACCTCATCAAAAGCAGTCACAGCAGAGGTTTTTGAACAACTGTCAAGTCCAGGGTCATTTTAATGATCTGCCGTGTATATTTATAATGGTGAAGTAAATGATTATTGAACTCAAATATGCAAAATGAGACAGTTCGGTCGGTTTGGACCCCTCGTAGGGTCTATCGACGAGAGCACATCCAGCGCTCGCTTTATGGTAAGTCTACAATAATTAATTTTCTAAAAGTTAGGTTATTTCCATCGTCAATAACTTATTTCATCAATAAATCAATTATCACCTTAAATAACATCACCCAAAGTACTAACACTTTAAATAGTTTGGATATTGTGTAATTCTTAGTTTGTTAATGATACGTAGACAGTTGACAATAACATTTGTTATCTTATTTTATCGTTTGATAACAGTTAAAAGTCTTATTTTTATTGAAATACGAGTTTATTTCATCATTGTAATTTATTTTTATCAAACACTGTTTATTCCACTTTTTTGTGACGGTATAACCCTACCGGTTTCAAGGCTTTCACCTCATCTTCAGGGGAGCGCAAACAAGACTGTATTTAAACCTCCACAACGTTAATGCCTTAACTATAAACAACATATTTATTTCATAATTTTCCATGTCCACGGTAAAAACAAATAAAAAATATTTCCTTAACGGTATTAAGATGAACTAAATTATTGATATTTTTTTCCTAGTTTATTTGAAATAATAATAATTGGACAATTTGTGTGGACAACAGTCTCTCCACAAAGGTGCTCTAACTCTAGATTTGAACCCACTCTATTGACATTAAAAAATTTACAAAATAAATATATTTAAATTGAGTGTGGGGATAAAAAGATAGAGAATATAGTCAATAGATTAGGTACATCTCGGCATCTGCATATGTTCAGAAAACATACAATCTTGTGTGTGGTCCCCTGATAATGAGGTGAACACCTTGAAACCGGTAGGGTTATACCGTTATATATAATAGAATAAACTGTATTTGAGTTAGCAAATTACAACACATAATTAAGAAAACTGTAGAAAACTTACCAAGGGAAAACGAACTACAGTGAAAACTTTGTAGTTCTGTCGATATGTGATAGTAACACATTTAGCTTTAGGTGGAGTATAGTGTGTGTGTAGTGTTCATATAACATCATAAATTTTGATAAGATGTCCAAAAAAGGATTGTCTTTAAGTGATTCCATAAGCTGCACACGTCATCCATATTTCTAACACTAAGAGTTATTTTCACCCACTAGTTTCCATATTATAGGATGACTCTAAGATGTCACTTTTTAATGCAATAATATCCTTTCGTATGATGTTAAGGTTTGCTCAAGTCTCAAGATGTATTCTTTCTTAAGGATACAATTAGCAAACCTTTGTAGCCTAGTTGTTAAGACGTTTGGATTTCACTCAGGGGTTTCCGGTTTAATTTCCGATGTTACCCAAAAGAAAAGAAAAAAGGATCCCAGTCTGATTAAAGATATTGGTAACAATACTCGTATGCACTAGACCATAGGTTCTCAACGTGGGCGATAACGCCCCCTTTTGGGTGTTTGAGACTTTCAGGGGGGCAGTAGAAGACCCAGAGAAAATTAGGGGGCGTTGAGATGGCACGGAGGGGCGTGGGCAGATTAAAAAAATATAGTCTAAAAAAGACAAAAAAAAAACAGACTATCACGTACTAACTAAAGTAAACTTTAATATTGGTTATTGTATTTTAATCATTTTTATCATGTGTGCGAAAATTCACATATTTCGGTAGTTCGTAAAATGCATCAAATTCAACCTTCTCACTAGATAAGTTATAAATTCAATGTATTTTGAATGTTAATAAAAATACTTTTCAATATACAATAATTAAGTATGCGTTTTAATTGTTTTCATTGAAACAGTCTTCTTTAAACTCAGAAATAGGCTAGGGCCATACCATACCATATCCTATCTTACGACTATAGTATATAATATTACACGTTTAAATATAATCGTGGCAATAGCTATTTCATATTCGCAAGTAAAAAAAATTGGGGGGCTTTAGAAAAAAAAATATTCTCAAAGTGGGCGGTGGGCAAAATAAGGTTGAGAACCTATGCACTAGACGTATGCGAGGGTCTGTGTGCATAGTTTTGGGCATGGGGCCTTCTGATTTGTGTATTTACACCTACATATGTTTAAGGGCTAAAAACAGGCCAAATGTTGCCTAAATATTTTCACACATAACAGACCCATTTAAAATGTACTTATTTATTTTACGAAAATGTTGTCATGAAGGGATGTATGCCATAGATTGGTCATAAATATTTTTAATGAACGAGCTTAGTTACTTTTCGAGTATATCATAAATCACACCAATTGACATTTACAATACTACTAACTGACCTATGATGGTTATAAAAATCGCAGGTATTATAGAGCTGGTACTTACCTGAATACAGAATGTAGCAAATCATCTCTCCGAAGGTGGCCATTTATCTCCTATTGAATATGAATTAAGATAAAAACTCGATAGGTACCTGTTGTTCATTGTGTGATGGTACTTATGTAATAACTTCGGTTCAGTTGAGCAGAAAGGACACGACACCAGCACAATTTAATAACACGCAAAAAGCATTAAATATTTCAAAATATACAAATAACAAGAATTATAGGCCGCCTATTTGAAATAGACTGGGACTGAATAAATTAACAAAACGTCAATTTTTTAATTTATCTGTCATGAGTATGTTTAGGGGAGGCTGCACCCTTTTAACCAACTTAAGGTCGGTCCTAATGTTACCAACATGTGCAATGGTGAACCTCGAGCTCAGTTGTTCTAAATCCGAAGGGTCAATTAATGCTGCTAAAGACAATGTTGTCTTCCAGTCATGCTTTTTAATATATTTGAATCACTAAGACTATTTAATTTTTCAACCAAATTAAATTGATACTTCAAAAATTTGTTAAATGAATTTGAATAGAACATTTTTATTGTCACCATCGCATAATGGGGTTAACTTTAAATCAAATAAAAATGAAAGATTATCTTTTTTTTTAAGTCATTTAAAATTTATTGAGTTTTAAAGTTTTGAATTATTTTATGCATGTTTTGTTTATTTCTTCTTTTTTTTTATATTTTTAGATATACTACCTTGAAAAATAAGTTTTAGGACTGGCCGTGTGGCGCTGTCAGTCACCCAATTGGAATTCTTTTTTTTTTGTCAGGTTACCACATCTATCATTGACACTTTCCTCCAAAATTCAGCGTCATAGCTTGACATTTGTAAAAGTTACGCTGTACTGAATACATCTACCTTTGTGCGTGTCTTAGATTTTTTACAAGTTTGAAAATGCTATCAACTGTGCATCAACGAGTTTGCATTAAATTTTGTGTGAAAAACGGATTTAACGGTCCACAGACCTTGTAAATATTGGAGAAGTGTTTTTTGGTGGCACGAATGCTTTAGAAGTGGTCGTGAGTCGGTCGAGGATGATGAACGCAGTGGCAGTCGAAAACCGATGAAAACATCGATAAAATCAAAGAAACGTTAGCCGAAAACCGCAAATTGACCATCAGAGAGCTAGCAGAGGACTTGAACATCGCTTATGGATTCGCTCAAAACATTTTGGTTAATGATTTGTGCCTGAGATGTGTCGCTGCAAAACTGGTGCCGAAAGACCTCAATTTTATGCAAAAAAAGGACCGCGTTGAAATCGCGAAATACATGATTTCCATAAGTTTTTGACCAAAAACAACACGACTACTATCCAGCAGCCTTTGAATTTACCTGATCTGGCTCCCTGCGACTTTTTCCTGTTCAACCGACTTAAAAAACCACTTCGCGGAACGCGTTACAGCACCCGAGAGGATGTCATGAAAAAATCAACAATAAATCCACCAATACAATCAAACGTGTGCCAGTGTGTGACGTAGGTATATTCATTCTAAAAAACCACTATGCGTGAGCAAGCGACGCTATTCTCCTCTCACTCTACTTCGGTATATGGGAGCGCAAGAAATAGAATCTCAGTTTGCTCGCTTTTCTCGCATAGTAGCCAGCGGGCTTTCATTCAAGGTGGTCGCTCCGTCCGTTTTGTGAATGTCGTCCGATGGTTTTTCATGTTTTCGGCAATTAAATTTCAATGATTATCACTTTTGACTTCAAATTTAATTCATTTAAGCGATTGGCTATGAATATTCTTATTTTTCTGATTTTAAATCGCTCATTTTTACATATGTATTGAATACACATCACCGGAACGGGTGGATTTTTTTAGTACAGGAAGGGAAAGGTTAAACACTGCATCCAGCATAACCCAGGACAAACAGTGCGCCATGTTTGAAACATAGCAGAGGACCACGAGTCTCATCATTGAATATGCGATGTAGAAGAACTAAGTAATTAAGTTAATATTGCCTTAACTTAATCGTAGACCGGTATTAAACTGTGATGTATTTCAGGTTTTTGCGGCAAACACGTCCGAGATGCTAACATACCACCACATCTCCGTTAAGACTTACCACCCGGGAGAAGGCTGGGCTGAGCAGGACCCACTCGAGATATGGCACGCTGTGCTGGAGTGCATAGAAGTAATTTATATCAGTTTTTTTTTTAAAACAAAGAAAAATTTATATCTGGAACAATTTCAAGCTATACATTGAACAAAATACGAGTATTTTTATTTATATTATAGTTTTTACGCACAAGGGTGTGGGCTGAAAAATATCTGGCATCCTTGGCCTACAGTCTCTTTCTTAAGCCCGGTGTGTATCACTTACCGCCGGGTACTGTACTATGTTGTTATCAATAAACCTACATTTATTTAATATGTCTAAAACTCATATCATAATGTCTAGTTTAGTTTCTCCAATCAAAATCATTTGTTACTTTTTATTACAATTTTTACATGGAAATTCCTTATTTAATATTTCCCTTCCACACCTCATATCTGACAATGGTGTTTTGGAATAACACTCTTGGTGGAATAACACTTGCTATAGTTCGGAAATTATAGGATGAGTCCTGTGACAGCTCACAAATTTGCCCCAATACAACCTTATGTAATGTATTTACCTAAATAACTTGCTATTTATTAGAATTGAGGCTTATATTAAAGTTGATAAAATAATTAAAATTAATGAACATCGTTACAAGGTTGTATTTGGGCAAATTTGTGAGCTGTCACAGGACTCATCCTAGAATTTCCAAACTATAATAATAAACTTCATCAAAAATTATTCTGAGGCTTATCAGAAGCATCATATACAGACTTACAAGACCCTTTATGAATTAGGGATTTCCTAAAACATGTATCTATTGACCAGAGATTGTCTATTGGCCTTTCCAGTTCACCGCTCCTCTTTTTTTACGTCATCCTTTACTGTCCATGCAGTGAGACTCTGGAATCAGTTACAAACCAATATAAGACTCGTTCCGTCCTTGGCATGCTTTAAGAAGTTACTGAAAAAACTCTTAATTTCTAGTCAGTAAAATAACATGTTTCATTCCTGATTTTTCTTTTCCTTTCCTCTCCACCATCCCTTCCTTTCCTTTTGATTGATAATATCTCACTTTATATGAAAAATAATGTTCGGGTGATTGTCCGTCTTTGTGGGGTCCGTGGGCATATGCTCACGTATGTGTTTATAGATTTCGTGGGGATGGATAGTCATTTGAATGATTAATACGACCACGTAACTTGCTTCATTTACTTTTGTCCTGTTGGTTGGAAGATATTACCGCCTAGCATTAGGCCCGCCAGATTGTATTTGCAATAAAAGTGTTAAATAAACAATTCCCAGGTCACCATAGACAATTTAAGGAAACTAGACATCAACCCAGGGGACATAGTGGCCATAGGAATAGCTAACCAGAGGGAGACTGTCATCATGTGGGACTACAAGACCGGATTTCCACTACACAATGCCATTTGTGAGTATAAGCTTCTCTTGAGTCAATCGCCAGTAAAATACAAGCACTTGATTGGCTATAACAAAATTCAGATGATAAACCCAAATTTTTATAAAAATACTTATTAGTTTTTGGGTTCATAAAATTCAAACATTTACATATTGTGCATTTTTTGATGTCTTACAATAATAATAACAAGCAATACTCTAAGATGACACTCTTCTAATATATCATCATGAAAAGCACTATAACAATAATAAAAGTACAATTTATATAGTGCCATTTAAAGAGCAGACTCTCCTCAAGGGTGCTTCAGCTCGGGACTCGAATCCACTCTTATTGATAAATTAAAAATATTATAAAATGAATATATGTAATTTAAGTGTATGAATAAAAAAGTAGTGGCTGCGGCCATTAATTTGGTGTTTATTTCCCCACATTTGGTAAAAAAAAAACACGGAAAAATTATCAAGGAAAGATGAACTATAAAGAATTATTTGTAAATCTTGTACACAAGAATTATTTTTTAGTTAAGAATAAAATTTCATCAAATTTGAAAATAAAATTATCTTTGAACTAGTTTTTTTTTGTATTAATTTGTTGGTTATCAGGTCTGTAAATATGAAACCGGATTTTTTTTATAGAAAATACACATTTATTATATGAAGATGGTAAAAAATATTTTATTCAAAGTATTGCCCATCGCTAGCTACACATTTTTCCCATCTCTCTGGCAATTTGTGGATGCCACGTCAAAAAAACTTGCTCTTTTGAGGTAAACAAATCATCAAGCCATTTTCGTAAGAAGTGAAGCGCTGCTCAGCAAGTGCGTGTCCCATCGATGCAAATAAGTAGTAATCGGATGGAGCCAAGTCTGGTGAGAACGTCTCAATCGTTTCCTTGACCGGTTTTGTTGTGTGCGATGGTGCATTATCATGAAGCAAAATCACTTTGTGTTGCCTCTTTTGTTATTCTGGTAGTTTATTACGCAATGCTTGGTTCAAATCCATCATTTGTTGTCGGTAGAGTTCAATATTAACGGTTTCGCCAGGTTTTAGTAGCTCATAATAGATAACATCCTTCTGATCCCACCAAACACAGAGCATTGTCTTCCGTCCATAGCAATTAGGCCTTGCAGTCGATGTCGCTGGTTTGCTTGGAGTTACCCATGATCTTTTACGCTTAGGATTTTTCATCGCCAGTCACAATTCGATGGAGAAATGATTTTCTTTTGTACCTGGCGAGCAGCATTTCGCAAGTGGTTTTTCGGTTTTCCTGCTGTCTTTCATTCAGTTCATGTGGAACCCATTTTCCCACCTTCTGGATCGTTCCCATGGCTTTCAATTGTATGAAGATGGCTTCTCGTGACATTTAATTGATCCGCGAGTTGTTGTTGCGTTTGAGCGTCATCCTCATTCAACAATGCTTGCAATTCGGCGTCTTCAAAATTTCTCGTTGGTCTTCCACGTTCTTCGTTTCTCACGTCAAAATCGTCACTTTTCGATCTTTTTAACCACTCAAAGCACTGTGATTTACCAAGAGCATGCTCGACGTAAGCTTTGACAAGCATTCGATGCGATTCTGCAGCAGTTTTCTTCAAATGGTAACAGAAAATCAGTACTATCGGCGAATCGTAGTTTCAAGCACAAAAACAGACATGTTCAACGCTATGAAAACGTATGTAGTTGTATTAAACTTATATTGTTGTGAGTTAAAAGTCTTTGACAAATGTAAACACAAAAAAAAGGTGCCAATGACGCGGCTTGATAGTCACTACATTGACAACTAGAGCCATCTATGAGCAAATTCTGGTTTCATATTTACAGACCTGTTACTTGACTGTATATATTATATTTAACCCATTCATATTATGTATATAAATCATAAAATGTTAATGTAATTGTAATTTGTTTCATCAAACACTGTTTATTCCACTTTTTTGTAATGGTATAACCCTACCGGTTTCAAAGTCCACACCTCATCATCAAGGGAGCACAATGATGATGAAGTGAAAGCCTTGAAACCGGTAGGGTTATACCGTTACAAAAAAGTGGAATAAACAGTGTTTGATAAAACAAATTACAATGTCTTTAAACCTCCACAATGTTAATGCCTTAACTATAAATAATACATTAATGTAATTATTGGCCTATTTTCTTACACAATAAATTAATATATTTACAGCACAAATTTTAAACATAAATACGGTATTTTATGTTTTTTACTCACAACATTATCATTGCCTTATATGTAAGTCAATAGTGGGACTGTAAATAAAATATGACTGTTGATTTTTATTCCATTCGGAACTAAGAGGAGAATTCAGAATTATTTTGCATTAATTATCCTTTCTGAATCCAAGACATACTTTAATAACTGCCCCTCAATAAAATTAATGACAGGATAGCACCAATAAATTTGAAATTAGTTTCCAAACTAAAATACGAGGCGTGTCCACAAAGTAAGTGTACTGAGGCTCTCACGACCGGATGGATTTTATTTTCGACATGTTGGCTACACTTCCGGGTAGCCTGACCCTTCCCCTCCGCAACGAGACCGGTTCGAGGTCAGTACGTTGAGAAGTGTCGACGCGACAACACGTTTTGTGAAAATTGTAAATCCAATCTCCCGCCAAGTGCGAAATACGCGGCTTCATCCGTTATCTCGTTTGGAAGGGAAAACCTCTGGTTGAGGTTTATAATGAGGTGAAAACTGCATATGGTGATAAAGCTATGAATCGTACGAGTGTGTACAAGTGGTGTCGCGACTTTAAAAACGGTCGTACGTCTGTGCATGATGATCAGAGGAGCGGAAGACCTTCAATTGTGACTGATGAAATTGTTTTGGGACTGTCAAGGCATAATTTTAATTGAATATATGCCTCAAGGGGAGACCATCAACTCTGCAAGATACTGTGAGACCCTAAAAAAATTGCGGAGGGTGATTCAGAACAAGAGGAGAGGCATGCTGACAAAGGGAGTCTGCCTGCTGCACGACAATGCCAGACCACACACGGCCAACGCCACGAAGGAACTGCTCGCCTCGTTTAAATGGGATGTTCTGAACCATCCCGCGCATTCCCCTGACCTAGCACCTTCAGATTACTATCTCTTTACCTCCCTAAAGCTGCACATGGGTGGAAAAAGGTTTTCAACCGACGAGGAGGTAAAAGAGGAGGTGGAGAAGTGGACGGAGGGGTTGGCGGGAAACTACTTCGAGGAAGGCATCAAAAAGTTGATACCCCGCTTCACCACCTGCATTGAGAGGAATGGCGACTATGTCGAAAAATAGCTTACATATGTACTACGGTAACCACGTAATTTTTTTGTTTAAATAAAAAAAATTGTAACCTACTTACCTAGTATATTATTCTTTAAAAAATAAATGAGGATGAATGAATAAGTCCGATAAATAAATTGTATGAGAGCTATAGTATATAGAGAATAAATGTTGTGCAATCCAAAGTCATGGTGATAGAAAAGTTAATGTGATATTAGGTCCTTACATATGAAATTGGCGTTTTGCCGTACTGGCAACTTTGATCTCAAATATCTTCTCTTCGGTTAGGAATTCCAAATTCAAATTTATACAGCTATTTACTCAAGTATTTGTGTTTGGAAAATTATAATTCATTTGTTTTTTCCTCAATTGTTTTTTTTCTTTGCGTCACTCAGTTTACAAAATGGAAAACTTGAAATATCGCGTTATTTACGAGTACGAGTTCCACCGTGGCACCAGTGCTGCAGAAACGGCTCGAAGGATTAATGATGTGTATGGCGACGGTGCCGCAAAAGAAAACACAGTGCGTTTTTGGTTCCAACGTTTTCGTTCTGGAAATTTCGACCTGCAGAACAAGCCCCGTGGACGGCTGGAGACCAAAGTTGATAATGAAGAATTGAAGGCTATTGTGGAAGCGGATCCATCGCAAACCACGTCCGAGTTAGCTGCAGGCTGCGGTGTTAGTGATAAAACTGTTTTAATCCACTTGAAGCAAATTGGGAAGGTGAAAAAGCTTGAAAGGTGGGTACCTCACGAATTGAGTGAAGCAAATCAACAAACGCGCGTTGACTGCTGCGTTGCATTACTCAACCGGCACAATAATGAAGGGATTTTGAATCGAATCATTACCTGTGATGAAAAGTGGATCCTGTATGATAATCGGAAGCGCTCATCGCAATGGCTGAACCCTGCCGAACCAGCCAAACCATGCCCCAAGCGAAAATTGACTCCAAAAAAGTTACTTGTGAGCGTTTGGTGGACTAGTGCTGGTGTCGTTCACTACAGCTTTCTTAAATCTGGCCAGACGATTACGGCAGATGTCTATTGTTAGCAACTGCAAACCATGATGGAAAAGCTAGCTGCTAAACAACCGAGGCTGGTTAATCGCTCTAGGCCACTGCTGCTTCATGATAACGCTAGACCACACACTGCACAACAGACGGCTACCAAATTAGAAGAGCTTCAATTGGAATGTCTAAGACATCCACCGTACTCTCCGGACCTTGCCCCAACAGATTACTATTTTTTTCGAAATTTGGATAACTTCTTGCAAGGGAAAAAATTCAACTCCGATGGGGCAGTCCAAACCGACTTCAAAGATTTTATTGATTCCCGTCCGAATGGTTTTTTTAGTAAAGGGATCGATGAACTACCTATGAGATGGCAAAAGTGCATAGATAGCAATGGTACATACTTTGATTAAATAAATATATTATATTAAAAAAAATCAACTTTATGTTCCTCCCAAACAAAACGCCAATTTCATATGTAAGGACCTAATATATGTATGGGTGAGTATTGAAAGTTAATGTGATATATGTATGGGTGAGTAATGAAAGTTAATGTGATATATGTATGGGTGAGTAATGAAAGTTAATGTGATATATGTATGGGTGAGTAATGAAAGTTAATGTGATATAACACATTGGGACTAACCAACAGATGGCGCCTCTAATAACAAATCCATACCATTCTCAGCTAGTACCAACTATTAGAAGTTACGTGTCAAACTTTCATGACATTCCGACATTGAATTACAGTGGTTTTAGTGACGTTACTTTTGCTATTTTCAAAACAATGGAATAAACCTAATTTCGTGTGTTGATAAAACATTGATTTTTAATGGGAAAAAATACCGTTCAAACTCAGCGATAGGTGAGTAATGAAAGAGCAACTTGAAGAATTCTGCTATTTAGGTAGTATTTTGTCTGAAGATGCTAAAAGACTTACGAGGGATATAGAAATGTGTGTAGCAATAAGAAACAAAGTCAATGGGGCACTAAAACATGTATATACTCGAACTGGACAGTATCAATATCTACTAAAACGGTAGTCCACAACAATATTTAAGTACCATCTTTGATGTGTTGAAAGGAAACTTTGTTATGGAAAAATACTGAAAGGGGCCTAATAAATGCTTTGAAGAATACATAATAGAGGGACAATGTTTAAGAGAATGAAGTGATAAATGTGAACTTAAGTTTGATGTGTTCAGTAAGATGAAGAAGAGCAGTCTGAGATGGTTTGGACACGTGGAACAAATGAGTAAAATTATTAAAAATATCAAAACAAATAAGCGCTGTGTAAGTGAAAGGCATGATAGAGGAAGACCAAGGAATGTTTGGTTAGATCGAGTGTATATTTCAAGAGAAATTTTAGGAGCTGTATGAGTTCTACGGATGTAGAGGCGAAATATGTGTTTTGAAACACAAAGGTCTGGCACTCTGTCTTCTCTGCCTACCTTAGCAGAGAAACGGCGTGATACTATTTATATATGTTACAAAATAAACTGTTTTAGCTGTAATTATAATTGCACAATTGACAACTTATAATGTTTCAAATTGAGGTACATGGCCGTGCGGTAACGCACTGGACTTAGTACGGAAGGTCGTCGGTTCGAACCCCGTGCTTTGCTACTCCCCTCGAACGACACAGGCACTTTTTCCGCCTAGTGTTCGAGGGTATAAGGATACGTATGACTTCGGTCATATCTATTCTCTAAAAAAAAATTATTGGATCCATTACAACCAATATGTTACCACTTTAATTCAATACAATACAAAGAGGATTAGTCGCTGACTGAATTTGTGTCTGGTGTGGCTGTGACATTAATCCTTCCCTTACGGTGATAAAAATAATACGCGTGCTCCGGTGTTGGGTAGTGAGTACGCAATAAAAAATTTGCGATTTTAAATCGGAAAAATAAGAACATTCATAGATAATCCCCTTAATTACTTATAATTGAAGTTAAAAATTATAATAATTGAGATTTATTTGCTGAAAACATTAAAAAACCATCTGGCAACGCTCACAGAACGGGCGTACGTCTAACCTATTTGCAAGCATAGAGGCAACTAGTGGCGCGGAACATCAGTCCCACACCCCGGCGCATACGCCTTTCCTTGCGACGTTGAGACAGTTCAGCTCCTCGCAATTCAGTCTAGTATGCAAGAGTGAGATGCGAATATAGTGTCGCGCTTCCCGGATACTATTCACCTATCGTCAAGACGAGGCACTCGCCGCGTTTAAATGCGAATTTGTTTTCGATCTTTACAAAACACCTACGATGTAGTCGATAAATTCTGATTATTATTAATATTATTTTTTAAATCAATGCGTAAATATATTATGGAGGAATACCTAAAATCTTAACCTTGTATTTATTATATTTATAGAGATATTGATGGTTATTAGAAGCAACGTGTAGAAGATACCCAACACAGGGAAGGAAAGGTTAAACCAGGTTTGTACCTATGAAACCGGAATTCGCTCATAGATGGCTCTAGTTGTCAATGTAGTGACTGTCAAACCGCGTCATTGGCGCCTTTTGCTTGTGTTTACATTTGTCAAAGACTTTTAACAATACAAGTTTAATACAACTACATATGTTTTCATAGCGTTGAACATGTCTCTTTTTGTGCCTGAAAACTACGATTTGTGGACAGCATTGATTTTCTTTTACTTCCAACAACAAATTATGGATTTGAACCAAGCATTGCGTGAAAAACGACCAGAATATCAAAAGAGGCAACACAAAGTGATTTTGCTTCATGATAATACATCATCGCACACAGCAAAACCGGTCAAGGAAACGATTGAGGCGTTTAGTTGGCAAATACTTTCGCATGCAGCTTACTCACCAGACTTGGCTCCATCCGATTACTACTTATTTGCATCGATGGGACACGCACTTACTGAGCAGCGCTTCACTTCTTACGAAAATGGCCCAATGATTGGTTTGCCTCAAAAGAGCAACAGTTTTTTTGGCGTGGCATCCACAAATTGCCAGAGAGATGGGAAAAATGTGTAGCTAGTGATGGGCAATACTTTGAATATAATATTTTTTACCATTTTCATACAATAAATGTGTATTTTCTATAAAACAAATCCGGTTTCATAGGTACAGACAGACCTATGTATATATATCATAAAAATGTTGCTTCCATTTTTTATATGCACTCAGTCGCATATTGCAGAATACCATATAATATTTTTATATATAAAAAATATTTGATACCATTTTACAGTGTGGATGGACACCCGTGCAGACTCGATAGTAGAGGAGCTAAAGAAAAATGGCACAAAGCTTTCACGTTGGGTCCAAGACACATGCGGTCTGCCACTCAGCCCCTGTTGGGGAGGGCCCAAATTGTCCTGGCTTCTGAAGCGCAGCCCCCGCGTGCAGACAGCAGTCAAGGAGGGGGCATGCATGGCCGGCACCGTGGACTCCTGGCTCATCTGGGTGAGCATCATTGTTTTCTATTCCCTTTTATTTTTTGTATATGTGGGTTTTTATTTATGCCTGTCCAATGGTAATTTGTTCCTCACAATGCTGTGTTATAGTCTGCATTGGAAATGTTACAGAATCTAACTGGTGGCAGCAACGGGGGTATGCACGTCACAGATGTAACCAACGCATCCCGCACCATGCTGATGGACCTGCAGACGCTGCAGTGGGACACCCGGCTGTGCAGATTGCTGGGGCTGCCCGTTCACATGCTGCCCAGCATCCGCAGCTCTTCCGAGGTCTACGGCTACATCGTCAGCGGCTCTCTCACTGGGGTGCCCATCTCTGGGGTGGGTATGTTTGCTTTCTTCACTTTCTGTTTTGTTTTCCCTTTTTCTTTCTTACTTAATTTTACATTAAAATAGGTGTGAAACAAGGAAGTATTATGTCTTCAATACATTTTTCATTTGTGAACAGAATCGAGGGTGAAACAAGAGGACAGAGAAAGTAAGATTGATTTATGGTATGTGGATAATCTTGATTATGATGAATCAACCATCGTGGTCTGACAACTATTCACGCTAAGCAAGCGGACACATCAGGTTTTTTCCTGGCAGATTCACTTGCAGGCTGGTTTTACTCTTAGACCGTTTTACATCTGAATTCATGTTTTTTTAGCTTGTACGTTACTTATCATAAATTCTTATTAAGTTAAATAAAAATATTGATGTATAAAACTCTCGAATGATAGGCTGCAGCGGATTAAATCTGCCCATTGTCTTCGAACTTTGATCTTCTTGCCATCAGAACTATGGGTTTGATTTATTAAGACGGTGAACTTACGTGCAACAGTTTGCACATGATAAATCAATAGACACATAAACGTTTTCCATCGACAAGATATCTGACAATCATACTCGATCATGAGGGATCGTATCAATTATGATTTTTTTATTTTGGTTTTATATCATTCAGTCAGATAGCAAGGTATGCATTTATAAGACCTGTGTCCGACCTATCCTCACATATGGTATCGAAGCGAGGGCGGACACTGTCAGGACAAAAAGTATGCTAAGGACAATGGAAATGAGAACTCTGCGCGCTATTGCTGGGAAGATTTTGCGTGATCGTGTAAGGAACACCACAATCGGAGAGGTCTGTGAGGACCAAAATGTGGTCAGATGGGGACAATACTGGTACCAACATGTACTGAGAATGAATTCCACAAGAATTCCATACATAGCTCTGCATGGGGTGCCAGATGGACGGCGTCCACCAGGGAGACCCCCGAAACGATGGAGAGATAGCTGGAGCTCAGCATCACAGGAGGACAATCCTGCAGTAACAGACTCTTGAGTCTATAAAAAGTCTAAGAAGATCATTCAGTCTTTCAGTGGCCACCATGTATATATTAATGACGAATTTCTTAATTGAAAATATAAATTTAAAAGTTTATTTTTTAGGTAGTTTCTGCCTTTCACTTAAGCTTTGGTTTCCTAAAAAAGTAGTGTCGTTATATAGCGCACGTAACAAAACATTGTCTATGCAAACCAATGGTGTGGTTTCCTAGAGAGCATTGGTTGTGTCGTTATATAGCGCCCGTAACAAAACATTATCTATGCAAACCAATGGCGTGGTTTCCTAGAGAGCGTTGGTTGTGTCATTATATAGCGCACGTAACAAAACATTGTCTATGCAAACCAATGGCGTTGGTTTCCTAGAGTGCGTTGGTTGTGAGTGTAATGTCAAATAGCAATGCTGCCATTTGCATGACGGCTGTGATAGCGGAGCAAACAGTCATGGAACGATTTTACCCGTGCAGCAGACACCGTTTTAAAATAAAAGATGAGTGCAAACGTAATCTGGACTAGCGAAAATGACGAAATATTGATTTATTTTGTAAGAAATAATAAAGTTTCATATAATGTGAAGAGCAAAGACTATAGAAAAGCCCAGTTGAAACAAAATATGTGGAATCAGATTTGAAGTTTCCAACTGACAGTTGGGGTTTCTCATTTCTGCCATCTGGTGGCACGCCAGGCAGATGCGACGCTAACTTAATTTAATTTGGACCAGCGAAATATTGATTGATTTTGTAAGAAATAGTGTAGCTTTATATAATGTGAAGAGCAAATACTATAGAAAAGCCCAGTTGAAACAAAATATGTGGAATAAAGTTTCCACCTGACAGTTGTGGGTTCTCATTTCTGCCGTCAGGCGTCGCGCCAGCATGACGTCATGTAATGTGCACTATATAAGGAACCCGCTTTCTTAGGAACCGTAGCTTTACTCTTTAGCTGAGTCATAGATTTATAGTTACATCAACCAAATGTGTACCCACTGACTGGTTTGACGTTGCAGTGTTTGGGTGACCAGCAGGCGGCACTGCTGGGGCAGAACTGCATAGAGTTTGGCCAGGCCGAGTGCACCTTCGGCCAAGGGACCTTCCTCTTGTATAACACGGGTAAATTCTTACTGTTACTATATTGTTTACTCAAATATCCAATAGTATGATCATTTATCACATAAATGAGACAGTTCATTTCATTCTTTTGTGTACATATTTAAACAAGATACATCTAGCGGGCTTATTGCTATATAGCATTCTCTTCTGACCAACCAACTTATCTTAGAGACATTTAACTATTTTAATCCTTGACAGATAGATTAGGTACATACCTGCCCACATATGCATACTACCTCGATTAAAAAGTTTTAAGACCGGCCACCGTGTGGCGCTGTCAGTCACCCAATTGGAATTCTTTTTTTTTTTGTTAGGTTACCACATCTACCATTGACACTTCCTTCCAAATTTCAGCGTCATAGTCGAGGATGACGAACGCAGTGGCAGTCGAAAACTGATGAAAACATCGATAAAATCAAAGAAATGTTGGCCGAAAACCGCAAATTGACCATTAGAGAGCTGGCAGAGAACTTGAACATCGTTTATGGATCCGCTCAAGACATTTTGGTTAGTTATTTGGGCCTCAGACGTGTCGCTGCAAAACTGGTCCCGAAACACCTCAATTTCATGCAAAAAAAGGACCGCGTTAAAATCGCGAAAGACATGATTTCCATGAGTTTTTGACCAAAAACAACACAAATACTATCCAGCAGCCTTCGAATTCACCTGATCTGGCTCCCTGCGACTTTTTCCTGTTCAACCGACTTAAAAAACCGCTTCGCGGAACGCGTTACAGCACCCGAGAGGATGTCATGAAAAAATCGAAGACGGCTCTGATGGACATACCGAAAATTGAGTACCAGCGGTGTTTTGAGGATTGGATCAAGCGCTGGCGTTAGTGCGTTGCAGTCGATGGGGAGTACTTTGAAGAGGACCATATTGATTTTGATAAATAAACTTGTATTTTCGATTTTATGAATAAAGTCTTAAAACTTTTTGATCAAGGTAGTATGTTCAGAAAAAATATTTATAAATTATCTCTTTCTATTAGTAAAAGAATTGTCTTTGTGAGAATAATCTGTGTTACTTTGATTTAAGCCTTTTTATAATTCACAAAACGTATTATTCTAAACATATTATACATATATATCACACCGTGTCCTTCTCTTCCTCTATCTTCTACTATTCATACTTCTTACTTTATCTTCTTTCAAGATCTGGTCCATTTGGTCCATCCATGTTTTCCTTAGTCTACCTCTTCCACACGCCACCTTGCGATTCCGACTTATATATTCGCTCAATCATTCTTTCATCATTCATGCTCTCCACATGTCCAAATATCCTTTCTTCATCTTACTTAAAACATCATTCATGCTCTCCACATGTCCAAATATCCTTTCTTCGTCTTACTTAAAACATCATTCATGCTCTCCACATGTCCAAATATCCTTTCTTCGTCTTACTTAAAACATCATTCATGCTCTCCACATGTCCAAATATCCTTTCTTCGTCTTACTTAAAACATCATTCATGCTCTCCACATGTCCAAATATCCTTTCTTCATCTTACTTAAAACATCATTCATGCTCTCCACATGTCCAAATATCCTTTCTTCGTCTTACTTAAAACATCATTCATGCTCTCCACATGTCCAAATATCCTTTCTTCGTCTTACTTAAAACATCATTCATGCTCTCCACATGTCCAAATATCCTTTCTTCATCTTACTTAAAACATCATTCATGCTCTCCACATGTCCAAATATCCTTTCTTCGTCTTACTTAAAACATCATTCATGCTCTCCACATGTCCAAATATCCTTTCTTCGTCTTACTTAAAACATTCATGCTCTCCACATGTCCAAATATCCTTTCTTCGTCTTACTTAAAACATTCATGCTCTCCACATGTCCAAATATCCTTTCTTCGTCTTACTTAAAACATCATTCATGCTCTCCACATGTCCAAATATCCTTTCTTCGTCTTACTTAAAACATCATTCATGCTCTCCACATGTCCAAATATCCTTTCTTCATCTTACTTAAAACATCATTCATGCTCTCCACATGTCCAAATATCCTTTCTTCGTCTTACTTAAAACATTCATGCTCTCCACATGTCCAAATATCCTTTCTTCGTCTTACTTAAAACATCATTCATGCTCTCCACATGTCCAAATATCCTTTCTTCGTCTTACTTAAAACATCATTCATGCTCTCCACATGTCCAAATATCCTTTCTTCGTCTTACTTAAAACATCATTCATGCTCTCCACATGTCCAAATATCCTTTCTTCATCTTACTTAAAACATCATTCATGCTCTCCACATGTCCAAATATCCTTTCTTCATCTTACTTATATATCCATTTTATCCATGCATTAATTTCTGATGTATTCATTCTGCCTTCTTTCAAACATTGACACTCCACAAAGTGTCCTCAGTCCACGCATCTCTGCAGCATTCATCATTCTTCTGCCAAGTCCATGTTTCACTTCGATACATCAAAGTGCCCCCAACACTCTATTACATAATGTTATTTAATTATTTATTTTTTCAAAACAGGCTTAGCCCAATTACTTTGAAAATACAAAACATCAAAAAAGAAGAAAAATTACATAGAGGAAAAAAAATAAGTTAAAAAATTATATAAAATAAAAAATAATGCATATGCATACAAACGAGTATATACACACAAACATATTACACACATATATTCACAGTCATTTAGGTATGTTGATGAGTGCTTTCTAATGCGCTCAATCTAAGAAGATAATTTACTTTTGCTTTTGGTAATGTGATATGAAATATGTCAATATCCGAAGCAGTCCCGTTCAGAAGAGTTAAGGCCCTTCCAACAGGCATAGCGGCTGGAAGAACCGTTCTTGCGTATGTTATTGAGAACAGTTCTTGCCGGCGCAGTCTAGTGTAATTGTTAGGAACATTTAACGCTAATCTTTGTAGTAATGCTGGACAGCTCACAACTCCTCGAACGAGTTTGACAACGTATACCAGGAGACGCACATCTCTTCTTACACTCAAGGAGTTATACCCGAGCATGCCCAGCAGGAACTGAGTAGGATAAACTGTGAACTGAGTAGGTTATTTTTGCTACTGTTGATATTGCACAGTTGTTGTATATAACATCAAGTGCTCCGTTTACCTTGTTCCCTGTTCGCTACCCTTGTTTCAATTATTTGATTATAAACATAGATATTTGATATTGCAGGAACATCGATAGTGAGATCGCAGAATGGCTTGATAACAACTGTAGCGTATAAGATGGGGCATGATGCTCCCACAGTATACGCTCTGGAAGGGTCAGTCGGCAATACTGGTGAGCATTCCATCCCCCTACTTCCTAGCCTGTATTATTTATTTATTATAATAACACACTCGTGCAAATGCATCTCTCATTTATTGCTTTAAGGGGATATTCTACTCTAGAGGCGTGAATTTCGGGCGGTTTTTTAGACTAAAGACAAAAAATATTTTTTGTACATTTTGTTACAGTTTGTTCATTGATAATTTGAGAATGTACAAAAATATTTGAAAAAAAAAATTTTTTATACAAGATGTTATCAGCTGTTATATCTTGTCGTAAAAAAAGGGGGTGAGCTGGTCATTATGATTGGAACTCTTTTGTAAATCTGAAACAAAAATCATACACAGTTTCTTCCGTATTCTCCTTTTATTTCAGAACTTGTCCAGACGGTTTTTAAACTGGTTGAATGTCACAACACTCCCTTCTCTATTAGACAGTTTGTTCCAAGAGTCCTCAACTCGATTAGCGAAAACAATGTTTCCTTGGATTATTGTGGAATTTAGTTTTGGAAAGTTTTACCTGATGGCCTATCAAATGTGTATGTATTAGGTGTACCGGAAAAGAATGTCATTTTTTTTGTTATCGCTTTTGCGTGGTCAGTTGTGCTTCGGCAGTCGAACTTTTACAACGTGTTCTGTGTTGTTTCTCTGACTACGTATATCTGGAGTGTACTAGGACTTTTAAACAAAAAAAATTACAACCCTATATACAATGGAGAGCTTTGTACCGAATGAGGAATTTATTCGAAATATTATGCTTTACCATTTCATGAAGAAAGAAAGTGCAACACGTGCTACAAAAAATATTTGTGATTTACTGGAAGACATTTTGAATGTTCGTAAATGCCAGAGGTGGTTTAAACAATTTAAATCCGGCGATTTTGATCTAAAAAATAACCCTGGAAGTGGTCGACCTGTTAAAGTGGATAGCGATGTTTTAACTGAGCTGATTCAGCAAAATCCAACTTCAACGATTCAAGAACTCGCGGAGCAACTCGGATGTTCATGGTCAAGCGTGCAAGAGCATATCAAAAAAATCGGCAAGACATGGAAACAAGGAAAATGAATACCTCATGAATTAAGTGAAGAGAATCTAGGTGAGCGTATAAACGCGTGCACTGAGTTATTGGAATTAAATACCAAAACTCCATTTCTACAACATCTTGTAACTGGTGACGAAAAATGGGTGTTGTATTCAAACCAAAGACGCAAGAAACAATGGCTTTCAAAGGGCCAGGTACCAAAACCCACCCCTAAGCCCGGGCTCACTGCAAAAAAAGTTCTTTTGTCTGTTTGGTGGGACTGCAATGGAATAATTTATTTCGAAACATTAAAACCCGGACAGACAATTAACGCCCAAGTGTATTTTGATCTACTAGAGTATTTAGATGCAGAAATATAAAAAAAGACCTGCACTGGCTAATCGTGGACAAGTGTTTTTACAGCACGATAATGCACGACCGCATACCTCAAAAATTACGAAAGAAAAAATTAAAGCCCTAGGCTGGACAACTGTACCCATATCACCCACCATATTCACCGGATCTTGCTCCATGGGATTACCATTTGTTCCGGTCAATGCAACACTATTTAAACGGAAAAGAATACAAAAATTATGAGGATGTCACAAAAGGCATATCTGAGTATTTTGCATCGAAACCAGCTGAATTTTACGAAAGTGGTATTAAAAAATTGACTGAGAGGTGGAAGGAGGTTATATCAAACGATGGCAATTATATTTTGAACTAAATTTTAATAAATAAATACATTAAATGCACCAAATTGTTTTATTAAAAAATCGACATTCTTTTCCAGTACACCTAATATATCAAATGTTGAAAGAAAATTGTCGACGGAGCTCTAAGCCATCACAATGACTGCTCAATATCGTACAGCACTGAATCGTGTCTCCACGATTTTGTCTTTGTTGAAGAGTTGGCGACTTCAATAAACGCAGTATATTCGTAAGTCAGGTATCATGAAATTTTTGTTGCTCGCCTTTGAACCTTTTAACCCTTCCTTCCCTATGATGTGTAACTAGTACACATTGCTTCTAAAAACTTTAATATCTCTATAAATATAATAAATACTGGGTTCAGATTTTAGGTATTCCTCCGTAATACATTTACGCATTGAATTAAAAAATAATATTAATGTTAATTGGCACTTATCGGCCACATCAGAGATATTTTGTGAAAATCGGGAATAAATTCACCAATACAATCAAACGTGTGACGTAGGTATATTCATTCTAAAAACCGCTATGGGTGAGAAAGCGACGCTATTCACGTCTCACTCTCACTCT
Organism: Odontocerum albicorne; assembly: GCA_949825065.1. Classification (NCBI taxonomy): domain Eukaryota; kingdom Metazoa; phylum Arthropoda; class Insecta; order Trichoptera; family Odontoceridae; genus Odontocerum; species Odontocerum albicorne. The sequence goes on from OX463855.1 coordinate 2,478,891, forward strand.
ACTTCGGTATATGGGAACTCAAGAAATAGAATCTCAGTTTTCAGTTGTTTCTTCCTTCGAGGCATAACATACACAGTGTTAGTGTTCCGAGTCCCGTCTCAGTAGCTCGCGGGCATCCATATGAAGTGGTTTCTGCACCCGTTTTGTGAACGTCGGCCGATTTTTTTTTCATGTTTTCAGCAATTAAATTTCAATTATTATCACTTTTGACTTCAAATTTAATTAATTTAAGCGATTAGCTATGAATATTCTTATTTTTCCGATTTTAAATAGCTCATTTTTACATGTGTATTGAATACACAGCACCGGAACGCACTATTATTTTTAGCACCGGAAGGGAAAGGTTAAAGAAGTTCAATGTCCTTTATAGATATGGGTTCCATACTTGTTAACAAAAAGTTTTCTTTACAATAAATAGAAGTGTATTAACTGTTTTTACGATATCAGTGATGTGATCATTCTGTTGTAAATGTTTTAGGCACAGCCCTAGGTTGGCTTTATTCAGGACTAGGGCTGAGAGATGATGAAGAAGACAAAGAGTCAGACACAAGCGGGGATGGCAGCGAGGGGGAAGCACCCCTATTGCCACGCACAGAGCGACCCGGAAGGGAACTGCTGCAACGACTGGGCTCACAACCCGCACACGAGAATAACACTGATGAAGTGCTCTTTGTTCCCGCATTCGCAGGTCTCCTGGCACCTTACTGGAGGAGGGATGCTGGAAGGTAAACTATCACACATACATACCATCAAGCCATCTCCTTGTCTGGGTAGACAGAGCCCCTGATTTTTCTATCTATTTTTTCTTTCCATCTATAAGGATGTACGATCCTTCACTTCTTCGGCATCCATACGCCTAATGCGATTATAACGATTTCTCTACATTTCCTTCTTTCAATATACCATTCACTCTATATAACCATACTTTCCTTGGTCTTCCTCTCACACACTTTCTACTCACATTTGCACTGTATATTTGTTGTATTATACATGAGAAAATGTAGCATGGTCCCTGTGACAGTTCACAAATTTGCCCAAATACAACCTTATAACAGCGTTCAGTAATTTTAATTATCAACTTTAATATAAGCCTCGATTCTAATAAATAGCAAGTTATTTAGGTAAATACATTACATAAAACTAACAATAATGACAAATTAATACATCTTGTTACAAATTAGCAAAAATGTGGCAGTATGTTAAAATCAAATAATATTTGGCGATGTTTGTCAAAAGTCACTACGTTAGTCTGCATTGGCTAGGGATGGGGTATACTACCTTGATCAAAAAGTTTTAGGACTTGATTCATAAAATCGAAAATACAAGTTTATTCATCAAAATCGATATGGTCCCCTTCAAAGTACTCCCCATCGACTGCAACGCACTTACGCCAGCGCTTGATCCAATCCAAGGTCTGCGGACCGTTAAATCTGTTTTTCACACAAAATTTAATGCAAACTCGTTGATGCACAGTTGATGGCATTTTCAAACTTGTAAAAAATCGAAAACACGCACAAAGGTAGATGTACTCAGTACAGCATAACTTTTACAAATGTCAAGCTATGACGCTGAAATTTAGAGGGAAGTATCAATGATAGATGTGGTAACCTAATAAAAAAAAAAGAATTCCAATTGGGTGACTGACAGCGCCACACGGTGGCCGGTCTTATAACTTTTTGATCAAGATAGTACGATAATTAGATTTTCGATTTATTTATACCTAAAATTAAATGTTCATAATTAGTATTAATTCATAGTGGATGTTGGCCTATTTAAAGATAGATACAAATCATACAATGCATTAGAAAATCAGTTTAATGAAAATTATGAATTAAAACGCCAGTTTAGAGAAAAACAATTTTTCGATTTATAAAAAAACTATTCAATTTGTAAAAAAAACGGTTTTTACCCATCCCTTTGAGACATGACATTTCAAATGTCATACGGACCATCCTACATTTTCTCAAGTATAGTCTTTCTTCATGCATTCGTTCCACGTGCCCAAACCATCTCAAAGTACTCTTTTTCATCTTACTCAACGCATCTTCCTTAACCTTTCCTTCCCTGTGTTGGGTATCTTCTACACGTTGCTTCTAATAACCATCAATATCTCTATAAATATAATAAATACAAGGTTAAGATTTTAGGTATTCCTCCATAATATATTTACGCATTGATTTAAAAAATAATATTAATAATAATCAGAATTTATCGACTACATCGAGGTGTTTTGTAAAGATCGAAAACAAATTCGCATTTAAACGCTGCGAGTGCCTCGTCTTGACGATAGGTGAATAGTATGCGGGAAGCGCGACACTATATTCGCATCTCACTCTTGCATACTAGACTGAATTGCGAGGAGCTGAATTGTCTCAACGTCGCAAGCAAAGGCGTAAGCGCCGGGGTATGCGACTGACGTTCCGCGCCACTAGTAGCCTCTAGACTTGCAAATAGGTTAGACGTACGCCCGTTCCGTGAGCGTTTTTTAATGTTTTCAGATGGTTTTTTAATGTTTTCAGCAAATAAATCTCAATTATTATAATTTTTAGCTTCAATTATAATTAATTAAGGGGATTATCTGTGAATGTTCTTATTTTTCCGATTTAAAATCGCTAATTTTTTATTGCGTACTCACTACCCAACACCGGAGCACGCGTATTATTTTTATCACCGTAAGGGAAGGGTTAAGTTCACATTCATCCCTAATCACTTCATTACGTATTCCATCATATATTGTCACCCCATGAATTCTTCTCACTGCCCATATTTCTACAGCGTTTATTCAGCTTCTATAAGTGTTTTCTTTTTATTTTCACTCTCATAAATCATAGTTGGTACTAAAATACTGTTGTGGACTATTGCCCAAGGAATGGTCAAACATAGTGACTTGCAAATTTGAAAATTTAACATTCTTTCTTGTAGATAAAGCTCTAATGAGATAAAGTATATCTATATTTCAAAGCCTCACATTTTTTTTCAATCTGGTTTCCTTCCGTTTTTAGTCCTGTTATTGGTAAATTCATATTTTATAAATGTAACTTTTTCATAAGTGTAGGTTTATGCATCACCAGCACCAGACTATTTTGTGCCCTAAGCAAAGCAAGCTACTCAAACACAAATTTTATTTTTATTTTATTACAATGTTGACCATTAAAGAAGGCTACAAGAGTAATACTCAAATTAGAATTTTGAGTGGACATTAATATAAATACAACTTATCACAAAAATTTTTAACTTTACATGAATCATACTAAAAGAAATATTGAAAAGCATTACGCACACACATACCACCTACCACACATAAAATACAAACATGAGACAGGTCAAGCAAAATCACTTTGTGTTGCCTCTTTTGATATTCTGGTCGTTTTTCATGCAATGCTTGGTTCAAATCCATCATTTGTTGTTGGTAGTAAAAGAAAATCAATGCTGTCCGCAAATCGTAGTTTTCAGGCACAAAAAGAGACATGTTCAACGCTATGAAAACATATGTAGTTGTATTAAACTTGTATTATTGTGAGTTGAAAGTCTTTGACAAATGTAAATACAAGAAAAAGGCGCCAATGTCGCGGTTTGACAGTCACTACATTGACAACTAGAGCCATCTATGACCAAATTCCGGTTTCATATTTACAGACCTGATATATGCTGCCTGTCTCTAATGATAGGAATAAAACATTAGACTACATTTTATAACAAAACAACGCTATACAAATAATCTACATGTTATAATTTGTTTACTTCCAGCGTGTTATGTGGCATAACGGGCAGTACAACTGCAGGGGAGGTTCTGCGTGGTGCTCTGCGCTGCTGCGGCCTGCAGACCCGTGCCCTGCTGGAAGCCCTGGAGCGGGATATGCAGCGTCCATTACCCAGCACCCTGCTTGGCAGCGGGGCACTTGGAGCACCCGCTCTGCTGCAACAGCAGGCAGACTGCACCGGGATACCTATAGGTCAGCCCTTCATTATAATAATAGATTATCTTTAACGCTACAATCCCGAACCAGGATGAAATATTTTGGCATCTGGGGCAAACCATTCAAAAATACAAACCCTCACTAAGGAGAGACTTTCAAGAACAAGTAAAATTGTTGTGATATTTCCCCGTTTATTTTAACACTGGACCCTAATCCCGTATTTTAATGCAATAAACTAGATTTGTGTGTTTCAACTGCCTGCAGTTTGTTAGAATTTAATAATATCTATAGTGTTAACGACAGGTTTCTAGATTTAATATATTCAAATATTAGCACCAAGGTGCAACATGCCCATTTTCATCTCGTACCTGAAGATCTTCATCACTTGGCACTAGAATTCCATCTCAGTATTCTTGATCAAAGATAAAATTAATGCATCTCCAACAAGCCTCAGCATAGGAAGTAGAATCACGTGTTTTGTTAAGATTGATGTAATTAATGGAGTAATAAAGTGATTGAGTTATGTGCTAATTTATACGAGGCGTATCCACAAAGTATGTGTACTGAGGCTCTCACGACCGGATGGATTTTATTTTTGACATGTTGGCTACACTTTCGTGTAGCCTGACCCTTCCCCTCTGCAACGAGACCAGTTCGAGGTCAGTACGTTGAGAAGTGTCGACGCGACAACACGTTTAGTGAAAAATGTCAACCCAATCTCCCGCCAAGTGCGAAATTTTGTAAAAAGGCAAGAGTTTTTGAGGCGCTGCAAACTCCATGGAGATGAATTTCTCCTCTCCATCGTTACTGGAGATGAAACTTGGGTTGCACACTACACGCCTGAAACCAAAAGGCAGTCTCAACAGTGGCGTCACACCTCTTCACCCTCCGCCAAAAAGTTCAAAACCACAATTTCAGCCAAGAAAATCATGGCATCCGTGTTTTGGGACTGTCAAGGCATAATTTTAATTGAATATATGCCTCAAGGGGAGACCATCAACTCTGCAAGATACTGTGATACCCTAAAAAAATTGCGGAGGGCGATTCAGAACAAGAGGAGAGGCATGCTGACAAAGGGAGTCTGCCTGCTGCATGACAATGCCAGACCACACACGGCCAACGCCACGAAGGAACTGCTCGCCTCGTTTAAATGGGATGTCCTGAACCATCCCGCGCATTCCCCTGACCTAGCACCTTCAGATTATTATCTCTTTACCTCCCTGAAGGTGTACATGAGTGGAAAAAGGTTTTCAACCGACGAGGAGCTAAAGGAGGAGGTGGAGAAGTGGATGGAGGGGTTGGCGGGAAACTACTTCGAGGAAGGCATCAAAAAGTTGATACCCCGCTTCACCACCTGCATTGAGAGGAATGGCGACTATGTCGAAAAATAGCTTACATATGTACTACGGTAACCACGTAATGTTTTTGTTTAAATAATAAAAATTGTAGCCTACAAAAAGTCAGTACACTTACTTTCTGGATATACCTCGTATTTGGAAGTCAGATCAGTCATTCCTAGAAGTTGAGCCGTAATCATCGTATTGCCTGTATAACCGTTCTTGTACAGTACAGTATCACGTCAATTGCCTGTATAACCGTTCTTGTACAGTACAGTATCACGTCAATTGCCTGTATAACCGTTCTTGTACAGTACAGTATCACGTCAATTACCTGTATAACCGTTCTTGTACAGTACAGTATCACGTCGAGAGACCTATGTTTTTATGATTATTAAATAATTTTGTATTAAATTGTACATGTTCAGTGCGTTCACATCAGGCTGAGTGCTGGGCCCTCGGAGCTGCTATGGCGGCAGGCAGTGCTGCTGGTATCAATGTGTGGCCACAACATCCTCCGCCCTCACCATCTGACACTTTTTATCCCACCACCACTCTGGATGGTAAGTTTCATGATTTCAGTAGAAAATACTACATAACACATAGATCAATAAGGCCCGGGACTAACTACTAAAACAACATTTGTTTACCAAAACTCTTCTTTATTCATCAACATAGTCTCCTTCAAGAGCGATACATTCATTTCAACGCTTTCCTAACTTTTCCATGCCAGCCGTGTAGAACGATTTATCTTTGGTTTCAAAATAGGCGTTAGTTTCGGCAATCATTTCTTCATTGGAGCCAAATCTCTTTCCCTGGAGCATCTTTTTGAGATCTGCAAACAGCCAATAGCCGCAGGGGCCCAAATCTGGAGAATACAGTGGGTGCGGAAGCAATTCGAAGTTCAACTCATGCAATTTGGCCATCGTTACCATCGACTTGTGACACGGTGCCTTGTCCTGATGAAAGAGAACTTTTTTCTTCTTCATATGGGGCCGTTTTTTTGCAATTTCTGCCTTCAAACGCTCTAATAACGCTATGTAATATTCGCTTTTGATGGTTTTCCCTTTGATCGATGAATATTATACCATGCGCATCCCAAAATACGGAGGTCATAACCTTCCCGGCCGACTGTTGAGTTTTTGGTCGCTTCGAACGACTTTCACCGGCTGCTCTCCACTCAGCTGACTGCCGATTTGATTCCGGAGTATAGTGGTGGATCCAAGTTTCATCCATTGTCACATACCGACGCAAAAACTCCTGTTTATTTCGTGTAAACAGTGCCAAACAGCGCTCTGAATCATCGATGCGTTGTTGTTTCTGTTCCATTGTGAGCAAACGCGGCACCCATTTCAAAAAAAAGTTTTTTCATGACCAAATGTTCATGCAAAATAGTGTAAACACTACCAAATGATATCTTCAGGATGTCAGCTATCTCACGCAACTTTACTTTGCGATTTTTCATCACGATTTTGAGTTTTTTTTAAATATTTTCTGGTGTAACAGCCTCATTTGGACGACCAGAGCGTTCAGCATCATTTGTGTTGGTACGACCACATTTGAAATCAGCATACAACTGACAAATGGTTGTTTTCGACGGAGCAGAGCTCGGATAACACTTTTCAAGCCATCGCTGAGTTTGAACGGTATTTTTTCCCATTAAAAAGCAATGTTTTATCAACACGAAATTCGGTTTTTTCCATGGTTTTGAAAATAGCAAAAGTAACATCTTTAAAACCACTGTAACTCAATGACACAATGTCGGAATGTCATGAAAGTTTGACACGTAACTTCTAAAGGTTGGGAATAACTGAGAATGGTATGGATTTGTTATTAGAGTCGCCATCTGTTGGTTAGTCCCGGGACTTATTGACCGATGTGTTATTTACGATACCTCTCCATTTCGTAGGTCTAGGTTCTCTTGCTCCCTTTCTTCCATTTTCTCTTGGTTAGCCAGCGCGGTCTGGGTTTACCCAAGGCTCGTGCTCCACTTGGTTTTGTCTCGTGTACAATTCTGATGACTCAATTACTAACTGCTCAACATACGAGTACATAACCAAATCATGCTAGGCAACCAGAAACTACAGAATATTATATAATAGTACAACAGGGGTCTGCTGACTGTGATCCCGTATGTCATAATTTGTACATTTTGGAACTTCTTGAGGTGCCATTTCTTATCAGAGGTTGACCAACATCATGACAATTCTTATTCTAAATTGTTTATATTATAGTTAAGGCATTAACGTTGTCGAGGTTTACAGCCATTGTAATTTATTTTATCAAACACTGTTTATTCCACTTTTTGTAATGGTATAACCCTACCGGTTTCAAAGCTTTCACCTCATCTTCAGGGGAGCACGAACAAGACTAAATTATGTTCGAACTGGTACCAATATACACACTTCAACGGTTGAGGGCTGAGGGAGGCATGGGACGATATTGACTAGCAGCGGAGAGATTTTTGGGATATATGTGTTTACCAGATATTCTTTTCTATCGATGATACCAAATTCTTACATATCAGTAGTAACGGAAATAAATTGGACAGATTAGAGGTCCTAGAAATTTCTGTACACCGAAGCGAACATCTGGTAAACACATATATCCCAAAAATCTCTCCTGTCACGACGTCTTTTGAAACCCCGCGATCAAATTTTTTCAACATTTCTTTGGACCAATCGACACGACCCTTTTTCTGAGCGATTGTCAAATTATGCGGTATCCAACGCGAACAAATCTTTTTGACAGCCAAATGTTCATGCAATATTGAATGTATGCGAGTGGAACTAATGCCCAAACATGCCACAATCCCACGATAAGTCACATGACGATCTTGCAATATCAGTTCACGCACAGCATCGATGTTTTCTGGATCGACCTTCACGAAATTCGTCCTTGAGCGAACTACGACCACGATTGAATTCGGAAAACCAGCGAAACACAGTGGCCCGGGATGGTGCTTCGTCACCAAAAGTCGAAGCGAGTTGATCGGCACACTTTTGTTGAGTTAGTCCACGTCGAAAATCATAAAAAAATCATCGCACGAAAATGTTAACGATTTAATTCCATTTTTGGCCGAAATGAATTTTTCAAGTCACTAAACAACACAAATAGCACTCGTATGACAAAACTTTCTGAGCACGTATACCATTAAAAATGTCAAACTTTACGATGCTGATGTCAGATTTGACGTGTCTACACTGGTGCTGCCATATCTCAAAACTTAAGTAGCAACTAAAACCTTAGTTTACTTAGGACAAGACATATAATTTAAGTTTTTTTTTATATGTTATTTTTCATATATTATGTATATATATTATAGATACTTGTCATGTAAAAATACATAACTATACTATAACTTAGATTTTAATCAATTTCAGAACGGGAAATGATGTATGTAAAATGGCAAATGGCAATTGAGAGAAGTTTAGGATGGACGTCTGTCACAGCATCTTCTGAAAAAGAACAAAATTTACAAGGTGAACAACATTTCATTTTATATAACAACTTAAATATCCCTGTTCACAGAATGTTGTTTTATTTCATGTTTTTTTAATGGTTGTTTTATTTCATGTTTTTTTCCTCATATAGTTGTCTCACCCAACCAGTTTTCCAAAAACATTAACTATAGATACCCAACATGAATGATGTCAATATATGTAAAGTTTATCTGTCGAAGAAAAAGCAGAGGATAAGCAAAGAAAATTAATTAAAAAAATAACCATAAAAGCGCAATTCGACTGAGGCAACACTGAATGACATGAGGCATGCGACATGTTTCCTAGTGTTGCCTGTTCCTAGGTGTGCGACTATGTGCCACAAATTTTAACAATGTCGCATGCGCTTTGTCGTCAATGCTAGGTTAGTCAAAAAGTTTTGAAAGCGACATCTATGGAGCAGTAGAAAACCAAAATTTCTACGCCATTTTAATATTTCATCTTTTATAAGAACGTACTCAAAATTTCATTTCATTCTTTGTTTACAAGCCATTTGAAGTTGACGTGTCAGTGTATTTTTTAACAATGGAAAAATCCGAATATCATGCAGTGATTAAATTCTTTGTTTTGGAAGGTTTATCGGCTACTGAGATCCATGCAAAGATGGTGAAAGTATTAAAGGAGTCTTCTCCTTCATTTCCAACCGTTCACCGATGGGTTTTGGAGTTTAAGCGTGGCCGTACAAGCGTTGAAGACGATCCACGCTCAGGACGTCCAAAAAGTGCATCAACACCAGAAATCATAGCGAAAATACAGGATATGGTTTTGGAAAATCATCATCGACTGTGGATGTGATAGCTGACACCATAGGCATCTCACATGGAACAACATGGCATATTTTGGCTGAAGTTTTGGGTTTCAAAAAACTGTGTGCACAATGGGTGCCGCGTTTGCTAACAATGCAACAAAAACACGTTCGAATGCGACTTTCTGAGCAACATTTGGAGCAATTTCGAAAGGATAAAAAGGATTTTCTGCGTCGATTCATCACTATGGATGAGACTTGGGTCTACCACCATGATCCTGAATCAAAACAAGAGGCTAAGGAGTGGTGTGAACCAGGCACTTTGGCTCCGAAGCGAGTTCGTGTCCAGAAATCGGCCAAGAAGGTGTTAGCGTCAGTTTTTTGGGATGCAAAAGGAATTTTATTGATAGATTATCTCCAAACTGGTAAGACAATCAACTCTGATTATTATTGTGACCTTTTGGACCAGTTGGATGAAAAAAATTGTGAAAAAAGACCCGGTTTGCAGAAGAAAAAAATTGTTTTTCAAGACAATGCACCTGCTCACACAGCTCAAAAAACCATCGCGAAAATCAGTGAATTGGGGTACGAATTGTTGCAGCATCCACCCTATTCGCCAGATTTAGCTCCCTCTGACTTCTGGCTGTTCTCACACCTCAAAAAATTCCTTCGTGGAAAGCATTTTTCATCAAACGAAGAGGTTATAGCCGTCGTAGAGGAGTATTTTTCAGGCCTTCCAGAAAGTCACTTCCGTGATGGGACAACAAAGTTGGAAGATCGTTGGACCAAGTGTATTGATCTTATGGGAGACTATACTGAACAATAAAAGTGATTTCCCCCCAAAAAAATTGTATTTTCATTTCCGCTTTCAAAACTTTTTGACTAACCTAGTACGTGTAGCATGCGTCTCAAACAATTTCATGGAGGCAATGTCAGTTTGGTACATTATGTCTTTACAAACAATCGAGGTGGCTGCATATTTGGTAATAGTTTTGAATCGTAGAAAAAAAAAGAAAGCCACGGCGGTAGAGAAGAGAATTCTATGTTTGTAGTCAAGAAGCTCAGAATGATGAAAAGCTGAACGCAAATTCTTGATTTTTTTTTTAACATCGATTCCAGTGCAATCGTATTTACTCGCTAACTGCTTCAGTTTATCATTTTTTATCCTGGTGTCTTTATAATCACTTATTTTCGCACGTTACAAGCCGCACCGATCCGCTGACTTTCGGATAACAGCAACATTGTTCGACGCGCTGAAACATGTCTAAAGGTGATGCATGCGTCCCGGCAACAACAATCAACATGTAGCATGCTACACAGATACTTGCTTCTTGTCGCTTCGTGTTCCTCCGATTGAAAGACTGTGTGTAGCATGCGTCAATGCCGCATGTTACATGTTGCCTAAATGTTACCTGAGTGGAATTGCGCCTTAAGAAACAAAACATCACTTAACACTTCTGGGTTTATGTCTGGGAACGTATCCAAATGTTTTTAAACTGGTTCAATGCCAAAGCAATTTTTAAACACATTCTTTCTTCGACTGCCAGCTGGCAGTCGACATTACAAGAGGGAAATGATGCAGGACCATAACAGGCCTAAAATAAAAAGAAGAAGATTCTTTCTTCATAAATCAGACATCTTGGATTTTTTGTTACTCATATTTGGAATTGAACCTCTGGATAGGAAGACAAGTGTCTTATCGACTAAGCCATGTAATCGTCCAAAATATATATAATTGACCATTTAATAAATCAAAAGGGGTTCTGTAACCAGGTCATCGTTCAATGTTTTCTTTTTATTGATTTACAGAAAGCAAGAAAAATCCAGTTTATTCCTCAATACCTGCCGGTATCTTCGTCATGTCCTCCTGTTTGCTGCTTCTACTGGCCAGCAAAGTGAACTACTGAAGAGACTAGTGACTGATATTTATTGGTTTGTGTAAGGAGAAGTGTCCCTTCATCCTGATACAGAATGTTACGTAAAGTGATAAATGTAACAAATAATTATAGATGTAATATTTACAGTTTATTCCTCAATACCTGCCGGTATCTTCGTCATGTCCTCCTGTTTGCTGCTTCTACTGGCCAGCAAAGTGAACTCCTGAAGAAAGAGACTAGTGACTGATATTTATTGGTTTGTGTAAGGAGAAATGTCACTTCATCCTGATACAGAATGTTACGTAAAGTGATAAATGTAACAAATAATTATAGATGTAATATTTACTGAGAAAATACAGTACCCGGCGATAAGTAATAAACATCGGGCTTAAGAAAGAGATTGTCAGCCATAATCGGCTTTGTAGAGTGTCGTCTCTGTCATTCATACACGTGTTCCGGCGCGTCATCTTGTACCGGACTGTTAACGCATCGTGCGACAGAGACGACGCTCTACAAAGCCGAAGTTAGCCGATTATGGCCGACAGTCTCTTTCTTAACCCTTCCCTTACGGTGATAAAAATAATACGCGTGCTCCGGTGTTGGGTAGTGAGTACGCAATAAAAAATTTGCGATTTTAAATCGGAAAAATAAGAACATTCATAGATAATCCCCTTAATTAATTATAATTGAAGTTAAAAATTATAATAATTGAGATTTATTTGCTGAAAACATTAAAAAACCATCTGAAAACATTAAAAAAACGCTCACGGAACGGGCGTACGTCTAAACTATTTGCAAGCCTAGAGGCTACTAGTGGCGCGGAACGTCAGTCGCATACCCCGGCGCTTACGCCTTTGCTTGCGACGTTGAGACAATTCAGCTCCTCGCAATTCAGTCTAGTATGCAAGAGTGAGATGCGAATATAGTGTCGCGCTTCCCGCATACTATTCACCTATCGTGAAGACGAGGCACTCGCAGCTTTTAAATGTGAATTTGTTTTCGATCTTTACAAAACACCTCGATGTAGTCGATAAATTCTGATTATTATTAATATTATTTTTTAAATCAATGCGTAAATATATTATGGAGGAATACCTAAAATCTTAACCTTGTATTTATTATATTTATAGAGATATTGATGGTTATTAGAAGCAACGTGTAGAAGATACCCAACACAGGGAAGGAAAGGTTAAGCATGATGTGTATTACTTACCGCCGGGTACTGTACTTTATTTCCATTATTTTTATATAAACCAGTTGATTACTAAAATTATTGAGAAATTTCCACACCATCTTCTACCATTTCCACATATCACTGCCATTTATATTTTTTTTAATTGATATATATCAAAATTTTGGAATTTTATGTAATTAATTAAATGACTTGAAATAAAATAATTCCAATGGAAGATCTTTAAAACACCATAAAATAAGGGTGTCATGGTTAGAACAATAGGTACTTTATTTTCCTTATAAAAAATCTAATTTACTCTACATGTGATTCTTTACAAAGCACATTTACGTTACGTAGATTAACAGATTGAGGGAAATTCATTCATTCACATGGTAGAGTTCTAGCAAAATATAGAGACCTCTGGGTATAGGATGGTTCAAAAGTAGATTTAGTAAAATATATATATTTTTTAATATATCTAATTTAAAAAATATAACATCTCTATTATTAAAAAATATTTGTTTATCAATTCACCGCGTCATAAAATAACTATGTAGGTAATTGGATATCTGTTTTTTTTCCATTAATAGCTTCCTATTATCTTCGGTTTTAGTCCACTTGAGCCCCATTTTCTTTAATATTGTTCCGAGTGAAGTTAACCTCTCACTGAAATTGATGTCTTCAACAAATTTTTAATGTATTTTTGGTTATGAGGGTAATTCTTTACAAGTGGTGTGAAAATCAAAAACTGTCCTCCGAATAACGCATTTATAGAAACTATCAACGTTTGTTGTAGTTAAACAGCGATGTTTTTTTTTTGGGGGATCGTAACACACCATTCTTAATTGTTTCATTATCTATGCGTTTAATTGAACTAATACACACTCCGGTTACTTTTGAAACTTCACAACGCAATGTTTTGTTTTCATCGTGAAATGCCCTAAAATGTTCTAACACATTGGCTATTATATCTTTCGATTGTTTTTTTCAAATGAAAACCACGTCCAACATTTGAACACATTTTAAAAAAAAATGAAAATAAAACTATTAAATACTTTCGGGTGATACTGTAGCTGAGAGCGAAGACGGACGAGTGACCAATGACAGACTAGAATGAGCTCAATACACTGATGCGTTGTACGTACTATAGAAACAATTTTTAATGTATGTGTAAAGGTCTTTATATTTTGCTAGAACTCTACCCCTCGACATATTCGATTTAATAATATGGACATATTGAAGACGATATTGCATTCAGCCCTTATAATCGAACCTTCGGATTAAGAACCACTCGCAGTTTAACATCGTATATATTTAAAATACTACCCCACATGAACAGGCAACAGCACTCACTCACATTTAGCGTGACTTCAGGTTAGATTGTCAATGGTACACGAAGAATAAAAGAGTTCCAGTATTGTAAAAGAGTTTGTCTAGTAACAATACTCGCATGCGCTAGATGTGTACGAGTGTTATTGCCTCATCACATGCGATAATATTGTCAACATGCGTAATGAGGAACTGCGAGTCCATGCCTGTTCCCAGTGATTCTAAACCTGAAGGTTTGATTAATGAAGGTGAAAACAATATTGTCTATGATATATTGAACAGTACCATAAAACAGAATCTTAAACATAAATCATCGTATCAACAGTATTAATATATCTTCTTCTTCGTCGTAACCTGAATGCTAAGGAACGTGACTCATAAATTTTTGAGTATATTCATGTAGTTTTCTTGGGAAAATATTGTGGTCGATTCACATTGCCTTCCATACCGCAGTAGAAGTTATAAAAATTGTATATATGTTCTAGGAGTTTATATTGTGAGCCTTGATGCCATCACATAGTATAGAAGGGCTCACAATGTATACAATTTTGTTAAATCAACTGGCAACAAATCACAAATTTGCAATGTGATCATTTTATTTAAAGTTAGATAAATTTTTAACCGATATGACATTAAAAAATCTTTATATAAAAGTGAAATTTGATATTAAACTATAAGGATTAATGGACTTTATTTATGGAAGGTGTACAAGTGTGTTATACCATTTTAAATATCTGAGTTTATCTTCATTAAAATCTTCTAAAATTGAGAAAAATGTGCGAATGGATTTAATAAAGTACATGGCCACTCAAAGTCAGTCACCGAATGCTGGATCAGTCACCAGGCAACTAGAAACTGCTGAAATGCGCCTGCTAAGATGGTCAGCTGGTGTGTCCCTAAGAGACAAAATAAAAAGCTCACGCATTCGTGGAATCATAGGTGTTACAGACATCAACAGTAAGATGGAGGAGAAACGATTGAGATGGTATGGGCACGTTGGACGCAGAGCACCCGATCAAATTGTGAACCAGGCAATCTCCATGGATCTTCCTCGAATAACAACCAGAGGAAGACCAAAGAATTCGTGGATGATGCAAAAAGATAACCTGATGCAGAGGCACGGCCTGGGGGACGTAGTCCGGGACAGAAGAGTATACAAACTGAGGACGAGGAGAACTAACCCCAACAGTCTTCGCAGACAGTGAATTGGGATGGAGCCAGGGAGAAGAAGTCACCATTAGATAGTCAGTCATCTTTCTTTGCCTGTTTTGGATAAGAATAAAACACATTTAAAATTAATTTGTTGAGTAATTAAAATTTGATTTCAGTTATTTTTCTAATGCATGGTTCAGTTTCTTTTAGTTTGTAGTTTAGTTTTGAATTAAGAGAATCAGAAATGTTTTCATTATATGTATAGTGTATATAGGACAGTATAATCTAAAAAAAAGGTTTTTGTTTGAAATATATGTTAAAATGAATAATGAAAGCACCCTTCGCTTATTATATATAGAACTATAAATATATTGGGTATTAACATAAGCTGTGTCCGTTTTTTTCCAATTTAAAAATGAGCACCAAAAGTAAAACAAAATGGTATTCGAAAGAAAATTTTCTGCTCTATAAGATATTGTGTTTACTTTTACGTTACATATATTATTTTATTTGATTACAAGCCTTCAAAATGCAATGTCAAGTAGACGAAAGTGAACATTTTCGACACCTCCTTCTATTCGCGTTCAATCGAGGGAATAAAGCTGCTTGCGATATTTGCAAAATGTACGGTGAAGACGCTATGAATTAAAGGACAGCTCGTCGATGGTTTTTGCATTTCAAAGATGATAATTTCGACCTGAAAGACATGTAGCGTTCCAGACAACCAGTGGACTTCGATGAGGACCGCCTAAACCATATTATTCATGAAGATCCCCTTCAAACCACCGTAAAATTGGCTGAGCAGATAAATTGTAGTCACATGACTGTATACCGCCATCTTAAATCAATGGGAAAAGTCCAGAAGTTCGGCGCTTGGGTTCCACATGTTTTGAGTGAAAACAACAAAAATCAACAATCGACAATTTCTGCTGGTTTGCTCGCGCGTCATCAAGCTACGCATGGCCACAAGCAAAGGTTCCTTTACCGCATCATTACTGGTGATGAAAAATGGTTTGAAAATGGTGATGAAAAATGTTTGAAGGGGGGATCTTCATGAATAATATGGTATAAGCGGTCCTCATCGAAGTCCACTGGTCGTCCAGAACACATCATGTCTTTCAGGTCGAAATTACCATCTTTGAAATGCAAAAATCATCAACTAGCTGTCCTTTCATTCATAGCATCTTCACCGTACACACCGAAAAAAACGGACACAACTTATGTTAACACCTAATATAACCTAGTATTATTAAAATCATAGAAGCAAATTTAACACAACGCTAGTCTAGAATGTGACCATCTTTGTACATATATGGTTTTTAAAATACTTTTTTGTTATTTATGTGCATGCATAATGCAACAAAATGAATGACTGCCATGATCAAACTGTATTTCTTTATCTCTTTTTGTTATTTATGTGCATACATAATGCAACAAAATGAATGACTGCCATGATCAAACTGTACTTCTTTATCTCTTTTTGTTATTTATGTGCATGCATAATGCAACAAAATGAATGACTGCCATGATCAAACTGTACTTCTTTATCTCTTTTTGTTATTTATGTGCATACATAATGCAACAAAATGAATGACTGCCATGGTCAAACTGTACTTCTTTATCTCTTTTTGTTATTTATGTGCATGCATAATGCAACAAAATGAATGACTGCCATGATCAAACTGTACTTCTTTATCTCTTTTTGTTATTTATGTGCATGCATAATGCAACAAAATGAATGACTGCCATGATCAAACTGTACTTCTTTATCTCTTTTTGCTAAGATAGATTTTGATATAAAAATCTTCCTATAAATGATGACCACCGAAATTGGTCCAAATCCTGGATAGTTACTATTTTTCAAACTTCACACTAGAGCAAATTCTCATTCAACCTTTAAAAAGATGGAAAGCATTTTAAATAAGAAATAAACCCTATGGAAATTATTTTCAAGAAAACTACTTTAAAAAAAACACCAGGTTTTTCCATCCAGTTAGTGAGATTTCTAAATAACTGTTATTTTTTTCTTACAACCAATTTTCAAATTGTAGAAAAGAGTCAAAAAGAGATAATGAAATGCCTATACTAGAGAAAATGTAGCATGGTCCCTGTGACAGTTCACAAATTTGCCTCTATACAACCCTGTAACGACATTCAGTAATTTTAATTATTTTATCAACTTTAATATAAGCCTCGATTCTGATAAATAGCAAGTTATTTAAGTAAATACATTGCTTAAAACTAACAATAATGACAAATTAATACATCTTGTTACAAATTAGCAAAAATGTGGCAGTTTGTTAAAATCAAATAATATTTGGTGACGTTTATCAAAAGTCACTACGTTAGTCCGCATTGGCTGGGGATGGGGTATAGGATAATTGGATTTTTGATTTTTTTATACCTAAAATTAAATGTTCGTAATTAGTATTAATTCATAGTGGATCTTGGTCTATTTAAAGATAGATACAAATCATACAATACATTACAAAGTCAGTATGATGAAAATTAGGAATTAAAATGTCGGTTTAGCGAAAAACAATTTTTACATTTATATAAAAACTATTCGGTTTGTAAAAAAAACAATTTTACCCCATCCCTTTGAGACATGACATTTCAAACGTCACAGGAACCACCATCCTAGATTTTCTCTAGTATAATATTTTTCCATGGCTTTGTGATTTTTTTGTTTACTTTAGTTGTATTTTTATATAGTTATATTCAAAATCACATTTAGTTATTATTTTTAAGAATTTATATATAAGTATGTCAAGTCAATTTAGAACTATAAACAAATGTTCATGATTCATTTTACATGTACGTGTATACTCCAAATGTATACTCCAAATTAACAAAACATAGATGAAACCAAAGATGTAGATGGTACAGGAAGGTCTTTCACTTTTCTATTAAAGTGACCGGTTCCCCCTGGTAGCAAAGAAATACAAAATACATTTTCTTAAATTAAGTCTCACAAATTGTCAAGTCGGTGAGAGTTTGTGACGGAGGTATTAAATAATTGAACAATCAGTAAAAAGTATCAATTTATTTTTCCATGTTTATATGTCCTCAGTAAGATACAAGCTTAACCCTTTGCACTCGAATGCCGCCATAGAGGTGGCATGCATGGTATGCCATATTACTCGAGTGTCGCCGCTATGGTGCCAAGAAAATAAAGTCTTATTTCTCAATATTTTTAATATATTGGGTTTTTCAATTTTCAATATTATTTAACCAAGGATCATATTAGTGTTACAATTAAATAATAAGTTATGGAATTTGATCGAGTAAGGTAGGTTAGTTCTGCAGATAACGATATTATTCCTCGCACGCACGGGGAGGCGAAATAGCAACACAAAACACCACTCTCAACACACAATGGAATCTTTTGTTCGGAGACAAACAAGTCCCAAGAGTGACACGTGTACTTTCCTGGTATATTATTACCGTATAAGCTAACTGCGCTGAGAAATATCATAATTTAATGTTTTGGCTCCCATTGCATACAATGGCGTGCCGACTTCAATAAGGGTAAAGGTAGGAAAACCATTTAGACAGTCGATCGGAGCGTAGTTGTTATTGCAACAGGATTTTGAGTACTTGAGCTTTCAGGATGAATGACGAGTGGAAAGGATTTGTGTGAGCTCGTGAGTGTGGATTTCTTCTTGTTGTTTTAATTTTGGTTGTTTTTGTATTTGTGTTTCTGTGTATTTTTTGTTTTAATTTTTATTCTTATGATTGTGTGCGGTATATTGTGGGATGAATTTTTTTGGTCTTTCTGGAGTGATGATGTGTGAGGAGTTGAATTTCGCAAGATGTTTCCAGTTGTAGTTGAGTGTCACTGTTTGTCAGGTTGATGAGAGCGTGCAACGGGGTTTTGTTTTTGTGTAATCAAAAATCGGAAAGAAGTATCGATTTATTTTTTCATGCTAAATATCCTTAGTGAGATACAGGCAAAAGCCTAGTTTATTGGAGATATGACAAATGAAAGGCAACAAACCCAGATCCATTAAAATTGTATGTCCAAATCAAATTACTTGTTTTTTCACAAATTGTGTATATTTCTTGTCATGTGTAATAATAAATAAATAAAATAAAAATGCGTACTACACTGGCATGTTGCAATCAGATTTCAATAACTATAGGAGGAGTCCCTAAAATGGTGGAGGAAACTCTTTTTTTGGGGGATGGAGGTGTGTGTCATAAACTCTTATATACTTTATAAAGTCTCCAAGGAAGAGAACAATAAAAAACCGATGACACATTTGAAATTTATAAAATGATTGGTTGATCAATTAGTAGGAGATTATCGAGGAGATACTCCATTTCGACGACGCTCTGCTACTCTCCCTGCAGAAGACTGACTTATAAATAAATTGCATATTCTACATTCTGGAACTAAGAAGGACTGCGCAGTATGTTCCAATAGAAAAATTCCGGGTGGAAGAAAAAAAACACGATTATATTGCGAAACCTGCGAAAGTAAACCTGGACTTTACATTAGGGATTGTTATGTAAAATACCATACAATGAGAAACTTCAAATAATCAATTTTCATTTCCTTACATACTTATTTTACCAAAACAAAAGAAAAAAAGTTTTTTTTATAAATTTAATTATGTTTCAACGTAGTTTTTTTTTTCTTAAAAAATGCTTCGAGTTGGCGGTAGGCACATAACAAAAAGCTCTCAAGTGCAAAGGGTTAAGCCTGGTTTATTGAGGACATGACAAATGAAAGACAACAAACCTAGATTCATATAAATTGAGTGTTCACTTTAAGTTACCTGTTTTTACTTATTTTAGTTCGGAAATTCTAGGATGAGTCCTGTGACAGCTCACAAATTTGCCCCAATACAACCTTATGTAATGTATTTCCCTAAATAACTTGCTATTTATTAGAATTGAAACTTATATTAAAATTTATAAAATAATTAAAGTTACTGAACATCGTTACAAGGTTGTATTGGGGCAAATTTGTGAACTATCACAGGACTCATCCTAGAATTTCCGAACTATAGTTTTTCTTTAATTATGTATACATACAATTACTTGTCATGTAAATAAATAAAATGACAGAGTCTCTGTCTTTATCTTACTTGACATAGGAATGTAGTCAATTTAATATCTGTTGACTTTAAGATTGCAAATAATTTCTTAGTCTTGCTAATATTTTGGGAATGCTTGTATTCACTTACCGTATTTTACCGACTATAAGACGCTACGGACTATAAGACACACCTTAATTTTTAGGCAATTTAAAAAAAAAATAACATTTTTACCATTTTTATTATTAGATTGCAAAGCCAGACTAAAAAAAAATTCTTAGTTTCCATTTCAATACGTCATCTTCTAGTTTTGGCCATTTTGCATTCAGTCCTCTATTTGCACATTTAGTCTTCCTCATTTTTTTCAGTTCTTCTTTACTAGCCCGCCAATCGCGAATGGTTTTTTTGTTGGTGAAGGGCCGAAATGCCGCTCAGCTGCTCTGTTTCCATGTTCTTCCGCATATGCTATTACTTTCAATTTATACCCCGCATCATATGAATACCTTTTATTTTTTCCCATTGCCAAACTAGCTACTAACAAAAATATTGTACTGTTACCGATAACACAAATCACTTTCAATTCAAGTTCACTGGCACCGTAGGTAGACTGCAATATCGCATCATAGCATAGGCTAGACAATGTTCTGGGTTTGTGATGGCGGGGCGGGAGGGAGACAGTGTTAGCAAGCTTGTGAATCCCCGCAACTCATGTTCGTCGCATCATTTTTAAGACTGGCGGGAATTTTAAATCAAACACTGGACATTTTTGTATTTATCTCGAGTATAAGACGCTCCTGAATTTCGGAGGCAATTTTTTGAAGAAAAAAGTGCGTCTTATAGTCCGTAAAATACGGTATATATGGTATTTGATGTCTGGTTACGTTATAACTTTTAGACTATTCCTTTAACACGTTCACTGCGTCGAACACGGCTCCCGTGTCCATACAAAATAGCCTTGAATGTTTAGTGCACTCATAAATGTCTCCCGATAAGGATTCGTCGCCGGTTTCATGTGTTTTGAAGACACGAAGGAATACACTTGTATATGATGTTTCAATAGAAAGTAGAATTTGATTTTTAACAAAGTTATGGGTTTTCTAACTTTCTGCATCTCTGTATGACATTTTATACGCAGTGAATGTGTTAACTTACTTTTAAGAAAGTCATCTTTCACAATCCAAATGATCTAATGGTCACAAGGAGTTTGATATTTTGACACAGCAATGATAACTTTTTTTTTGCAGAATTTTATTTTATTATTTATTTAGAAGTTATTTAGTAAAATAGTACTGCTTACTCTTGATTGAATAGACTTTATGAGACATTCTTGAAAACCTTTTATCCACTCAACCAAAATTACGATTTGGCGCTTTGCAAGCAAAACATTTACTTAAAAATGCAACAATTTCCACTAATTATGAATAATTATTTGCACCTATGATTGATTTTGTAACATGAAAGCAAATCAAAATTTATTTCAGCCAGTTTGAAAAGTGACACCTGTCAATTTTCTAGAGAGAACAATTAGTTTATAATTTAACAAAGTACAAGTATGTCCTAAATATTATGTTATGAGAAACTACAAATTATGTCCATGAAGCACTTTATTTTTTACTTATAAAATGTTATATTTTATGTATAATATAATCACTGTTATTATTTTTCTATTAAATTTCAAATCTGTAATATCAGTCAATTAAATAGTTA
Source organism: Odontocerum albicorne (assembly GCA_949825065.1). Taxonomy (NCBI): domain Eukaryota; kingdom Metazoa; phylum Arthropoda; class Insecta; order Trichoptera; family Odontoceridae; genus Odontocerum; species Odontocerum albicorne. Next base: position 2,500,674 of record OX463855.1, read on the forward strand.
ATTTGCCATTTTTGTTATTTTTTTTTCAATATCTGTATGGAACTATAAACATATATATGGAATGTAAATGTGTAAAAAATTGTGTAAATTCATACCAGTGTATATATGTAATATTTAGTGTGCAATTTATTTTTCTAGTCTTTAGTATTAGCCAATTGTGATTCATATTATTTTAAATTGTTAAGTTTTTTTAATGAAACAAATTAAAATTGAAATTTAATGAAACAAAGTTGAAGTATCAAACTAAATTTCCAAAAGACATTTAAGTGTAAAAATAAAACATCTTGTGCAATTAAAGGTCTGTTGTCTTTGGTCAAAATCTGATAATTGAAGTTTCGTACTTTTATATTTCGTACTTTTAAATTTTTATATTAGTTAGGCCTCGGCCACACAGGTAGGCGCCACGCTTGGTGCTTAGAGCTACGCTGCGAGCTAGGTGACATATCCTAGCGAACCAACACACCCCGTACTATCGCAATGGCCACACTGCATGCTTCGCGCCACACTACGTGACTTTCATAGTCACTTAGTATATTAGGTCCTTACATATGAAATTGGCGTTTTGTTTGGGAGGAACATAAAGTTGATTTTTTTTTAATATAATATATTTATTTAATCAAAGTATGTACCATTGCTATCTATGCACTTTTGCCATCTCATAGGTAGTTCATCGATCCCTTTACTAAAAAAACCATTCGGACGGGAATCAATAAAATCTTTGAAGTCGGTTTGGACTGCCCCATCGGAGTTGAATTTTTTCCCTTGCAAGAAGTTATCCAAATTTCGAAAAAAATAGTAATCTGTTGGGGCATGGTCCGGAGAGTACGGTGGATGTCTTAGACATTCCAATTGAAGCTCTTCTAATTTGGTAGCCGTCTGTTGTGCAGTGTGTGGTCTAGCGTTATCATGAAGCAGCAGTGGCCTAGAGCGATTAACCAGCCTCGGTTGTTTAGCAGCTAGCTTTTCCATCATGGTTTGCAGTTGCTGACAATAGACACCTGCCGTAATCGTCTGGCTAGATTTAAGAAAGCTGTAGTGAACGACACCAGCACTAGTCCACCAAACGCTCACAAGTAACTTTTTTGGAGTCAATTTTCGCTTGGGGCATGGTTTGGCTGGTTCGGCAGGGTTCAGCCATTGCGATGAGCGCTTCCGATTATCATACAGGATCCACTTTTCATCACAGGTAATGATTCGATTCAAAATCCCTTCATTATTGTGCCGGTTGAGTAATGCAACGCAGCAGTCAACGCGCGTTTGTTGATTTGCTTCACTCAATTCGTGAGGTACCCACCTTTCAAGCTTTTTCACCTTCCCAATTTGCTTCAAGTGGATTAAAACAGTTTTATCACTAACACCGCAGCCTGCAGCTAACTCGGACGTGGTTTGCGATGGATCCGCTTCCACAATAGCCTTCAATTCTTCATTATCAACTTTGGTCTCCGGCCGTCCACGGGGCTTGTTCTGCAGATCGAAATTTCCAGAACGAAAACGTTGGAACCAAAAACGCACTGTGTTTTCTTTTGCGGCACCGTCGCCATACACATCATTAATCCTTCGAGACGTTTCTGCAGCACTGGTGCCACGGTGGAACTCGTACTCGTAAATAACGCGATATTTCAAGTTTTCCATTTTGTAAACTGAGTGACGCAAAGAAAAAAAACAATTGAGGAAAAAACAAATGAATTATAATTTTCGAAACACAAATACTTGAGTAAATAGCTGTATAAATTTTAATTTGGAATTCCTAACCAAAGAGAAGATATTTGAGATCAAAGTTGCCAGTACGGCAAAACGCCAATTTCATATGTAAGGACCTAATATTATTTCATGAATCTTCGAAAAGACTATAGTTTCACTTTGTGGTGCCATTTTTTACATAAAAGGAAAAAATAAGTAAAATAAAAAACTTATTTTATATTTTTGTGTTCACCACAGGTTTAATTTAGGTTCACAACTAGTTTCGAAGACCACCGTCTTATTCACCTGACGAAGAAGACGGTGGTCTTCGAAACTAGTTGTGAACCTAAATTAAACCTGTGGTGAACACAAAAATATAAAATAAGTTTTTTATTTTACTTATTTTTTCCTTTTATGTACTTAGTATATTAGTCATGTAGCACTAAGCGAAGCATTTCGGTGTGGCCTTAGCCTTACATTTCAGGACTCCGCAATGCTGCCGATCACTTAATCAAATATATCTTAAATGTTAAACCAGATGAATCACCTTTACATCACCCCATACTGTTTCTAGTTCGTAATATTACGAGGCCAGACATATATTTTTTGGACATTTCTTAGACCTTTCCTTTGATGAGTTGTAGAAGACCACAATTTTCATCACACAAGACACGCTCCAAATATGACACCTTGCGAACTTTAAGATTTGTGTACAACACTTATTCAATTCCAGCTATAATAAGGACTTAAGAGTGGCTCTCTAAGCCTGTCCAAGGTATCCTTAGCATTTAAATGCTTCAAATCTATTCAAAGTGAACACCTCGAGGATCTGTTTCAATGTTATGAAACAGAGTTAACTATATTAGCAAATTGAACATTTTGTGCCTCAACATTATTTTGAATTATCATTGCAAAAGAATGCCGATTTTGCTTATTCAATTCTACGCTTTATTTTATTAGTAATTTGTACACAAATGGTTATTATAAAAGAATTTTTGTAACAATTTTTCAATTTACAAATTGGCTCATATTACAGGCCATTGAACAGACAGGGAATCTCATCAAGTGCATATCATAAATTGTAACAGTTTAATCTTTGTCATATACTTGAACATAGTGATATGAAAAAATTTACAGATATCTAATTTTTGACAAACATAATCACCATCCCCTTTCCCTGTCAGGGTGGGTAGAGAGAATGGAGCATAGGACTTTTTCGATCGCAACACACTTATTCTGCCTCGTCCACATTTATACAGTCTCTCTTACAGCTCCTTCAATTCCTCTGACCTTATCAACTAATGATCAAAAAAGGCTATTTTCTTTTTTCAAAATTTCATTCACTTGGTCCAAACGTACTTTCCTTAGTCTTCCTCAACCACGTCTTCCACTCACATTTGCACTAGATTAATAAAAGGCCAATTTAGAGAGTAGACTCTCCTTACTATATATTTATTTTTGTCAGTCTTTCTACATTCTACATGCCTAAACCAATTCAAAATGGCCTTCTTTATCCTGTTTAATATTCTATTTGTCAGATCATTTAAAACAATGTGCCTAATATGTTTTAAACTCTATACTGAAAAATATTATTTTGTATTTATCACATATTCGCCAAAGACCATAGGGATGTTTTCTGTTTTAATATATGTATATAATTTATTTTTTTCTTGAATCTTAAGATGTTTTATTTCACTTTGTGGTATCATGTTTATAAATTTTTAATAAAATAAATAAAACGCTCATTTTTTTATATTCACCACTGTTTTATTTGAGTTCACTCCCGGTTTCAAAGACCTCTGTCTCTCTACCATTTAATCGAAAAAACCATTTGTTTGATGTCAATCGTGGTTTGCAGATTCTGCACACAAGCCTGGAGGGATTGCAGCTAGCAGGATAACTTAGAATTTCTCAAGATTATAAAAAGCGTTAAATAAAGTCACAATATTATACGAGTAAACAGCCAAGTCAATTTCAATAATAATCCTTTGCTAAATATGTTTCCCGTTCGAAAGCCATCTTTTTGACGCTTACCTTATTTCCTTCCCCTTATTGGCCTCTTCTACCCTCCCTCTCTCCTATACCTATCACAATTAGAAAAAATATATTTTAGACAATTCAGTACATCTTCACCTGACAAGAAAGATGAAGGTCTTTGAAACTGTTTGTGAACTCAAAACAGTGGTGAATACAATTTAAAAAATGTTTTTTCTTTTTATGTTATTAAAAATTTATCATATTTTTAAATCATTTCTTAATTATCACCTACCATTGCTATCTTTAGTTTTGTTTTGACTATTTTTGATTTGGTATAAACCCTAGTAACTTTCCTATAGTTTTTACTTCAACGCTGTGAAAATACATTTTTATTTAATTTGAAGGTGTTTTTTTAAACCACCTCTAATATTTAATAAACTCTCGTGAATATCACAAATGTTTTTTGCTGCGGTCGTTGTATTGTTTTTTTATGATATTTGTATAATATGCAATTTCATATTTGTTTAACCGGCACAAATCTCTCATTTGAAACACGGTCTTTAAAACCTTTTGAAAAAAGTATTCTAAAAATATTCACTGATCTATAGACAACAAAAGATGTGTTAACAGATCAACAAGTGAAACGCAACTGATAGTAAAAAAAAACTGACAAATAACATTTTTTTGCAGTTCCCTAATATTAATATAAAAATATTATCAGTCTTGTTCAGTTTCTTTCTTCTTCTTCTTTTAGGCCTGTTGGCCTGTTATGGTCCTGTATCATTGTTTCCCTCTTGTGACATCGACTGCCAGCTGTCTTTCCATCTTTTGGGAGGTCGTCCTGGAGGTCTGCTTGCTTGGGGGATACTGTCTCTGGCCATTCTTACGGCTCTTGGTTCCGCCATTCTGCATAATTGTTTCCCTTTTGTGACGTCGACTGCCAGCTGTCTTTCCATCTTTTGGAAGGTCGCCCCGGAGGTCTACTTGCTTGGGGAATACTGTCCCTGGCCATTTTTACAGCTCTTGGTTCTGCCATTCTGGATACATGTTCGTTTCAGAACCTTCTTCTCTGTCGTCCCCATCTGACAATATCTTCAACTTCGCACATCCTTCGGATTTCTGTGTTTCGTACTCTATCACGAAGGTTTTGCCAGCGATACTCCTGAGTACCTTCATTTCGCTGATTCGAAGGAGATTTTTGGTTTTGACAGTGTCGGCTCAGGACTCTATGCTGTATGTCATTATGGGGCGGACACAGTTTACTTTCATGTATTTTTTTCATTAACAAAAGTGGAAACTGATTTAAGTGAAACCATATTACTTACATGACAATTGTTGGCATATTTATCTGGAAAAACCCTAAATGGTGGATGTAGGTCAATTTGTTTCCAAACAGATGATATATTGATTTAAGTCATAGTAATTTATTTCAATTAAATGTTTAAATTTAAATCACATAATAAATTTGACATAAATTTATTATGTGATTTAAATTAACTTAAATTGAAATGTCATAATACCTTATGACATTTCTTCAATAAAATTACATTTATGTTTTGCTATGTTTATATTCCTTATTATTTAGTCTTCAATAGATGATATTTAGGCTGGAACCCCACTTGACCGCAATCATACCGTGAGCTGTCATTTTAATATACCCACAATACAATAATACCAGAAAAGTAGTCCGTAAATCGAAATTCAAGATAAATGGTACATACGAGTAAATCGAACTTCCGTATATCGAATTTTTTTTTCCTAATAAATATATATTAAATGTGCATGATGAAGAATAAAATTCATTAAATATTTGAGAAAAGTTTATAATATATTATGAAGTACAGTGGAACCTCTCATAACGAGAATAATTCGTACCAGAATCTTACTCGTTATGTGAAACACTCGTTAAGCGAAACAATTTTTCCCATATAAATCAATGTAAAATACGATAATGCGTTCCATGCCGAAAAAAATACCCAATTTTTTTATTTTTAACGTTTATTCAAATAAAATTACATACTTATAAATTGTTAAGGAGCGTAACAACCCGGAATGCGATTTCGATTTGCAAAAAACAATAAAAAAATCGAAATACCTAGTTTTTTATTTATGAATTTATAAAAAAATTATTCTTTTTTACTAGAAGTAAAATCAGGTAACCCTCAGAATCTACGAGCTTCTTATAGTCGCTGATGAAGTTCTCTGCTGCCTTTGAGTCAGAGCTTGCTGCTTCACCGTGCCTCACAACGCTGTGGATGCCGCGGTTCTTCTCTTAAATTTCTCGAACCATCCATGACTTCCCTTAAATTGTACTTCTTTTTCGGCAGTTGATGATCCTGGCGTCTTCTTAACGAGGTCGGCGAAAATAACTTTCGCCTTCTCACAAACGATGTTTTCGTTAATAGTATCACCTTGCAATTACTTTTCGTTTATCCATATGAGAAGCAACCTTTCAACATCATCAAGAATAGGTAACCATTTCGTAGACATTCTTGACACTCCCTTTGAAGCATCTGTCTTCTAATTTTGTCCTTGTTCTTGAGGATAGAACAAATCGTTGATGTAGACCGATTGTACGAGTATGTGCGCGCTAGATCAGCCACGCTCACACCTCGTTCTCGCTTTTCAATGATTTTACGTTTCATTTCTACAGTTACTTTTATTCTCTTATGGCTGTCTTCTTGTGGCTTTTTCTTCAGGAACATTTTTGCAAGGGTTATTAAACTTTGCACAAAAAAAATACAAATAATGTCTGAACACAAGTTTGGAAAAATGTGTGATCACATGTGACACTAACGTACTAGCGGAACGAGTGCTAACCAGAGACTGACGCACTGGCGCGGAAGTCCCGGCTCACAAGTGAGTGATGTGAAGATGGAACTTCCCCTTTCTGCATCACTCGTTATGCGAAATGTCGCTCGTTAAGGGATCATTTTTTTCACAATCTGTTTATCTCGTTATGCGAATTACTCGTTATGAGAGGTGCTCGTTATGAGAGGTTCCACTGTATATACTACCTTGATCAAAAAGTTTTAGGACTTTATTCATAAAATCGAAAATACAAGTTTATTCATCAAAATCGATATGGTCCCCTTCAAAGTACTCCCTATCAACTGCAACGCACTTACGCCAGCGCTTGATCCAATCCTCGAAACACCGCTGTTACTCAATTTTCGGTATGTCCATCAGAGCCGTCTTCGATTTTTTTCATGGCATCCTCTTGGGTGCTGTAACGCGTTCCGCGAAGTGGTTTTTTAAGTCGGTTGAACAGGAAAAAGTCGCAGGGAGCCAGATCAGGTGAATTCAAAGGCTGCTGGATAGTAGTCGTGTTGTTTTTAGTCAAAAACTCATGGAAATCATGTCTTTCGCGATTTCACCGCTATCCTTTTTTTGCATGAAATTGAGGTCTTTCGGCACCAGTTTTGCAGCGACACTTCTGAGGCCCAAATCACAAACCAAAATGTCTTGAGCGGATCCATAAGCGATGTTCAAGTCCTCTGCAAGCTCTCTGATGGTCAATTTGCGGTTTTCGGCCAACATTTCTTTGATTTTATCAATGTTTTCATTGGTTTTCGACTGCCACTGCGTTCGTCATCCTCGACCGACTCACGACCACTTCTGAAGCGTTCGTGCCACCAAAAAACACTTCTCCAACATTTCCAAGGTCTGCGGACCGTTAAATCCGTTTTTCACACAAAATTTAATGCAAACTCGTTGATGCACAGTTGATGCCATTTTCAAACTTGTAAAAAATCGAAAACACGCACAAAGGTAGATGTACTCAGTACAGCGTAACTTTTACGAATGTCAAGCTACGACGCTGAAATTTGGAGGGAAGTGTCAATGATAGATGTGGTAACCTAACAAAAAAAATCCAATCGGGTGACGGACAGCGCCACACGGTGGCCGGTCCTAAAACTTTTTGATCAAGGTAGTAAAACAGAGAAAATGTAGACATATGAAATACAGATAAAAAGAATTAAAGCATTTATAATGAAGAATAAGAAGATTCCATATCAGAATTTGTCGATTGTAGAACAGGAACTGGGCGGACATATCCATCCATCCATTCCACATCTATTTGCTGCTTTGCGTGTTTTCTCTTCCTGTTCAAGTTATTATAATACATAATCTCATTAATTTTTCAAGATAGATATGATCTCTCTTCATCTAGATAATTTTAATTTCTTCTTCAAAATGTGATAATACGTCGACCAATTTCGTAAGTGTTAATTCTCAAGAAATCTTTTGTTTTGTTTTCTGTGTTGCTAAATCTTTTGAATTCCAATTTTAAAATATTCCATACATCGAATTTTTTTCATAGGGCGTATTTGTTGATTGTTTTTTTTTTTCAATTTTATTATAACTAAATTCTGTTAAAAGAGATTCTATTAAGACTTCCATGCATTATTGCTTGATGGTGTATCATATTGTTAGGCTACCTGATTGCATCTTTTTGTGAAATCGAATTGAAGTTTACAATCAAGTAGGAATCTAACATAGATATATCTCTCTCCTTAATAATGCTCGTGAACTCCTATATATGAAGGAGTATACGCCAGTGTGTCAAGTGGTGCATAGATATATCATTTTTTTTTATGAAAAATTCATAGACACCACAATCCAATCAAGCTCATTCATATTATGTATGTATGTAAATTATTCACATATAATATAATATTTTTATGGATCTATAATTTAAAATATGAGTGAAATGACAATTAATGCTAATGTTCCACTTAATAGAAAGACATGTTATATGTTTTATTTATGAGAATATGAAAAGAAAATTATTCATTTTTTAAATTGTTATATTTATATTACTCGTATTTAGAATATCTGATTGAAATAGATCAGGCAAACAGACCGGATCATCGGTTTTATTTATAGCACGCGTAAACTTCCTCTGAAGTGTAGCAAGGCTGATGATGTCATTGAGGCCTTTTGAGAAATGTTAATAATTAATGTAGTCACTAAATGATAATAGAAATGTACATAATATGTTAAAAAAATACAACACACTGTAAACATTAATAAAAACAAGTAATTAAATTCACAGTTAAAATGTGTATTTCTATATACAGTTAGCAAATGCTGCAGTCTAATGGGTGATTTTTACTTGCAGGCTTTTTTTAATCAGAATTTATTGTACTGGTGATCAGTAGCTGCTTTGGATATTGACTAGAGACAGGAGCTCTAAAATCAAAATGTCACCTCAAGAGCGCTATCATTTAGATTTTTTAAAGGGCAGCTTATAAGTCTTACTAAATAAATTCAGAGGTAATATATTTGAAAATGTGTTTTAAAGATTAAATTAAAATATTTTTCACTAGGTTATCGGGCACAGAAAATGCTGCCTGCAGATAGATTATGATGACATAATAATTATGAAGATTAATAAATTCAATGCGACTTGTTAGAACAAACCCCTTGAGGCAATTTTAAAAAACCGCCACTTCTAGCTAGCAGCTTCTTACTGCTTCCAGGTTACAAAAATTCAATGGTTGCATAAACTCTTAATTCTCGCCCTAATCATGTCTTCACTCAAAAAGAGTTGCCAATAATTTAGACCAAGAGTTCCCAAAGTGGTTGATATCGATTTGATTTTTCTAGGGGTCGATGGTTTCAATAAAAAAAATTGGGGGTCAACTACAGCAATAATAGACCCTCTTACTACTACTATTTGTTTGCTACTTCAAAATATCTATGATTCCAATGGGTACCTTATTACGAGTAGTTACATGCAGTTACAAAAATCAAATGAAACTTAAGGTGGACACTAGGTGAGATCAGGGCGGGCTCTAGGCAATTGCCCAGGGTGCCAACTGTTCTACAAAGTTTGCACTTTAGGATAGATGTTTTGAAAATATATAACTACTAGAGAATCCAATATAAAAACTATAGTCCTTATAATAAATAACTTATAGTAGTATGTGAATTGTTCCATTGTAGAATTTCAAAAATTGATGTACAATTTGTTTGGCAAGAACGTGTACGGCAAAACCCAAAAAACTATTTAGGATAAGGCATTAAAAAAATACATACATACTCGTACTACATGATATAAACTGTGATGCTTTATTATTAGGTCCTTACATATGAAATTGGCGTTTTGTTTGGGAGGAACATAAAGTTGTTTTTTTTTAATATAATATATTTATTTAATCAAAGTATGTACCATTGCTATCTATGCACTTTTGCCATCTCATAGGTAGTTCATCGATCCCTTTACTAAAAAAACCATTCGGACGGGAATCAATAAAATCTTTGAAGTCGGTTTGGACTGCCCCATCGGAGTTGAATTTTTTCCCTTGCAAGAAGTTATCCAAATTTCGAAAAAAATAGTAATCTGTTGGGGCAAGGTCCGGAGAGTACGGTGGATGTCTTAGACATTCCAATTGAAGCTCTTCTAATTTGGTAGCCGTCTGTTGTGCAGTGTGTGGTCTAGCGTTATCATGAAGCAGCAGTGGCCTAGAGCGATTAACCAGCCTCGGTTGTTTAGCAGCTAGCTTTTCCATCATGGTTTGCAGTTGCTGACAATAGACATCTGCCGTAATCGTCTGGCCAGATTTAAGAAAGCTGTAGTGAACGACACCAGCACTAGTCCACCAAACGCTCACAAGTAACTTTTTTGGAGTCAATTTTCGCTTGGGGCATGGTTTGGCTGGTTCGGCAGGGTTCAGCCATTGCGATGAGCGCTTCCGATTATCATACAGGATCCACTTTTCATCACAGGTAATGATTCGATTCAAAATCCCTTCATTATTGTGCCGGTTGAGTAATGCAACGCAGCAGTCAACGCGCGTTTGTTGATTTGCTTCACTCAATTCGTGAGGTACCCACCTTTCAAGCTTTTTCACCTTCCCAATTTGCTTCAAGTGGATTAAAACAGTTTTATCACTAACACCGCAGCCTGCAGCTAACTCGGACGTGGTTTGCGATGGATCCGCTTCCACAATAGCCTTCAATTCTTCATTATCAACTTTGGTCTCCGGCCGTCCACGGGGCTTGTTATGCAGGTCGAAATTTCCAGAACGAAAACGTTGGAACCAAAAACGCACTGTGTTTTCTTTTGCGGCACCGTCGCCATACACATCATTAATCCTTCGAGCCGTTTCTGCAGCACTGGTGCCACGGTGGAACTCGTACTCGTAAATAACGCGATATTTCAAGTTTTCCATTTTGTAAACTGAGTGACGCAAAGAAAAAAAACAATTGAAGAAAAACAAATGAATTATAATTTTCGAAACACAAATACTTGAGTAAATAGCTGTATAAATTTGAATTTGGTATTCCTAACCAAAGAGAAGATATTTGAGATCAAAGTTGCCAGTACGGCAAAACGCCAATTTCATATGTAAGGACCTAATATTAATAAGTTGTCCAGTCACCTCCACTAGTAAAAATTGCCCGGCATCTCCGAGGCATACTTTCTACTAATTTTATAGCATAATCTAGGGGCAAAGACTTCCATATAAGTCGAATCTGTCGAAATAACTGCTTAATGTTCTAGATATTTTTCTCTCGGAGCTTGAACATCACGAGTGCCCAAAAAATTTCTATGGGTGACTGCGACAGTCAATCCATTACGTCAATGTCATTTTCCTGTTTCCACGTATTACAAAGACGACTCCGATGTTTTCGGTCAATGTCCTCTTGCAGTAGCCAATTTTCATTTTTTCTTATAAACCACCTTTGGGCAGATGGTAATAAAGCCCTCTGATATATTTTAACCATTTTGGCAGCGTTTGAAGATGTGCAAAGTGGCAAATCCCCACTTTGAGAAACAGCCCCAGATGTGGACTTTTACCGGGTGTTTAACGGTCCGCTGGAGGAGTCTATATTGGTGCGGGTACACCGGGTATGATTAATGGAAGAACATGCCCAAAAAGAAGCTTCGTCCGAATAAAATTCGTCTCAATCGCAGTCCAAATTTTATTTCGCCCAAGTGAGTCTTTTTTCAACTTGTTTTTTGGACAGTAGTGGTTTCTTTACCGTGCTTCGAAATTTCACCCCATGAGCTAGTAAACGTCTTATAGTGTCACATGACACAATTAGACCCTTTTCACGCCAAACCGCCTGTCCGCTACGCAATGAGAGGATTCTTCTCCAACACCTATAAAATCAATCTGTCCTCCTTTTTCGTCGTTTTCTGTGCAGTGCCACGATCTGGTAGGTCATCGACGTTTTTTTATGTCGGAATAGCGTTTCACCCACTTACTTACAAATGTCTTCGACTTTCTCATGTATTTAGCATCGGCTCCGTACGACACTTTCAGATGTGTACACAGAAACGGCTTCGTAACGTGGTGCGGACACGGCACTCATGGTGAAATATGTCCTTGTGTAACTAAGGGCAAACGACAACTGAGTGTTTCTATACAAAGTATATTTATGTCAAGTTAGACTGTCAGGTTACCTGCATGCAGGTTTTTTTTAACAACTAGATGATTATTGTGAAATTTGTGCAGGTAAGTTCGCATGTAAAGTTTGTGCAAGCAATTAATATGCAATTTAGAACAATCTTAGACTGAATTCCTGCAATCATACTGCGAGCTGCCTTGGATCAACTGTCAACTTACCGTACGACAGACTTTCATGCAAAAAAAATGTCTTGTCAGATTGTTAGGTTACCTGCTTGCAAGTTTTTTGAGAGTTGATTATTGTGGAGTTTGTGCAAGCAAGCTCGTATGTCAAATTTTTGTAAGCAATTAATATGCAATTTTTCTGTTTTTTATTTAACTAACAAATTTACTATTATTTATGTTAGGTATTGGTACAATGTACACATGACTTGATTCTTGATTGCCAGTCAACCTCTAAAATTGTAATTCTAGTCATCAGTTCTTGTAATTAACTTGTTGAATATTTTGCAGCCCTGTATATACCTACTTCATGTTGTTATTATATTTTTATTTCTTTTGTTGATAAACATTTATTAAACAAACTTGTTTTTCTTACAAAATACCTTTTTTATTTATAAGTATTAAAAAAACTTTTAATTTAAACATCTTAAGTTACTATTTTCCTTGAGAGTGGATGTAAGATTAAAAAAAAACTTAATTTATCCAGAAGGTGTAAGCCGAAGGTTTTCAGTCAACAGCCAATATTCGTATTCCTTTCTCAGATAATTCTTAAATGATTTGTTGATAGAAACATCAAGCGGCTGCAGTTGGCTATTCATTCCACCAGGAATCGCTACCAAATTACCATGTTTTTTACTGGATTTTGTTTTTAAACCTATCAGACAAATATTTTTTGCAAGACATAAATTGTTCGAGATGCGATTGAGTTACGGAATTTCGTAATCGGCGTAAGATATATTTTGACTTGGAAAAAAATAGGATACATGTCTTGACGAAAGGGCTTATAATAATTACAATAATAAGCTATAAAAACGTCGTTATAGGCCAACTAATGCAAAATAAACTTCTGCAGAACATCAAGCAACATGCCTTTCAATTTTTATATAATTCAATCCAGTTCGTTCGGAGTATTCGTGGAAATTTCGTTTTCAAATATAAAGTTTAAATTTGTCTATTTTCTATAAAAATTTAAATGGTCCGTCAGAGCTATACATTAGTCATTTACATATCAGCCCACCGAAATATTTCTCAATAGCCCGCCACCCTTTATTAGTCTCGCTACAGCTTCTTTAAAATGTAAAGTAACACAGTACACAAGTATTTTAAGTAAAACATAAAAACCGCATTACTAATTAAAATTTGATCTGTAATGTCCAAAATATAATATAAAACCAACCCCTATTTGCTTTTCTTTTTACACAATAAATGGACGATATTATATTATATGCAACTGAACCCACAAACGTATTTTTTGGTTTATTTGAAATTTCGAAAAAGATTTATTAATCCTATATACATTAAAAATGTCAAGACTATTAAAATGATATTTTATGCTTAAATTGCGTTATAATATTTTTTGTTCCATATAAATTAGATATCTCCTCAATTATCTCAGAACAGGTAAATATGGGTTTGGGTCCTTTTTGCACAGTTCTTCTTCTTGTATAATAGCCTTATATATGAAGGAGTATACGCCAGTGTCAAGTGATTTACACATTGCTCCGGATGCACGTCTATGGTCGTTTTCGCCGGAAATCGTTATTCGTCATTAACGTCTGCCACATTTGTCTCGATCAGTTCGTGCTACGGATGTGAAGTGAATATTTTCTTCGTATTTTTTTATTTCGAATAATCGTGTTTAAATGTGTCATTGAACAAGACTACGTTATCATCACGCATACATTTGATATACTAGTGAGTGTTGTTTTACAAGTTTTTATTATATTTCATAATTGCGTCGCAATATGGCATCAAAACGTATGTCAAACGTTCGGTACAGTTCAGAAGACAGCGCTTGTTCCGACGAAGATAACATGTTCTCGCAATATTTAAAAAGACCAAAAAACATGAGACTCAAAACGAATGCTGAATATAGGAAAAATCGTTTAAATTCGTCATCGTGCGAGGAAAACGGTAAGAATAATATGACATATAACAAGCGAGGGTGCAACTCGAAGAATGCAATAATGGCGAGGGAGAACAGGATTAAGAAGAAAATGTACGTGAAGGGGTTGGAGAGCGAGATAAACTCGTTGAAGAAGGAAAACAGAAAGATGAGGCTGACTTTGGGCACGCAGTCGAGTTACGTAAGTGACCTCGAGTCGGAAATCAATTATTTGAGAAACGTTTTGGCAAACACTAGCGAGATAAGCCTTCTCCTCAATTCGATACAAAACAATACTGGATTATCGGTGAATAGTTCTCTTTGTCAGTTATCGAAATACGATAAAAGGGACTCGTTAACCAAGAAAAGAAAACGTGCCGATATTGGATTCACAATGAATACTCCATCTAAAATGCGCAAATCTGAAAATAGCTATGAAAATTTTGCTATAAGGCGTTTGCCAATCGCACGCAAAACTCCTTGGCCTTTTGAAAATGATGATGAAATAAACGACAATTTCAACGTTACACCACCTGCGTCAGTTTCTTCTACATCTTCGGTTTTAGACGAATGTCCACCTTCTCCCTTCAATGTTGATATTCCGTCAGATTTTTTTGATGACTACCCGAACACATTCAACAATGTCGAATTATCCACTTACAGTATCCCCGATTTGGAAATAGATAAATTGCCCAATGTTCTTGAAGACAATCCAATTTCTCCTTGCCATTCGCCCGATATTAACATGGAGTGTACAACATCGGATCACACATATTCTTCAAAACCAGAATTGACAAATGACGCGTCATCCGACCAATACGGAGTGTGTTTACATATTTCTAACAAAAAAGTCTCTTTAGAATTCTGTTCTAAATGTAACGAAAAAGCTATTTTTGGGTGGAAAGCTGTGACATGTTGAACGAGCGATGTTTTATCTTGCAAGAGGATAGATATTCTGGGACCTAGATTTTTTTAAATATGATTCCAGTCTGGTTAACACTTAGGGCCTATAAAAACATATTTCTGGTTGGTTGGAAGAGATTGCCACATGGCAATAAACTCGCCAGGTTAAAAAAAAAAAAAAAAAAAAAAAAAAAAAAAAAAAAAAATATTCAAAGACTGGGAGGTGACAGCGGCCATTGAGGATTTTAAACAGTGACACAATACAGTAAATTGTCCGTATCGACTTTTATATTCTATATTAACTGGACTGATATTTATATTTTCTGTGGAAGTAAAATTCATTCCTGTTGCATAAGTAATTTATTGTAGCAAATAAAAATTATTGGACTTTGATTTTTATAAACATCTATACAATTATACAGTGCAGTAGATGTATGCTTACTGTAATGTAACATCCACATTTCTCTTGATGACTATATTCAATTCATTTTAATAACAGATACACAGATTAAGTGGATCTTTTTTTAAAATATTATAATTGGGAGTTAGAAATAAGAAACATTTATATGTGTTTTTTTATTAGTATTCTGCAATATGGATTGCCTATACATTTATTCTTACTTCTCAATAATATAACTATATAATAATTATGTTATTTAAGATATTTTTGTGGATCAAGTGATTTGAAGATGGCTAAACTGTAAGCTGACAGTTGAATGGTACTTTGTAGTGTGAAACACACAAATTTTCTTTTATCATTTGATTTAGGAGAAAAATGTCAATGCAGTGAAACAGCAGGCCGAGGTAGCCATTGTAAAACAATAGGGACCTCACTGCGTTCAATATTGTCTTAAGTTTAAGTATGTTATTGAAACTTTCGCAGTTCTTCCTATCAGTTGTATAAGTTCTCTCCGAGTGCCGTATTGCGTGGTTTGACTTATGGTGCTGACGTCTCGAAAACGTTGCTGTTTTCATCTTCAGGGCATGTTTGTAGTTATGCCAAAGTTGACTACTTCAACTGAATATAAAAACTGCAATATTTTTTAAATGTCCACATCATAAATCAAAACCATACGGTGTAACACACTGAACGATCTAATACAATAATTTTTAAGTTGCTTTCTTGGTCTTCGATGATTCATTGTATTAGCATTTTACTCTCAAACAAAGAAAACATACCAAAAAAAACTTCTGGGTGAAAGTAAAAACGATAAATATTTAAAGAATATCAATTTTTCTGTAAAATTTGTTATGTTAACTCTCAATTGTGGGGTAGATCTATTAATACGGGTTGTTATAACTTGAATCTGGTTACCCAGGGTTATTTTTTTGCCCCCACTCACTGTGGTAAGCTTACAGCCACTGCCCAAATATGATATTATGTTATATATATAAAGTGGAACATATTGTATCGTGTCTGTTGAATATTTCAGATGAACCAATGATGAGTGTGTCTCATCTGGAGGTGTAGTGCTGCATGGCCCGCACCTCCTCTTGAAGGTGGAGTAAATTATTTTGTTACCAGCGTCGCATTCTAACTTATCACACTACGAAATCTTTCATAAACTTTGGATTGAGTATTCGTTCGCAAGTTTGTAAATATTGACCACATAATGTTCCTTCGTGTTTCTTCACAGTGATCAGATATATGTATTACCTATTTAAATGTTGACGGATACATTAACCCAAGTTTATTAAAGATTTTACTGAATTTTATATTTATAAAAAAATATCACCTTATTTCAATATAAAAAAATTTAATCAACCCAGTTTTAAATTTTATTTCAACTATTGTTGGCAACTGTGGTCTAAAGATTAGCATTCCTACTGAGCAATCAGGCACCCCAGTCGGTTCGATTCCTGGCGGATTCACTTCCAGACTGGTTTTACACCTGAAATAGTTTTTCTATAATAAATTCTGTTTAACGAAAGACTACAACAGATAAAACCTTTCAATTGTCTTGGAAATTTGTGGTCATTGCCAGCGAAACTTTGCTGTCAAGACTGTATATTGCTGAAGTGCAACATCTTGCACACAAACCGATACATGCACAGGTGTCTTCCATCCACAGGATGGAAGACAATCATACTCAATCAAGAGGAATAAAATATTAAAAAAAAAAAACTATTTTGGCAAACTACTCAGAGCTGGCATTTAATAATCAAAATGGATGGCACCTTTAGATTCTATCAATATTTTGATCGGTGTGTAAATACCAATGATTCAATAGTTGACATACTTGCTTTGCATTCTGGTGCCTTCCATTTTATTCTTGAACCAGTCTTTTCACCAGTCTTGCAAAAAATTGACATGTGCTGAAAGAAGTACCTTAAGATTTTCAAGGACACTATCTTATTTTAAACATTTGTCAATTCTTATAGTATTTGAAGTAGGGGAGTGTGGTTAGAATGTGACGCGTCACCGTTGTGATATAGTTATTGGTTGAGCCAGTGTTTGATTGGGCCGATCTGTTTCAGTGGGTGTGAAGTGGTGGGCGCCTCGCGAGCCTGCTTCTATTTCACCACTTTATAAAAGATAAGTATTTTGTATCGAAATCTTTTAATATACTTTTATTTTTAAGATTTACATTTTTTGTACAATGTCACATTTAGCACCTTTATTCCAGTTCTTATTTTTTCAACTAATTTATTTGCAAAAATCATATGGTTTGATTTATTTTAATGGTTCTTGCTGGCCACAGAGGAAAGTCTAAAGATTTGAAGTCTCAATTTATCGATTGGGCTGTTGATGGAAGCACATGAATTTATTGAACACGATCCGACACAAAATCGGGGCAATACCACAAGAAATGACAAGGAGAAAATAATGTGGAACTACAGGGTGGGATTTCAGATGTGTATAGAATGTGAAGGTCGACATTTGATAGATATAATTTTTAAAACAAGGCAAAAAAATGGCAAACGTTCTCTCAGATAAGATAAAATTTTGCAAAACATGTACGATGCGTTTTTTATTTACATTTCAAAACAAGGCATTATTTCTTTCGCGCCCATATCCTGAATCACTTTACCACCCAAATCTCTGGTTTAATTCATGCTTAACAGCTGTTAGATAGATTATAACCCAATTCTTGCGACCGGTATGCAACGTTCCCCCTAATTTTTTCATTGTGTGTGCGACCCATCAACTTATATGTGTAAGAAAAGAAGAGGAAAGTGTGCAAATATGCATATAACTAAGTAGTCAACATAATGTACCACGTACCGTAACATAATACAAGTAGGTAGAGTCCACGCAGGCGTATTGTACTATAGCGTAGGTACTGATTGTAGAAAGAATCTGTGACTGTATTGTACTATAGCGTAGGTACACAGAGCGTGTGATTGTGTTAGTCAACTCCTGTGTGCTGATTCGTCAGTTTCTAGTATTAGTGTGTCATCGTGTCAAAAAAATGGTTACAAGTTCCTTTCTTTGGGGTGTGTGCGGAAGAGGGAAATGTGTGTGCGGAAAATTGAATGGCGTTTTGGTAAAGAGGTACAAGTCATCAATTACTTATTTGTCAGTTTGAAGTTTTGCAACACTTGTATTCCTGAAATACAGACCTCAGGTAAATTTTAAAGGTAAACTTTGAATACATAAATTATTTATGTATTCAAAATTTACCTGAGGTCTGTATTTCAGGAATACAAGTGTTGCAAAACTTCAAACTGACAAGTAATTGATGATATATACCTCTTTACCAAAACGACATTCAATTTTTAACAGATGTGCGGCCGCAACGCGCACAGCTAAGAGGAAACGTTGATGGTATGTATACATCCGCATTACCAATGCGGATATGAAAACATGAGCTCCATACGAATGAATGAGTTACATTTTATAGTAAATTCACTCTGCATTTAAGTGTGATATCGATTTTTTCCCTGTTAAACAGGACTTCTGACCCTTCTAAACTTTACGTGGTATATGTTTTAAGGCTTTCGCAGGTCTTCATTTCTATTAAAGTCTTTCAGAGTGTTATACCGCAAGGTAAGACCCTATACAATGTTTATATGTTAAATTTTTATTATCCATGCAGAGTAAATTCATTTGAAAATATAAGATCTAATGCAACTATTCAAATTTATCTTTAGTTACGGTAGCTATATGTGACATTATACCAAAAAATAAAAAAAAAACTTCCACAGGCAGAGTCAAATTGTACATATAAGTGTTGAGTTTGTTAAATAAGCTAAGAAAAGATGGAGAAAAAAAATCTACACGTTACGTGACTGTTATTTTCATGGGAACTCTAATAATTATTTATTTATGATTAGTTTTATAATTTTAAGTTTTCTAGATAGTAAGGGAATCATTTTATGTAAACAAGCATCAAATAAACATTGTATTAACATTATGTCGAGTGTTTATTTACAATCACACCCCCTTCCATCTGGAGAAATACTGTACACCTGTTTATGTTTCAGCCGGGGCGGGGATGCACACCGGGCAGAGCTGGGAGGCGCCCGGAGCGGTGGACTTGTTTTTTATTGGCAGGAAGCAACTGGAGTGGCAGTTGGCTGACCAGAAACTTATTATGCATAACCCTTATTTCCAACATTTTCTTCAATATGATTTTTTATACAATTTATCTTGAATTATAAATTGCTCATGAAATTTTCGCACCGTTTGATATTACGAGGCGTATCCAGAAAGTAAGTGTACTGAATTTTTGTAGGTTACAATTTTTTTATTTAAACAAAAAAATTACATGGTTACCGTAGTACATATGTAAGCTATTTTTCGACATAGTCGCCATTCCTCTCAATGCAGGTGGTGAAGCGGGGTATCAACTTCCTCGAAGTAGTTTCCCGCCAACCCCTCCGTCCACTTCTCCACCTTCTCCTTTACCTCCTCGTCGGTTGAAAACCTTTTTCCACCCATGTAGAGCTTCAGGGAGGTAAAGAGATAGTAATCTGAAGGTGCTAGGTCAGGGGAATGCGCGGGATGGTTCAGGACATCCCATTTAAACGAGGCAAGCAGTTCCTTCGTGGCGTTGGCCGTGTGTGGTCTGGCATTGTCGTGCAGCAGGCAGACTCCCTTTGTCAGCATGCCTCTCTTGTTCTGAATCGCCCTCCGCAATTTTTTTAGGGTCTCACAGTATCTTGCAGAGTTGATGGTCTCCCCATGAGGCATATATTCAATTAAAATTATTTGACAATCCCAAAACACAGATGCCATGATTTTCTTGGCTGAAATTGTGGTTTTGAATTCTGATCATCATGCACAGACGTACGACCGTTTTTAAACTCGCGACACCACTTGTACACACTCGTACGATTCATAGCTTTATCACCATATGCAGTTTTCACCTCATTATAAACCTCAACCGGAGGTTTTCCCTTCCAAACGAGATAACGGATGACGCCGCGTATTTCGCACTTGGCGGGAGATTGGATTGACATTTTTCACGAAACGTGTTGTCGCGTCGACACTTCTCAACGTACTGACCTCGAACCGGTCTCGTTGCGGAGGGAAGGGTCAGGCTACACGGAAGTGTAGCCAACGTCGAAAATAAAATCCATCCGGTCGTGAGAGCCTCAGTACACTTACTTTCTGGATACGCCTCGTAGATTATGATGAAACTATCCCTTTGTTGGAAATTGACTAGGAACTCTTTTTATTTGAAGGAGTACACAACACACCACTGTGGAGAAGAATATGTTTGCCCTGCGTGTTGTCATCTTTGGTATTTTCAAAATAAAACAATGCTTAAAATAATTCTATACTTGGGAAAATGTAGGATGGTTCCTGTGACGTTTTAAACGTCATGTCTCAAAGGGATGGGGTAAAATGGTTTTTTTTTTGCAAATCAAAAAATTGTTTTTCTCTAAACTGACATTTTAATTCCTAATTATCATTATACTGACTTTCTTATGTATTGTATGATTTGTATATATCTTTAAATAGGCCAAGATCCACTATGAATTAATACTAATTACGAACATTTAATTTTAGGTATAAAAAAAATACAATTATTGTATACCCCATCCCTAGCCAATGCAGACTAACGTAGTGATTTTTGACGTCACCAAATATTATTTGATTTTAACAAACTACCACATTTTTGCTAATTTGTAACAAGATGTATTAATTTGTCATTATTGTTAGTTTTATGTAATGTATTTACCTAAATAACTTGCTATTTATTAGAATCGAGGCTTATATTAAAGTTGATAAAATGATTAAAATTACTGAACCTCGTTACAAGGTTGTATTGTGGCAAATTTGTGAACTGTCATAGGAACCGTGCTACAATTTATTGAGTATAGAGTAAATTTCATAGTAAATGATTTAAAAACAAGCACATTGAAACATTGTAAACAAAATTGAGTGATGGATGTTTAATACCAGGGCTGTGAAGTCGAAAGAAAAAAAACACGACTCCGATTCCTATATTTACCAACAACACGACTCCACAACTCCGACTCAAAAAAGCTCAATTTTATCAGGTTGTTTCCTACCTTTGCATATAGCCATTTTTTTCATGTTATAGGGATAAAAATAAAACAAGATCAAACTTTAATAATTATTGATTAGAATTTATTCTTAAAAACAACATTGCTTCTATTAAATCTGTATTTGAGAGGCTCTCAAATCAGAATTGAGAATTTTAAGAGCGGAAAATAACCGCTCTACGGATACTTGGGTTGGCGGTAATGCTGTAACGATCAATGCTGAATCTTTTACGATTTCTAGATACCGCTGTATTGCCAATTCAACATTTAACTTATAAGTTCGGTCAATTTTTTCCATTATTTTCAATGCATCATAAAATTCAATTTTAAATTTTGAAATAGAGTCTCCTTCATCTATATTGGGACTGTGATTCAAACGAGGACGTTTTAGTTTATCTTGTTCATTGAGATATTTTTCTAAATCGTCTTCAGATTCAGCGGTGTCGGATGAAGATGATGATACTTCGTGTACGCTGCCTGCTGTCGCCTCTTTTTCTAGTCGAAGGCCTTTCATACGAACGGTTAATTCAAACATAGCGTTTTTCACTCTATTTATTTGTTCTTCCGTCAATATGGATCGAGCCATGGGGTTAAAATAGATCCCAGCCAACAGAATTTTCTTTGGACGTGAGAAAGGAGACAAACTCATTTCCGTAGACTTGATGCATTAAATGGATCTCGGTGATTCACCATACCGGCGCGACTTGCGCCTGCAAGTTTAATATTCGTGCACAATACACATTCATTATCATAATTTAAAAAAAATGTATTTTAAATTTTAACGAAAAAGTAGTCGGAGTCGCTCGTTTTTTAAGACTCCGGCCCAAACACCGCGACTCCGACTCCACAGCCCTGGTTTATACACTTAATTGAAAATTGTAATGAGATTTAGGGAATCATCAAAAGGTTACAACATTGCAATTTAGCGCTAAAATGAGATTAAATGTCTTAATTTATTCCATGTTATTTATAACAAGACATCAAAGATGATTAAAAATATTCCTTTTTACACATTTATCAGTTATTTATACATCAAATTTGCATAAATTGTGATTGTAGTTTTTTAAGGTAATATTTTAAGTATCGAACATAAACATACATTATATAAAGCTTTGTATATAAAACATTGCATAAATTTATGAGTTAAAAATTACATGCGTTCATAACGTACAGTACCCAGAGGTAAGTAATACACATGGGCTTAAGAAAGACACTGTCTGCCATGATCGGCTAACTTCGGCTTTGTAGAGCGTCGTCTTTGACATTCATACACATATTCCATCTCGATTTGTCAGTCGTTGTCAAGCATTCTAGGGACAGAGACAACACTCGACGAAACCGAAGCTAGCCGATTATGGCAGACAGTCTCTTTCTTAAGCCCGATGTGTATTACTTACCGCCGGGTACTGTACTTTTTTTCTACATTTAATTTAATTTTTCACTGTAACTTACATTTAGTACTGAAATAGCTCTATTTATAATGTCATTATTACATCAAGTACGCTTTTATCTATTAGGTGTTAACATAAGTTGGTGATGAAAAAAAAAACTGTGATGAAAAATGTTTGAAGGGGATCTTCATGAATAATATAGTTTAAGCGGTCCTCATCAAAGTCCACTGCTCGTCCGGAACGTTCCATGTCTTTCAGGTCGAAATTACTGTCTTTGAAATGCAAAAACCATCGACAAGCTGTCCTTAATTCATAGCATCTCCGCCGTACACTTCGCAAATATCACGAGCAGCTTTGGCAGCTTTATTCCCTCGATTGGACACGAACAGAAGGAGGTGTCGAAAATGCTCACTTTCGTCTACTTGCCATTCCATTTTGAAGGCTTGTAATCAAATAAAATAATATATGTAACGTAAAAGCAAACACTATCTTGTAGAGCAGAAAATTTTCTTTCGAATGACTTATAACATTTACCATTTTGTTTTACTTACTTTTGGTGCTCATTTTTAAATTGGAAAAAAACGGACACAACTTATGTTAACACCCAATATAAAAGACAGCTCCTATGCAACATATACAGGCTGTCCCAAAGGTCAAGGTCAAGACGGTATCGAGAAAGAGGCCAGCTTACGACGGTTTAGAATTTTAAAAAAATTCTTGAAAAAGCCTTATACTTTTTGAATTACAGGCATTTCTTCGAAAATTGTGAAAGTAGCTACCCTGAGCCGAATGTTTGTATACTGTGACTACAAATTGCCATATTTTATGATTTTAATGGTTGTATCGCAATCCTAGATAACTCTGCTATCAGTCGGAGTCAGATATAAAACAAAAAGAAATCTGCACCTTCGAAAAAAAAATTGTTTTTGTCCGATCATAAAAATTAATATTTTTTATCAGCTAACTTTAACTCATCATACTGTAAACATAATGTACTACGCTAACCTGACAAGTTACATCAAAAGATGGCCTGTTTAGTCAGGATTTCAAAATGGTACAATACACACTTAATACTCTTAAAAATAATTTTAAAACATTAATTTCTGTAATTAAAGATCGAATTCAATAAATTTGAGCGAGAGCAAATGATACTGCGCATGAACGAGTTAGAGTAAGACAACTAGTGTCACCATTTTTGATATGTAATATCTAGCTCCTGTTCTATTTTTTTTGTTATATATCTGACTCCGACTAATAGCAGGGTTATCTAGGATTGCGATACAACCATTAAAATCATAAAATATGGCAATTTGTAGTCACAGTATACAAACATACGGCGCAGGGTAGCTACTTTCACAATTTTCGAAGAAATGCCTATAACTCGAAAAGTATAAGGCTATTTCAAGATTTTTTTTATAATTCTGAACCGTCATAAGCTGGCCTCTTCCTTGATACTGGCTTGACGTTGACCTTTGGGACACCTGTATATGAAAGTATAGGTGTCCCAATGAAAGCGCCGGATTTAGTTAAAATGGTCCGCTTGTTTGAATTCTTGGGTCTGTTGGATCTTGTAGGCATGCAGATTATTAAATAATTTATATACTAGGCGTATCCAGAAAGTAAGTGTACTGAGGCTCTCATGACCGGATGGATTTTATTTTCGACATGTTGGCTACACTTCCGTGTAGCCTGACCCTTCCCCTCCACAACGAGACCGGTTCGAGGTCACTACGTTGAGAAGTGTCGACGCGACAACACGTTTCGGGAAAAATGTCAATCCAATCTCCCGCCAAGTGCGAAATAAATAATGCCGGCCAAGAGTTTTTGAGGCGCTGCAAACTCCATGGAGATGAATTTCTCCGCTCCATCGTTACTGGAGATGAAACTTGGGTTGCCCACTACACGCCTGAAACCAAAAGGCAGTCTCAACAGTGGCGTCACACCTCTTCACCCTCCGCCAAAAAGTTCAAAACCACAATTTCAGCCAAGAAAATCATGGCATCCGTGTTTTGGGACTGTCAAGGCATAATTTTAATTGAATATATGCCTCAAGGGGAGACCATCAACTCTGCAAGATACTGTGAGACCCTAAAAAAATTGCGGAGGGCGATTTAGAACAAGAGGAGAGGCATGCTGACAAAGGGAGTCTGCCTGCTGCACGACAATACCAGACCACACACGGCCAATGCCACGAAGGAACTGCTCGCCTCGTTTAAATGAGATGTCCTGAACCATCCCGCGCATTCCCCTGACCTAGCACCTTCAAATTACTATCTTTTTACCTGCCTGAAGCTACACATGGGTGGAAAAAGGTTTTCAACCGACGAGGAGGTAAAGGAAGAGGTGGAGAAGTGGATGGAGGGGTTGGCGGGAAACTACTTGGAGGAAGGCATCAAAAAGTTGATACCCCGCTTCACCACCTGCATTGAGAGGAATGGCGACTATGTCGAAAAATAGCTTACATATGTACTACGGTAACCACGTAATTTTTTTGTTTAAATAAAAAAAATTGTAACCTACAAAAATTCAGTACACTTACTTTCTGGATATGCCTCGTATTTTCATGTAAACTTGAGACGAGCGAGTGAAGTTTTCAAAAAAAAAATATCGAGCAATAAAATGTTTAAAAGTCTAGGTTTGTTTGAATAGCATTGAACTAGTTATTGCAACTATTTGGTTTTTTGGTTCCCCTTTTTGGAAATTGTATATTTAAATTTTTTTCTTACGAAACATGTAACATAATCGTTTTTATACATCATCAGACTTTTTTTCAGTGTCTCAATTGAATCTGGCTCAATGTTACTTTTTCCCCTCTAAATTTACTTTTAACATTCCATTGAATTTGTAATTAAGGCAAATGGAAAGCCTTGGATTTGTAATTAAGGAAAAAAGATAGTGCCGTTTTTTTTAAAAATTTAAAATATAACTGCAAATATTTCCCTTTTGTGAACATATACATTTAACATCTAAAGGAGTATGGCCGTACGGTGTACGGCGAGCGAATTTTTACCTCAAGAGAGTATGGACGTACACGGTACGTCCGATGTTTTTTTAATAATAATTAGCACTTATCGGCCATATCAGAGATATTTTCTGAAAATCGGGAAAAAATTCACCAATACAATCAAACGTGTGTCAGTGTGTGGTGTAGGTGTATTCATTCTAAAAATCCGTATGCGTGAGGAAGCGACGCTATTCACGTCTCACTCTCACTCTACTTCAGTATATGGGAACGCAAAAAATAGAATATCAGTTCGGTCGCTTCTCTCGTTTAGTTGCCAGACGGCTTTCGTTCGAGGTAGTCGCTTCACCTGTTTTGTGAACATCGTCCGATGTTTTTTTTCATGTTTTCAGCAATTAAATTTCAATTAATATCACTTTTGACTTCAAATTTAATTAATTTAAGCGATAGTCTGTGAATAAATTTATTTTTCCCAGTTAAAATTGCTCATTTTTACATATGTATTGATGTGTATTGAATACACATCACTGGAATGGGTGGATTTTTTTAGCACAGGAAGGGAAAGGTTCATCAACTGTTTCTAATCCATTCAAACACAGCAATAAATCTGAAAATTCATTTCAACTATGGGACTCGAGAATTTGTGCATTTTATTATTATTAAAAACTGTTTGATATAAACTGATATTCAAATCAATAACCTGATATTCATGTCAATAATCTAAAAAAATTATTGATCATTCAACAAAATGGTGATAACGGAGTGTGGCACTGCAAATTTAATGGTGAGTGTTTTTTTTTCTTCATAAAAATAAACTTATTGAACAATAATGGTTTGTTTTCACTCTTCCATTCCTTTATATTCTTTCTAAATTTTAAGTCAAAGAGAAAAGCACGAGAATGCATTAGCAATATGAGGAAGATCAACTGAGGAGAAAATTTGAAGTTACTGCAAAGATTTATCTATACAATATATTATTTGGTGATAATTTATTTATTTATATTATATTATATAGTACACAATTTGAGAAAAACAACAGATAATTTGATTTGGACATACAATTTTAATGGATCTGGGTTTGTTGCCTTTCATTTGTCGTATCCCCAGTAAACTAGGCTTTTGCCTGTATCTCACTGAGGATATTTAGCATGAAAAAATAAATCGATACTTCTTTCCGATTTTTGATTACACAAAAACAAAACCCCGTTGCACGCTCATCAACCTGACACACTCAACTACAACCGGAAACATCTTGCGAAATTCAAGTCCTCGCACATCATCACTCCAGAAAGACCAAAAATATTCATCCCACACTATACCGCACACAATCATAAGAATAAAAATCAAAACAAAAAAAAAATACACAGAAACACAAATACAAAAACATCAAGAAGAAACCCACACTCACGAGCTCACATAAATCCCTTCCACTTGTCATTCATCCTGAAAGCCCAAGTACTCAAAATCCTGTCGCAATAACAACCACGATCCGATCGACTGTCTAAATGGTTTTCCTACCTTTACCTTTATTGAAGTCGGCACGCCATTGTATGTAATGGGAGCCAAATAAGCATATTGCCTTTGGGCAAAAGAGGTTTAACTCTAGGGATGGTGAACATTTCATTAGTTGCCATGCGTGTCTGTATCTTCCAATGCCGAACTCGAGCAAGAATAAGTAGGTCTACTGCATAAGTGTTCTGTTGTTGAAATATATTGTTCAAACAAAAACTGTAAGGGGTCTGTTAGCTAATCTATTGGCTACTTTCATTAACCACTTAACAGTCTGATTTTTAACATGTGACGTAACACAATGACGAACTGTGGACAAATAAATTCTATATGAAAATGTATTCCGTTTGGAGACAAGATCTGCTCCAACAATGCTCGGGAGAAACACTCTCGACAAGATTTGCCTGAACGAGGCTTGGGGGCGTCAGTATAAAAAGAAACTTGTGCCCGAGTTCCGTTCGGGTAAAACTCAAATGGTTAATAAAATCCTTTATTTTTCCCAAAATGTTCCATAGTTAAACTCAAACCCACTATTATTGATGTAAAAATATTACAAAATAAATATATATATGTTAAGTATGAGGATAGGAAGGTAGTGACTGTGGCATGTTGAAAAAGTGTAACACATACTGTGGCGGTTTTTACTATTTACAATTTGAAACCACAGATCCTAATAATAGAACTGGTCTATTGGAAGTGGCGAGTCTTAAAACTTTGACCTGTTCGACCTAACCTTTAAGATTGTCGGCACTAGTTTCAATAGAACACGGCTTGGCGTGTTCCATGTAGGCCCACTCTGCAGTGTTTTGTTTCATAGTGAAGCGATTGCTAATTATTTATACGACTTGCATAACAAGATTGGACATGGTATGGATTTTCATGTGCTGACTACTTACAGGTATAAAGTGAAGAAATTCTTGCTGGGATTAATTGTAGTCACGTCTGGGATCCATATAAGAAAATTGAGAAGGGAATCCATTAGTTTCTTTTTGTTTGCATACAGGATTGATGTTTTGGTTGGGTCATTTTTGTATACCCATATGTTATCCTTGAGGCTCTACAGAGAAAATCTATGTACATACAGTAGACTGATTATCCAGGGTAGCATTGACCAAGTTATGGATTAACTGAGACAGTAAAAATTATTTCAACATTTCGAAATATTTAAAATAAAAAATCATTTTTCATTCAACTTCACATTATGTAGCAGAAAATTTAACAAAAGTGATATGCAACAGGAAATAAAACTTGCAAATTATTATTTGGACTTGCTCAGATATAATATTTTCTTTTGATCCAAAAGGGTGGGTGGATGCATCACATCAAATTGTAAATTCAAATAACATGCATAGTGGCAATTTTATTATTGACTTTTAATTGTTTATACTGTTATTTAATTTTCCTTTGTTTATGGTATATAATTTTTTCTGGCTTAAATATTTGGTGAGTTCAAGTCATGGTGTCGATTTCCCATTAGTTGATGTTTTTTGTATATGGTAACAGGTGAACACCCTCTGTTTTTTAATCATTTTCATTTTTTTTAAATCTTTTACCAAGTCCAAAAGAACTTATAGGACAAAACATTTAAAAGGGTTGTTAAATGAAATAATGTTGGTAAACAGTGTACTATTTTAAAAAGCAAAGAAAAGTTGACTTTCTGAGAGTGCAAGAGGCATGTCAAGACAGAAAACTATGAAGACATGTCATGATTTGTAGAGTGATGTTTTTTATAGTTAAACGAGCAGAGAGCTAAGGCCACAGCCTCGCTTGGTGCTTAGAGTTACGCTTAGATAGGAGTCTTGCTTGGTGCTTAGAGTTACGCTATGAGCTAGGTGACATCCTAGCGAACCAACGCACCTCATACTATCGCAATGGCCACACTGCACACTTCGCGCCACGCTATGTGACTATTAGTCTCCTAGCGAACAGACATGTTGGTTAATTTTATTGTGTTACCAAGTGATTTTACAAGATGGAGGAAGTTTTATTCCGCAATTCTTTGTAGAGAAGTTGAAACTCTCCACTCCATACTTCTAGATAAATTAACATTATGCACCCAACAAGTTCCAATTTGAGATGTTTGAAATTAAACAAATCTCTGAGAGAAATAGCTTTCTGGTTAGTTTTGAGAGTGGCATCGTTTGTTGACTAAACCGCTCTCAAATGTCAAAAGAATTTGTGAGAAGCACTTAGGTGTGGCCAAGCATGAAGTCACCTAGTCTATTAGTCATTTATCACTAAGCAAAGCACTTTGGTGTGGCCTTAGCCTAAGGGAGTTCTGGTTGCCAGTATTGTATGTGCGGTAAAAGTAAAGTATTTTTTCGAACAATAATAACTAACGTTGGTCAAGATTTTCATTAAGCCATGGGATTCGTCAAATTTTTATAAAGGTGAAAAGATGTTTTTTGGCAAAGATAATGGAGGGTCTACTGAATCAAACAACAAGGATATTTTAGGGGACTAAAAGTAAAACGCATAAAAATCTTGAAATGATTTAATATATATTATTTGGAAGGATATGCATGTTTATATTTCAGTTCAAATAAATCAAAATGGTGAATACAGTTGAGCACTTGAAATATTTTAATACCCGACTGAATTCACTATTTTCAAAATATAAACTGAAATTAAAACAATGCGCCGTTTAAACCAAATGTTATTGTAAAAAGTTTTACTGATAAATTTGTTAATTTACAATGTCATATTCATGAGAAGTGATTCAAAGTTGACGCAGGTTTAATAAATATAACAAAAAGTAAAATATCTTTTAACAGGCGACAATGAAATTATACATTTTCAATAAGTGTTATAAAAAAATTTATTAGTAAATAAATTAGTGATTTTATGCGTGTTAATTGTGATATGTTTTTTTCTTGCTTTCTCCTTACTTTCTTTAGAATTATTTCTTAAGAAAGAAACGCAAAATAAAATTAAAAAATAAATATGTAAACGCATTCATAATCTTTTTACGAATAGAGCTCTTAAAGAAAGAGATTATTTTAGTCCTGTAAAATAACATAGTGGTTTGGACTCTTTCGAGAGTGAGAGAGAAAATTTAACATCACTTGGAAGATTCACAAGACATGTAAAGAAAAAGTATCATATTAAAATCAATATTGTTAACAAACGTACGAAAACTAGAACTCTTCATTGTAACAGAAGCTGTAAAGTAACTTTTAATACTTGTAAGCTGAAACAGTGATATTTTTTAATAGCTGTAACAAAACTGATAAAAATAATTCTCGATCAAGTGCCATAGTCTTGGTATTCACTGCAAAATAGAGAATAGTTCCTTCACTGGCTCAATACATGTCTCTTCGTGGATATAATGTAATTGAAAAAGAACCCTTCTCATTCTATATTCACTCCCAATTTTGATTATCAATATGAACTTGAAGAAGTGTTAATAATACCGTCTTATAGATGGACAATATTTTGGTCAATATACCAATCTATGAAAGTTTTAAATACAAATATCATGCATAGTATTTTTGGTTAACTTAAAAAGGAATTATAGAGTAAAAGAAAATAGTGACTGTCTAGTTTCTCTTGTTATATTGTGACAAAAAAATGCAGTCGATAGCTTTCATATCCCCTGTATTCTTTTAGTCTTGATTCACACAGAAAATAAACAAAAGTGAGTTTATGTCAACCATTTGAAATAATTCTGTATAAATTGGGATAAAGGTTAAATATGACGTTGTTTGGAATATAACTTGATGTGGTGTGGTTTTAATTTAAAAAATTGGTTTAAAATATCGAAGTGTTACAAGTTAGGGTGGTACAATACCTTTTCTTCAACAAAAATATCCAAGTGTTACAAGATGGGTGGTACAATACTTTTTCTTCAACAAAAATATCCAAGTGTTACAAGATGGGTGGTACAATACTTTTTCTTCAACAAAAATATCCAAGTGTTACAAGATGGGCGGTACAATACTTTTTCTTCAACAAAAATATCCAAGTGTTGCAAGATGGGTGGTAAAATACTTTTTCTTCAACAAAAATATCCAAGTGTTACAAGATGGGCGGTACAATACTTTTTCTTCAACAAAAATATCCAAGTGTTACAAGATGGGCGGTACAATACTTTTTCTTCAACAAAAAGAGTGAGTATAGATCATGTGCAAACCATAAATCCATGCAATTGAGTGTTTAACTCGTAATTCTGCATTAAAAATATATCGATTCATTTAAGTGAACTTGTATTTATAACACCCAAAACCAATTGGGAACAGAAATACTAGTTTATGACCTACCAGCATAATTTCTATGCTTAAGACCTCTATTCATAAAATTATTCTCATAAAACTACTTAATAAAGAATTGACACATCAATGTATAGAAATAAAAATTAAATGCGAAGAAATATTTGTCTGCGAGAGCTGGTCCAGGTTGCAGAATTAAAAAATCAACAAGTTTCAATAAATAAAGTATATACACTTCAACTTGAAGATATTTTTTTATTATTCCTCATCTGTGACTTCTGCTTCAGCGTTGCATTCACTCATGTCTTCATTGACGGCTGATTCTTGGGCTTCTGGTGTTTCTGGTTCCTCAATTTGTGGTTCGGGGTCAGTCGAATCTTGAGCAGTTTCTCCCTCTGTGGCTTCAACTTCCTGAGCTGCGAGTTCAGCCTCTTGTTTCTCGAGTTCAGCTAACTCCGCTTCTTGTTTAGCCAGTGCAGCTAATTCGTCTTCTTGTCTTGCGATTTCTGCTAATTCTGCTGCCTAAAATAAATCAAATTAAATTTATATTAGAAAAAAACAAATCATCTTATATAATTTGCATAATGCCGTGATGTCGAAAATAAAACAAAACATACTGTGACCATGAAGTGAAAATGAAACAAAGCATATGCTGAAGCTACTACGTAACATAAGTATTCCAATTTTGAAACACACGCTATCAAAGTAAAACAAATCAGGAATTGGTAGGTGGGTTACAATAAGGTCATTTATTTTTTAAATTTAATATTTCTTTTGTATTTTTTTATACAACAAATGATAAATACATTTATTGTCATTTGCACATTTTGAGTACACACACCCTGAAAAATAAGTTAATTATTAAGTGAATTATCACAGAATTAGATGATGTTTTCATGTGATAGAATGCGAAAAAAATATTTCTTTTCCTCGATGTATTGAATGCATAAAGTTAGTAACATTTGGTGTGATCGTTAACTTTTAGACTTGATACAAAAAAAACATTTCAAAATGCCTTAACCTTTCCCTTCCTGTGCTAAAAAAGCTCCCATTGTTGATATGCGGGTACATTTTGTATTCACCATATTGACAATACTCTGTGTCATAATGCTCTAAATATATTTTGTGCAATATTGTCACAAAACATTTTGTGATATTCAAGTTTAGTATGCCCTATATAAGGAGCAAATCATGCATGACATACGTTTTTTGTTGTTTTATATTTTTGTATAAATGTTTTTTTTTTCATTTTATGATTGTGTGCGGTATATTGTACATTGAATGTTTTGGTCTGTCTGCAGTGATGAACTGTGAGGAGTTTGATTTCGCGTTATGTATACATGTGTAATTGAGTGTCACTGTTTGTTAGGTTGATGAGAATGTGCAACGGGGTTTTATAAATTCAAAAATCGGAAAGTATCAATTAATTTTTTCATGCTATATGTCCTCAGTGCAAAGGCAAAAGCCTAGTTTACTGGGGACACGACAAATGAAAGGCAACAAACCCAGATCAATTAAAATTTTGTGTCGGAATTAAATTAGCTGTTGTTTTTTATCGCAAATTATATATATTTCTTGTCATGTGTAAAATAAATAAATAGCGATTTTTATCTGAGAATTGAAATCTGGGGCACTCGCTTGCTTATCATGAATGCTAACCGTTAGACTATGGCTATCAATATTTTACAGTGTTTACTCGTAGCATTCGGCCAATATGATATAGGAATGTTTGAGAATTGAGCACTGCATGGTGGTGACAGTCTGTATTAAAAATATTTGAAAAAAGAGCTCATATATTATACTTTGTAAAATATAATTGTAGTATTTTTACAGTTATTTCACCTTTTTAAGAAGTATATTTTTATGAAAATTTGAAAAACAATATTTTCACAGTTTTATTAAGGACAATTAAGTTTCAAACAAATTATGTACATACCTGTCTGGCCAATTCAGCTTCTTTTTCTTCTGCTGCTTGCTTTTCAATTTCGGCTAACCTATCCAGCTCTTTTTTCCTTTCTTCTTCATGCCTGGCTTCCTCAGCTAATCTTGCTTCTTCAGCTATTCTTGCCTCTTCTGCCTTTTTGGCTTCCTCCGCTAATCTAGCTTCCTCGGCCAGTCTAGCTTTCTCTGCCTTTTTGGCATTCTCAGCTTTCTTGGCTTGCTCTGCAACGCGAGCTTCTTCCGCTTGTTTCTCTTGTTCTGCAAGTTTGATAGCTTCTTCTGCAGCCCTTTTCTCAGCATCAGCCTGTTATAACAGAAAAATATAATATATTAGAAAGATAAAAGAAAATAACATGTTATTATTATGTGTAGTTAGGTATTTGCATTTTTCTAAAGACAAATTTTTATAAAAAAATTATGCTTATTCCTTTAACCCTTATCTTGGCCAAGTTCAATTTATCCAAATATTAACGTTTTTCTTTGCTGATTCCTTGTTATATGGTAAGTTATGAAGAAAAATTGAGGAAAAGAAAAATCACAACTTTTCTTTATAGTTTTTTTAATATGTAACACCCACGTTACATTGCCATAATATCAATTTTTATAAAACACAAAAAACGCAATAAAATGATTCTATAATCATAAACAAGCACAATATTTACATAGCTGAATTATCAACAACTAAAATGGTTTGAATATTTTTTCTCTACATCTAGTGATTAATAAGATATTTAAAGATTATTAACCCCAATTTTTAAAATGCACCCACGCTGTCCAGATATGTTGACCCGATATCGTTTGAAAGCTTGTTGCATTGTCAATATTTATCCCCAGATTATACCACTGCACACATTAGTGCATGAATAGTATTTGAATGTGTTGCCATATTTCAAATTACGTTAGAGTTTCTAGTTTTTTCTTTTTAAATCCCTAAATTAGTGTAACACCTATGTTACAATGCCATTATAAGGGTTAAGGACATTTTTGAAAGGTGTATTGTTTAATACATGCTTAAAAAGAAAGATCGATAAATTATTGACACATTAAAATTTGTTTTATTTTATCCAAAACCTTACATAATTCTACTAAGAAGTGACAGCTGTGAGAATCAGATGTAAGAAACTAAGATGATGAGAATGATGTAGGAGGAACAAAAGAACTAATAAAATTGAAAATGTGAGTGGAAGCCGTGTGAAAGGAAGAGATAGGAAAGTATAAGAAGTGAATGACGTTTAGAAAGAAGGAAATGTAGAAAGTCGCTAAGGATGTGTGTCAATATAGAAAGCTATGGTGATCTGTCCTCTGCCTACCCCGACAGGGAGATAACATGATGTTATGTATATATGTAACAAGTCACCTGTTATTTGAATCATTTTCAATATCAGGTGAAAACATCTTGAATATTTTTTTGTTTGCTCACCCATGATAATAAAATTAACCCTTCCCTTACGGTGATAAAAATAATATGCGTGTTACGGTGTTGGGTAGTGAGTACGCAATCAAAAATTAGCGATTTTAAATCGGAAAAATAAGAACATTCATAGATAATCCCCTTAATTAATTATAATTGAAGTTAAAAATTATAATAATTGAGATTTATTTGCTGAAAACATTAAAAAACCATCTGGCACCGCTCACGGAACGGGCGTAGGTCTAGTCTCGTTGCCAGCTCAACAGCTACTGCAGCGCGGCAGGGTTGGGGGCTAACTCGGGCGTTGCTTACACTTGCAAGGTTGAGACAATTGAGCTCCTCGCTATTCAGTGACGTATGCAAAAGTGAGATGCAAATATAGTGTCGCGCTTCCCACATACTTTTCACCTATCGTCAAGACCCAAGATCGAGGCACTCACAGCGTTTAAATGCGAATTTGTTTCCGATATTCAGAAAATACTTACGATGTAGTCGATAATTTCTGATTATTATTAATATTATTTTTTAAATCAATGCGTAAATATATTATGGAGGAATATCTAGAATCTTAACCTTGTATTTATTATATTTATAGAGATATTGATGGTTATTTGAAGCAACGTGTAGAAGATACCCAACACCGGGAAGGAAAGGTTAAATAGAATAGAAACAAAAAAAGCAATCGCTCCAACCTGTCTGGTAAGCTCAGCTTTCCTCTCTAACTCGGCGGCTCTCTCTGCTGCGGCTTGGGCAGCCAGATCCTCTTGGCGCGCAAGCTCGGCGGCACGGGCAGCCTCATCCTTCTTGGCCAGCTCCTTCTTGCGGGATAACTCCTCAGCCAGAGCTCTGGAAATTAAATTAGCTTATTTCTTAAATATATCCTTTAACACTTAGACTTATTTAAATCATCATATTGAGAAATCTATTTGACAGACTTTTAGCGGGATGCTTTAGTGATACGTCGTGATGATTATGATTGTTTTGTATTTAAAATAAAATACGTCGATTCAGGAATGCGGAAAGTGAGAGTGAACAATCAATGAATAGTAAACAGCAATGAATGGTCAAATGATTAACAATAAGTGATCTTTATTTATCGATAAGTAGGTATATATACAATTTCAGAACGGGGCGCGTGAATGCGTCCGCAATATATTTTTATCTCACTCCTGTGCGTGCAGAGGTGGTCACAGACGTTGCCAATAATATAGTGGGTAGAATATTTATTGGCGAAACGGCGAGACGGCATGATGTGTTCTCTTTCTACTGTGGAATGTGTCGTAAATAATATTTGCGGGTACACAATATTAATGTTCTGGTATGCGACCTTTGGGCATGTCCGAAGGTTGGTTCGTCGGTCGTTGACCGTGCGTGTTGACAATATTTAGGGACGACGGTATTACCTACAGACTCATTAGTGTATCGGATATGCGTTATCATAAAACATATTAGGATTAGTTTCTTAATTGTTCAATGTGTATAGATTTGGTTATAATTTCATATGTAAATTCTTGATATTTGTTTGGTTTTGTATGTATTTTTATGTTTGTTTGGGTCCGCGCTGCATCGCGACCGCAGCGGAAATGAGACTTATGGATGGGCATCCTGAGACTATATCACTGGCCGGCCGGCCTCTGCATTGCGCAAACTCCCGAAAATTGTGGTATTTTGCGAGGTGTGAGCGCAGGCAGTGACGGAAAATGGCGCTTGCGATGACCGATTGACTGTTCATAAGAAGGGTCTCTTTCAAAATAAATCCACTTCCTATTCTCAGTACACTATGTTTTACTTGAGACCCGCTACAACCTGCCATAAGAGGAATCTCTTCACCCCGCTACCTTCTCTCATCGATCTAAGCGTTTGGAATTGACCTGAATTCTCCGAGCATTGCGCAGCAGCCATTTGCCTACGATACAGTTCTTTGTACCGGTGCCGTACAATCAGAATGCTGTCAAGTTAATTCCATTAAACAAGTTAATACCATTTTTATAAAATAGATGTTTTTACAATATTGTATAAATATTTTTTAAATCCTAAAGATGTTTTGTGTTTGGTTAGGGGTTGTTTTTTTATGTTTCATTGGTTTATTTTCAGTTTTAATAATATTTGTTAAATAATTTAGAGTTTAATTGACCTTATTTTATATAACAAAATCATTATCGACATAAATGCCTTCATGCCATTTCCCTGCTTAGGTAGGCAGAGAGAACCGAGCACCAGACTTTCTTATCTCAACACATATATTTCGCATCCTCCACATCTATACACCTTCTCATACGGCTCCTATAATGTCTGACTTTTCACTTTTCCTTCTTTCAAAATATAATTCACTAGATTCAACCATATTTTCTTGGTCTTCTTCTACCACGTCTTCCACTCACTTGAACTATATATTTATGTTATTAATCTTTCTTCATTCATTCGTTCCACATGTCCAAACCATCTCCGACTGCTCTTCTTCATCTTACTCATCACATCAGCCACAGTTCACATTTATCTCTAATCACTTTATTCCTTATTCTGTCGTATATTGTCACCCCATGTATTCTTCCAAATGCATGTATTTCTATATTTGTTTTTTTTATTTATTTAACGCTTTTATTGCAAATACAATCTGGCGGGCTTATTGCCAGGCGGCAATCTCTTCCAACCAGACAAAAGTAAGTGAAGCAAGTTACGTTGTTGCATAAATCATTCTAATGACTATCCATCCCCACGAAATCCATAAACACATACGTGAGCATATGCCCACGAACCCCACAAAGACGGACAGTCACCCGAACATTATTTTTCATATAAAGTGAGATATCATCAATCAAAAGAAAAGGAAGGGATGGTGGAGAGGAAAGGAAAAGAAAAGTCAGGAATGAAACACGTTATTTTACTGACTAGAAATTAAGAGTTTTTTCAGTCGCTTCTTAAAGCATGCCAAGGACGTTGCGAGTCTTATATTGGTTTGTAATAGATTCCAGAGTCTCACTGCATGAACAGTAAAGGATGAGTAAAAAAAAGAGCGGTTAATTGGAAAGGCCAATAGACAATGTCTGTTTGAGCGTAGCGCTAATCCATGATCGGAAAGACGTGGAAAAATTTCGGCGAGATAAGAGGGGGTGGCGGGACAGTTAAGGATATTATACAATAGAGACAGTATGGGAATTTGGCGTCTATTTCTAACATTCAACCAGTTCAATGCCTCCTGGTATGAAGTTATATGATCGTACTTTCGTAGGTTGAAAATAAATCTTAGACACATTTTGAAGACGCTGTAATTTGTCCAGCTGTTCCTCTATAACATCCAAGTAACAGACGTCCGCATAGTCTAAAATCGGAAAGAGCAGAGATTGTATGAATAAAATTTTGGTTTTAGTTGGTAGGAATCTTTGCAACACTTTAAGGGAATGAAGGCTGAAGAAGATCCTTCGGCTTACCTCATTTATTTAATCTCGCCATGAGAGAGTGTTATCTATTAGCACTCCTAGGTTTTTAACAGTTTTATGTAATGGTATGATAGAGCCATCAAGTAATATTGGAGGAAGTAAGTCAGTGTTGAATTTTCCGAGAAGATAAGGGCTGCCAATGAGGATTGCTTGAGACTTCGTAGGATTCTAAATTAATATTAGAATAAATAAACTCTACCAAGCTTTGTTAACCCTTCCCTTACGGTGTTAAAATTGAAACGCGTGCTCCGGTGCTGGGTTGTGAGTACGCGATCAAAAATTAGCGATTTTAAATCGGAAAAATAAGAACATTCATAGATAATCCCCTTAATTAATTATAATTGAAGTTAAAAATTATAATAATTGAGATTTATTTGCTGAAAACATTAAAAAACCATCTGGCAACGCTCACGGAACGGGCGTAGGTCTAATCTATTTGCAAGTCCAGAAGATACTGCGGTGCGGAGCGGTACCCCGGCGTGGCTTATGTTTGCGACGATTGAGACAATTTAGCTCCTCGCAATTCAGTGGAGTATGCAAGAGTGAGATGCGAATATAGTGTCGCACTTCCCGCATACTGTTCACCTATCGTCAAGACGAGGCACTCGCAGCGTTTAAATGCGAATTTGTTTTCGATCTTTACAAAACACCTACGATGTAGTCGATAAATTCTGATTATTATTAATATTATTTTTTAAATCAATGCGTAAATATATTATGGAGGAATACCTAAAATCTTAACCTTGTATTTATTATATTTATAGAGATATTGATGGTTATTAGAAGCAACGTGTAGAAGATACCCAACACAGGGAAGGAAAGGTTAATGTAGTGCAGCACACTCATAATTCTTACCATATAAATACTTGAAAAAGAACAGATAAAAAATTAACCTTTCTTCGACCATTTTGGCTTCCTCCTGCCTCTTCTTCTTCCTCTCAGCAAGGCGCTCGGCCTCTGCAGCATTGTCAATGGGTGATGGTTCGACGGTCCTGAACCTCTCCAGTCGCTCCGCCTTAGAAGCCTTCAGCTCCAGACTGGGGTCCTCCAGCATCCTCATTGGCTGGAATTTCCTGCTCGGTCTGTCTGGCAGCAGTTTCACTATACACGGTCATCAAAATTATTTAGTTTCTTTCTAGTCTTAATTTGAATAATTCATTTCTATAATTCTTACAAAGTAAACTTGACAATAGTTTTTTTACTGTTAACTAGCAGTAGTTGTTATAGTTAGGAAATTCTACTATGAGTCCTGTGACAGCTCACAAATTTGCCCCAATACAACCTTACGTAATGTATTTACCTAAATTACTTGCTATTTATTAGAATCGAGTCTTATATTAAAGTTGATAAAATAATTAAAATTACTAAACGCCGTTACAAGGTTGTATTGGGGCAAATTTGTGAGCTGTCACAGGACTCATCCTAGAATTTCCGAACTATAGTTGAAATGATTTCCTTAGTATAAGAATACAAGTGAGACTAATTGAAATCGAATTATTTTTACTAAATAGATTAGCTGAATGCATTTTTTAGTATTTCCATTAATTTTGTAATAAGATTTAGATAATATAAATTCATTTTTCCTATAACTCACAAAATATGGTGGGTTTTTTTTAGTACCGACTGCTTCGTACATTTTTATAATCAAAATGCTTAATTGAGAAAAAACACTTCAAAACATAAATCTTACTTTTCTCAAAAAAGCCATTTATTTCTAGGATCCATTTGTACTTTATGGTAATAAAAATGTTTTATTTTTAAGTAAGTTAATTATGTTTCATTTTTATTGTATTTTTTTAAAAGATAGTTTGAGTTTGACGCGATAAATAATGACTTAATTAAAAAATGTATTTTATTTAATCTTTTTAAAATATATGGATTAATATATAATAATTAAAACAACTTGATAACGTAAGAAATATTTACTATAGTTCGGAGATTCTAGGATGAGCCCTGTGACAGCTTATTAATTTGCCCCAATACAATCTTATGTAATCTATTTACCTAAATAACTTGCTATTTATTAGAATTGAGGCTTATATTAAAGTTGATAAAATAATTTAAATTACTGAACATCGTTAAAAGGTTGTATTGGGGCAAATTTGTGAGCTGTCACAGGGCTCATCCTACATTTTCTGAACTATAATAATCTCTGATCTTAATACTTACTTCATTTTTGTTTTATTTTTACATACCAATAAAAAATTTCAAATTACTTTTATATCTTGTAAATTTTTTTTAAATGTTTAACTAATCAAAATTATAAAATGTTTGAACTTACATATTTTGGATACTCTGCCAGTTCCTGAAGACATAACGAGGTAGACTTGACTTGCTTTTCGAAAACTAAATAAGCCCTTAGCCTTGCAAGCGCTCGAGTTTGTGTTGTCGTTATTTCAGCCAAAATAATACATATTTACACTTGTATCATGCTAATGTTTATCTCCCAATATTACTAAATGCCATATTCAAATATTTCATCATAAAAACATTTTTTCAACCCTTACTTTGTGTAGGAAATTATTCTTATCATTAGTTTTTAAATGGAGAAAATATTAGGTGTTAACATAAGTTGTATCTGTTTTTTTCCAATTTAAAAAATGAGCATCAAAAGTAAAACAAAATGGTAAACGTTATACGTCATTCAAAAGAAAATTTTCTGCTCTACAAGATATTGTGTTTGCTTTTACGTTACATATATTATTTTATTTGATTACAAGCCTTCAAAGTGGAATGTCAAGTAGACGAAAATGAGCATTTTCGACACCTCCTTCTGTTCGCGTTCAATCGAGGGAATAAAGCTGCTCGCGATATTTGCGAAGTGTACGGTGGAGATGCTATGAATTAAAGGACAGCTCGTCGATGGTTTTTGCATTTCAAAGACGGTAATTTTGACCTGAAAGACATGGAGCGTTCCGGACGACCAGTGGACTTCGATTAGGACCGCTTAAATTAGCATTGAAAAACTTGTAGAACGTTGGCAAGAAGTTGTAAATAATGAAGGAGAATACATTATTGACTAATTTGTTGTAAATTAATGAAGGAGAATACATTATTGACTAATTTGTTGTAAAATAATGAAGGAGAATACATTATTGACTAATTTGTTGTAAAATAATGAAGGAGAATACATTATTGACTAATTTGTTGTAAAATAATGAAGGAGAATACATTATTGACTAATTTTTTTAATTTTTTTTTGTTGTGTCCTCTTGTTCTCTTCATTTGGAAAAACCGGACACAACTTATGTTAACATCCAATATGATTTTAAAGTTTTAAATGATGGATAGAAAATTTGAGACGCCTGATATTTGAGATTTATATACGACTTGCGATGTTTAATTAAAGTAGTTTAAAATTATTGTTTTATTTTTAA
The DNA here is from genome assembly GCA_949825065.1 of Odontocerum albicorne. Lineage (NCBI taxonomy): Eukaryota > Metazoa > Arthropoda > Insecta > Trichoptera > Odontoceridae > Odontocerum > Odontocerum albicorne. The sequence goes on from OX463855.1 coordinate 2,542,399, forward strand.
TATATTTCATGATATTTTGTATTTTACAAAATATATACAGTGAAACCCTTTTAAGATCAAGGGATCAACCAATTACAAATATTTAAGTGTAATATTTTAGACATACATATGCAAAAAAGAAACTTTTTATGCTTAAAACACAGTTTAACTGTGAACGTATAAAGCAGGTTTCTTTGTAATTCATGTTATGTAAATGTAATAACATTTCTTATGAAATTTATAACAAATAAAAAAACATTCTGAAATGGGTATAACTTGTAGTAATATAATATAATTATTTTATTTTAAGTATTGCCTGTTTTTGCAATAGTTCCTTTTCATAACCTTCATTTTAAACGTTTCAAATCGTGCTATCATGAGTCTATGAGACTGTTTTCATATTTTGACTTTTTTCGTTTATATTTTTGTAGCAAATATTTTACTAAAATTCACATATATAATTCTTTATCTAATTTTTTGTATTTTTATATGTATAATTGTTAAAATTTATTCTCAATTAATATTTACAAAAAGAGTACAAATATTTTATTGTCTCTGGTTTTTTCTTGGTATAAATAAATACTTAATATTTACTGTTCACATTTTATAAACAATAGAATTCGATAAATTTAACTGTAGAATTAACTTGAAGCCCTTCAGCGTGAAATAAATCATTTTAATTTCATTGAAAAAAGTTATTTATATAGAAATATTTTAAATGGCATTTATGATGGGAAACTTCAAAAAGGTGATTGCATCATATGAGTGAATATTTGATAATCTACACCGAAATATGGTTTTCATATGAATCTGTGTACATTTTCTATGAAATTTTAAGCCTATTTCTAAACACTCTTAGATTTAAAAAAAAACTTTTAGATTTTTAATATAGATTGTGATTTATAATATATTTGACATCTTTGGTATGCTTTTAAGACTCTCATTAAATCATTATATAATACATTTTTCTTATTCAGTTTAATTAAAAATGCACATTTAAAAGTTTAGAAAGCGTTTTAATAAGAACAGAACATTTTTTAAAAAGTTACTCTGAAAAATCACAACTTAATAGTGTTAATGAAACCTAAAGTACTAATCATGCTTTTGTTACGTGTTTGGATTTGAAAGAAAACAAAATAGCTTATTTATTTAGAATATTTTTTATTTATTTTATCATAATTTATTTGAATTTCCATTAAAAAAATCTTAGATCATAAAAAATATATGTAGAATTGTTTTGGTTCATTGATCACATAAATAAGATACCTCCGTGATAACGTATTATGTTTTTGTCTATGATATATTTGTCTATGTGTTTCAGTTTAAAATTAAACTTTGATGTAGTCTATGTTTAATTTAACTTGGTGTTGTCAAATTTTTAAAAGAAAGCAACACTGTATTATGACTAGAGATGCACCAAGTAAAAAAATATTTGGAAATGAATATTTATTCCTCTATAGTTCGTAGTCCTGTGACAGCTTACAAATTTGCCCCAATACAACCTTATGTAATGTATTTACCTAAATAACTTGCTATTTATTAGAATTGAGGCTTATATTAAAGTTGATAAAATAATTAAAATTACTGAACATCGTTACAAGGTTGTATTGGGGCAAATTTGTGAGCTGTCATACGACTCATCCTAGATTTTCTGAACTATAATTGTTGTTTTTATTTTTCACATTTATCTTAGAAATGTTTGATGTTTATGTTTTTTAAACACATCAAATTATATTCAGACCAGAGAATTACCAGTTTTTTTCCAGCAACCAATATTAAAAAAATGCTTGCCTGTCGTATAGTTTCATATTTATGAATCAAAATATGATTGTGACAAGACATATTATAACAGAGAACTAAAGAACTTGTTCATTTTTTTTTCTTTTTTTATTTAAATTCCTATTCCTATTTAAATCGTTTTTTTTTTTAATATTCCCAATTGAATACATATAGATCACCAAATACAATTTCCAGGTCCATCCCTAGTAATAAAACAGATCTTGTTTTATTTTTATATTAAAATATTCATATATTTGTTAGATGTGATCTTTCAAATTTTGTTCACAATTTTTTATCTGATATTTCTATAAGAAATATCATACAAAAATCTTATAAATATATGTTTCCTGCGTAGTCTAGTTAAACTAGATAACTAAAAATATAACTTAAAAAAAAAGCATAAAAGTGCTTCAAAAATAAATTTTCATTTTGAAGTATTTATGAATGTGTTTGACTAGAAAAAGTTTCCTTATGTTATATGTATAGATTTATTGTTGCTTTGAAATAAAAGTTGTTTTATTTTTAATTATTGTTTATTTATAAAGAATATTTTATTTTGTAAGCAAAGTGAAATGGGCGATGAAGAAAATGAAAAGCTATGAAAGAATAGTGATATATGTTATAATCAAAGACTAGAAAAATTTATGTATTCAATATTATAATGAATACTTGAGTTGTTATTGTACTATTTTTTAATTTATTTAAAAAAAATAGTACTTTAAACATGTCTAATACTGGTTCCCAAAATTGAGCTTGAAAAATGGTATTTTTTCAAGTGTAATACGAATTAGAGATTTTCACTTGAAAGTTTTGCTCCAAAGTTTAATTTTTGTTGGAAACTTTGCTAGAAATATCACTCAAAGTTACAATATTAAATTCTAAAGAAAATTACCATAGCCAGAGCTATGAAAATATTAGTTAAATGTTACTGATAGCTTCAAAATCTCGGTTTTATTGTATTTTTTTAATCAATTTTATTATTACACACAATTTAATTTAGCAAAATATATCAGTGTGAATGTGTCATTTTAGGTTAATAGAAGAAATTATGGTTTTATTTTTAATTTAATTTGATATAGCGAAGGATCTCAGTTTGAAAGCCCGTTCACACATTACGGATATACATACATTGAATATTTTTTTGATACAAGATCATTTTGTTTACAAGGTGCAAAAAAAATCCAGTTTACACATACTTTTTTTTGTATTGTATGCCTGTTTAAACTTGGAATCTTGGAGAAAACATACAGACACATTTTTAAATATGTTTTAGTATCAGGGTACTTTAAGAATAAACATTGTGTCAATCTTGAAACTGGTGTCATAATCTTACCAGCGCCTTATGATTTGGTTGTTTTCCAAATAATACACTTTAGCAAATATGAATGCAGCAAACACATCTACTGGACAAATGTGTATCAATGTATGTATTGCTTTTGCAGTAAGTCAATATATATTTTTGGATACGTAACGAGTGAACGAGCGTTATGTATTTCAAAGGTTTGTTTAAGGTTACTTTAATGAAGTGAGGGTAGTGATGGCAAAGTGATTGATCGGGGTGTGGTGTAATGGGTGTTATGGTTAGGAGCATTCCACCAAGGCGGGCTGTTCCTTGAGGTCCGGTGCCGCTGCAAGAGACACGGTCACACACTCTGTTAGTTATATTTTTATTTAATCCCCCCCTTTTTTATCCTTGCAGCAAAATTATTTCTTATATATTTCAAAATTAAATTCTTGTAATTTATATCTTATAAATCATTCAGTTCATTTTAGGTCCTGTCCAGATGAGGCGTTTTACACGCAAATTAAGTAGCGCGTTTCGAATTAATCCTTCGTGCCTCATCTGGACAGGGTCTTAATGTAAATACCCTTAGCACAACAGGGCTGCATACATTTTTTAAAGATGTATCAAATCAGATTGTTAGGTTGTCTGCCTGCAGCTCTTTTGACCATAGGTATTATAATCACTGTGAAATTCTCACAGTAAGACTGGGAATCTGGCCTTATACTACAATTTATAAAAACAAATAAGTTTCAATTTATACTATTTAAATATTTGAACTTTTTAGTTTGTAAAGTGATAATACATTTGTAAGCCATGATACGGAATAAGAAATACATTTTGAAATATATCAAGAAATGAAATGCTTTCAGGATAATCATTCACTCCATCCTGAACTCCCATAATATTTCCTTCGTGCAGAAGCTTCAGGAAATGCTATTTTAGTGCGACATGTTGTGAATGGTTAGGGAGGGCAGTTTAAAATAACATATAATTTTAATATGGAACCATTGCTCCTTGTTGGAGCATTTTTTTTTATTCAATCTTCAAACTAATATATACGGTACTTTAGAAAATATACTTTCGTACCATTATTAATTAACGATGCATTTTTATAAATTCATTTATTTGGTGTTCCAAATAAATGAATGGTTAATTGTTTGGTTGACTTTGTTCTTTTAATTTATTGTACCGTTAAATGTACCATAAATGTCAATACACTTTAAAAATGTTAATCGCATTTCAATTTTCTTTTGTATTTGTATCTTGTTAATTTATTTGCAGTTTGCTTTTCAATTTCCGTTAAAAAAATGTTAAAGTTTGCTTCAAGTAACATGAGCCATTGCCAAAACAGGATGAGAGAGTTTGATTAATTATTTGTTGTTATAAAACCTTTATAAAACTTGTAATTATAAATCATTAAAAAAGAGAATCATTATTTTTTAATGAAGTTTTTTTCAAAATAATTATTTTATTTTTCAATGTGGAAAAGAAATATTTATTGCTGTCAAAAATTCAAATTTATAACATATTTATCTTCGATGAAAATTATTTATTTATTTAATTAAATTTTTTTTAAAAGTTTATAGATATAAGCAGTGCACAAAAAGTTTAACTATTTGCAATCAAACAAAGAGCATAGGTTTCCATTGTATTCGAATCGCTCTACAATATGTAGAACGAAACGATTAAAAATTAATTTATTTAAGTTTTATTTCAAAAAGTATTAAAAATATTTTTTGTCAAGGGGATATAAATTAAAGACGGGAGGGAAAAAAAAAAGAATAACTATGTTTAAAAAAGATACTATAGAAGTGTGAAAATATGGGATACTGAAAAAAAAAATATCAACTTTGCCTTGCAAAAAGCATTTTTACCGCTGCAAGGGGACATATATAAGCATTTTTGCAATCGATCTGGGGTAGGGGACGGTCTAAGGCTTTGGATCAAATGTACCTGTGATTGATTCGAGGGCCAAGCCTGCTGCGGCGAGTCTGTTTCTAGCGTAAAAGGACAAGAGTGTGACGTCATCCTTGACAGACATATCCTGGCAGAGAGCTTTGCGGTTGGGGAAGGCCTTGGCTCCGGAATACCTGATGCAGGCCAGGTGACCGCGGCCTGTTAACCACCCATCAGAACCGACACAAACAGGAAAAATCAGTGAGAATAGTGCTCAGTCCAATTATTAAATTTTAAACACAAATTAAATATATTAAATCTTAATTATAATAATAAAAAATATTTTACACTAGATTTTCAAATGCAAAGTTTGTTTTATACATAGTTAACAATTTCATATCACTTTAATGATCGAATGACATATAACTTTAATGATCGAATGACATATCACTTTAATGATTGAATGACATATCACTTTAATGATCGAATGACATATCACTTTAATGATCGAATGACATATCACTTTAATGATCGAATGACATGTCACTTTAATGATCGAATAATACACAAAAATGGTTTGGATTAATCTCTTATTTACAAAAAATCTTTTGTAAAAGGTAACATCTGTGTTCGTACAATTTCATGAAATAATGTAAAATCTTCTTTTTCTTGAATAATAGCTGTGAACCTATATCTGAAGCAATATAGTGTAAATGATATATACTTTATAGGATCTCATTAGTTCACATGAACGAAGTATCGGCACACATGAGCTACTGTGTCCGTAGTTGGTATTTTCAGTATACTATACTTAAGAAAATGTAGCATGGTCCCTGTGACGTTTGAAATGTCATGTCTCTAAGAGATGGGGAAAAACCGTTTTTTTTTTACAAATTGAATCGTTTTTTTATAAACCGAAAAAATGTTTTTCTCTAAACTAACGTTTTAATTCCTAATTTGCATGTTACTGACTTTCTAATGCATTGTATGATTGTATCTATCTTAAAATAAGCCAAGATCCACAATGAATCAATATTAATTACGAACATTTAATTTTAGGTATAAAAAAATTTAAAATCCCATTATGGTATACCCCATCCCTAGCCAATACGGACTAACGTAGTAACTTTTGACAAACATCATCAAATATTATTTGATTTTAACAAACTGCCATATCTTTGCTAATTTGTAACAAGATGTATTAATTTGTCATTATTGTTAGTTCTATGTAATGTATTTACCTAAATAACTTGGTATTTATTAGAATCGAGGCTTATGTTAAAGTTGATAAAATAATTAAAATTACTGAACGTTGTAACAAGGTTGTATTGGGGCAAATTTGTGAACTGTCACAGGTACCATGCTACATTTTCTCTAGTATAAAAACACCGCAGCCCACGACTAAGGTTACCTATAGAGATACTATGGAATGAAATTATTTTACAATTAAACTTCATAATTTATAACTCAATAAATATTTACAATGAGATGAAAATTACGTACGCACTAAACGAGTTAAAAATTTCAGTTTAAAAAATTATCATTGATGTAGGTATACATATGTTATAATAAATTCATTTTATTATTGTTTATAGAATGTTTGATGCTATCAATGTTGATAGAATGTATGATGCTATAAATGTTGATAGAATGTATGATGCTATAAATGTTGATAGAATGTATAATGCTATAAATGTTGATAGAATGTATGATGCTATAAATGTTGATAGAATGTATGATGCTATAAATGATGGGAGCTTTATTGAGGCTTAACAGATAGAGAATATTTGTGTGGAAGAATATATTTTTTGGTTTCTCAAAGGTCAAAGTGAAAGTATTTAAAGAACACGAGAAAAATATATGCTAGAGATCTCCCTCCTCCTGGCCACACTCACACAAGGAAGAATCACAAATACGGAGTCTGGCCAGACGGACAGGGGAAAAACAATGTCCAAATTGTATGTGACATAATAACTGCTTCTCTCCGAGTGCCAAGTGTGTAACTGAGGTATGCCTTTTCCAGTTGCTTATATATTGTGACTTGACACCAAAACATGTGAAATTTGTTAAATACTTTTAAACATACCCATTCGAGACATGTGTGACCTTTTGGCCAATGTGTCTTGTGCAATTTTGGTCATCACGATTACTATTAAGTTAAAAAAATGTCTGAAAAAACTAGTCACCAGCTTGTATAGGTCATACAAAATGTGATATTTGAATATCATATTATTTTTAATTTTCTATATATTTTTTGGAGAATAACGTTGATCTCATCCTTATTGTAAAGAGATACTTAAACAATGTATACAGTAGAACCACTATTATAATAATATTCCGGTTAGCAATTAAAATAATCCATCCCACAAAACACAATTTTTCGTTCACTGGAAATATCAAATAAGCATACTTCAATCTTGCATGCGATATTTTGAGTCATAAAATTAGAATTTCACGATGAAATTCTATCATAAAGAAATTCTCTCTAATATTATTATGTTGCATTGTATGACAATTTCTTTGTATACCATTCAACATGATGGTTGTATGGCCATGTGGCAATCTCTTCCAACCAGTCAGAGAGATGTACAGAAGTCATAAGGGAATACCAGACTGTAACCTTTTTTTAAACAAATCAGGTTCCAACAGGAAACAAATCTGAATTGGAAGAATGAAGGGGTTAACCCAAATTATCTCAAAGATGTAAAATTTTGGTTGGATATTTTTTGCATATATATTTGATAGAAAACTCTAATTAATACGCTTACTAATGATCTCATCACTAATCTCGCTAAATAGCGGTAAAAAAAGTGAATCGCGGGTTTGGGGAGCCATTTGACTAATCATATAGGACTGCCATCTATTCATTCTCCTCGGCCATCTACTTTGCAAATTGATTAAATTTGCATTTACACAGTTCAAGTTTAGTACTCATCACATACCAAGAAGGCTTAAATATCGTGAGAGCATTTAGTACACTCACTTGTCCAGCCAAAAACACATCTATTGCTTTGAAAACGTAATAAAAAAAATTACGAACAGTAACATTGGCATCCAATATCAAATGGAGTTTATTTATCTATTTTCAAATTAAAATGACTAAGTTAAAAATAACAACATCACAAAAATTGTAAGTTCGATATAAAATTAATATGATTGTAAGTTGTTTTAAATGACGTAACAAAGGCAAAATAAACATTGTAAAATATTTATTTAGTATCCAGTCTAAATGGAGTATAAGTGTGATATTTAGTAAAATTTTTTTGCTAATATTTTTTAATACATTTTTATACTGAAAGTTTTTTTATAAAACTTGATTATTTTCAAATAATCTTAATATGTCATAATTTTGCTTAAAGAACGATTATAAACACAAACCTTTTATTTAAAATTTAAGGCAAAAAATTAACAACTTATATTCCAATCCTTGTACTGAAGAGCGACTGAGTGCATTTATGCCAACTGTCAAAGATCTCCGTGCATTTTTTAATAATGATTTGTTATCAACAAAGCTTATATGTATAACATTGATCGAATTGCTACCATATATGATACTCACTCGGTGTGATTTGATATTTGTCACCCGGCCAGTAATATGAGCCTGAATATAGAGATTGGAGAATAATTAAAAATTGATTTATACCACGGATTTAAGTTCAATGACTTTGCGCTACTTTTATTATTTTGGTTGATAGAATATATGATGCTATAAATGATGGGAGCTTTATTGAGGCTCAACAGGTAGATAAGATTTGTGCGGAATAATATGTTTTTTTTGTTTCTCAAAGGTGAAAGGGAAAGTATTTAAAGAACACGAGAAAAATATATGCTCGAGATCTCCCTCCTCCTGGCCACACTCATGCAAGGAAGAATCACAAATACGGAGTCTGGCCAGATGGACAGGGGAAAAACAATGTCCAAATTGTATGAGACATAATTACTGCGTCTCTCCGAGTGCCAAGTGTATAATTGAGGTATGCATTTGCTTAAATGTTATGACTTGACACCGAAACACATGAAATTTGTTAAATACTTTTAAACATACCTATTCCAGACATGTGTGACCTATTGGCCAATGTGTCTTGTACAATTTTGGTCATCACGATTGCTACTAAGTTTAAAAAATGTGTGAAAAAACTAGTCACCAGCTTGTATAGGTCATACAAAATGTGATATTTGAATGTCTTATTATTTTTAATTTTCTATGTATTTTTTAGGGAATAACGTTGATCTTATTGTAAAGAGATACTTAAACAATGTATACAGTAGAACCACTTTTATAATAATATTCCGGTTAACAATTAAAACAATTTGATGGCAGATACTATAAATACTTCTAACACTCAAAATATAACGATTATGCTAAAAATATAGTATATTTACAATGATATGATGGTGGACTTTTATCACATTTTCTCAATGATCAATTTTAGTAGTAATCTCACAACATACATCTGATTATTTGATATTTTTATTATATGGAATGTCTGAAAATTTGAATTATATTATTTATATTTTTATGTATCCATTTTGAATCCATGTAATGTTGATTATTTCCATCATTCCAATATTAGTATGTTTGCTTGTCACTTTTCAACTATATTTTTTATAATATTCAAAATTAAGTTCTTTTTACATTTTGTTTATTTTAGAAAACAATTTTTACAAAACATTTATTCATTTAGAAAAAAAATGTGATTGAAAACAGATTTTATTTGAATTATTTCATATCACTTTAGTAATTTACAAGTATGGCATCTTATGCCTTGTTCACGAGTGATGAGTATTTCATTGAGCAATCGGTCTTGTAACATCTAATTGGTGAGTGATTCTTAGCATTTAAGGAGTGTTTGGTGAATAACTCATTGGTATAAGTTGTTTTAAATGCCATAACAAAGGCAAAATAAACATTGTAAAATATTTATATAGTATCCAGTCCACATTTACTGAATTTGTTTTGATAATATTTTTAATTTTTTTTATATGTACTGAGAGTTTTTTTATAATACTTGATTGTGTTCAAAAAATATTAATATGTCATTATTTTGCCTCAAGAACAATTATAAACACAAATATTTTATTTAATATTTAAGGCAAAAAAAACGACTTATATTCCAATCCTTCTGAAAAGTGACTGAGCACATTTATGCCAACTGTCAAAAATAAGACGTCTTCAGATCTCAGTGCATTTTTTCATAATGATTTGCTATCAACAAAGCTTAAATGTATAACATTGATCGAATTGCTACCATATAAATGATACTCACTCGGTTTGATTTGATATCTGTGACCCGGCCAGTAATACGAGCCTGAATATAGAGATTAGAGAATAATTAAAAATTGATTTGTACCACGTATTTAAGTCAAATAACTTTGCGTTACTTTTATTATTTTGGTTGAAAGTATTTAAAGAACACGAGAAAAATATATGTTTTTTTGTTTCTCTAATAATAATATGTTTTTTTGTTTCTCAAAGGTCAAAGGGAAAGTACTCGTATTTAAAGAACACGAGAAAAGTACATGCTCGAGATCTCCGTCCTCCTGGCCACACTCACACAAAGAAGAATCACAAATACGGAGTCTGGCCAGATGGACAGAGGAAAAACAATGGCTAAATTGTATACGACATAATTACTGCTTCTCTCCGAGTGCCAAGTGTATAATTGAGGTATGCTTTTTCCATTTGCTTATATGTTGTGACTTGACACCAAAACACGTGAAATTTGTCAAATACTTTTAAACATACCCATTCGAGACATGTGTGATCTTTTGGCCAATGTGTCTTGTACAATTTTGGTCATCACGATTGCTACTAAGTTAAAAAAATGTGTGAAAAAACTAGTCACCAACATACATCTGATTATTTGGTATTTTTATTATATGGAATGTTTGAAAATTTGAATTATATTATGTATATTTTTATGTATCCATTTTGAATCCATGTAATGTTGATTATTTAAATCATTCAAATATTAGTATGTTTGCTTATGTCACTTTTCAACTATATTTTTTATAATATTCAAAATTAAGTTATTTTACATTTTGTTTATTTTAGAGAACAATTTTTACAAATCATTTATTCATTTAGAAAAAAAAATGTGATTGAAAACAGATTTTATTTGAATTATTTCCAATCACTATAGAAATTTACAAGTATGGCATGTTATGCCTTGTTCACGAGTGATGAGTATTTGATTGAACAATCGGTCTTGTAACATCTATTTGATGAGTGATTCTTAGCATTTAACGAGTGTTTGGTGGATAACTCATTTATATCAGTTTGGTATATTTATAAACAAATAATATCCAACCCACAAAACACAAATTTTCATTTTCTAAAAATATTAAATAAGCATACTTCAATCTTGCATGTGATATTTCAAGTCATAAAATTTGAATCAGTTGGGTATTACCAAAAAATATCCAATCCACAAAATTCAATTTTTCGTTAACTGGAAATATCGAATAAGCATACTTCAATCTTGCATGTGATATATTGAGGCATAAAATTAGAATTTCACAATGAAATTCTATCTTAAAGAAATTCTCTCTAATATTATTATATTGCATTGTATTACAATTTCTGTGTACACCATACAACCTTTGGTTATATTGCCATGTGGCAATCTCTTCCGACCAATCAGAGAGATGTACAGAAGTCCTAAGGGAAAATCAGACTACAACCCTCTTTTTAAACAAATCAGGTTCCAACGGGAAACAAATCCGGATTGGAATAATGAAAGGGTTAACTCAAATTATCTCAGAGATGTAAAATTTTAGTTAGATATTTTTTGCATATATATTTGATGGAAAACTCTAATTAAAGTGCTTACTAATGATCTCATCGCTAATCTCGCTAAATAACGGTAAACAAAGTGAATCGCAGGCTGGGGGAGCCACTAATCAGATAGGACTGCCATCTATTCACTCTCCTCGGCCATCTACTTTCCAAATTACTTGCAAATTGATTAAATTTGCATTTACACAGTCCAAGTTTAGTACTCATCACATGTGAAGAAGGCGTAAATATTGTGAGAGCATTTAGTACACTCACTTGCCCAGCCAAAAACACATTTATAGCATTGAAACCTTTATAAAAAAAGATTTACGAACAGTAACATTGGCATCCAATATCAAATGGAGTTTATTAATCTATTTTCATTTTTCACATTAAAATGGCTGTATGTTTAAAATTACATAAAAAAAATTGTAAGTTCGATATAAAATTAATATGATTGCAAGTTGTTTTAAATGACATAACAAAGGCAAAATGAACATTGTAAAATATTTATTTAGTATCCAGTCTTAATGGATTATGAGTGATACTCGTATTTACTGAACTTTTTTTGATAATATTTTTTTATAAATTTTTATATATACTGAGAGTTTTTTTATATAACACGATTGTTTTCAAATAATCTTAATATGTCATTATTTTGCCTAAAGAACGATTATAAACACAAACCTTTTATTAAATATTTAAGGCAAGAAATAAACGACTTATATTCCAATCCTACTGAAAAGTGACTGAGCACATACATTTATGACAACTGTTAAAAATAAGACGTCTTCAGATCTCAGTGCATTTTTTTCATAATGATTTGCTATCAACAAAGCTTAAGTGTATAACATTGATCGAATTGCTACTCACTCGGTGTGATTTGATATCTGTCACTCGGTGTGATTTGATATCTGTCACTCAGCCAGTAATATGAGCCTGAATATAGAGATTGGAGAATAATTAAAAAATGATTTATACCATGCATTTGAGTCAAATAACTTTACGCTTCTTTTATTATTTTGGTTGATAGAATGTATGATGCTATAAATGATGGGAGCTTTATTGAGGCTCAACAGGTAGAGAAGATTTGTGCTGAAGAATATATTTTTTTGTTTCTCAAAGGTCAAAAGGAAAGTATTTAAAGAACACGAGAAAAATATATGCTCGAGATCTCCCTCCTCCTGGCCACACTCACACAAGGAAGAATCACAAATACGGAGTCTGGCCAGATGGACAGGGGAAAAAACAATGTCCAAATTGTATATAACAAAATTACTGCTTCTCTCCGAATGCCAAGTGTATAATTGAGGTATGCTTGTTCCATTTGCTTATATGTTGTGACTTGACACCAGAGCACATGAAATTTGTTAAATACACCTGGGCATCGTATAACACGGTCATATGGTTCCACAAAAACGTTGTGTAATACAAATCCGTGTTATACGAGGTTTGAAGTTCATACAAAATTAGTCTTGGCTTTTCAACAAATATCGAAGTTGGTTAACCTTTCCTTCCCTGTGTTGGGTATCTTCTACACGTTGCTTCTAATAACCATCAATATCTCTATAAATATAATAAATAAAAGGTTAAGATTTTAGGTATTCCTCCATAATATATTTACGCATTGATTTAAAAAATAATATTAATAATAATCAGAATTTATCGACTACATCGAGGTGTTTTGTAAAGATCGAAAACAAATTCGCATTTAAACGCTGCGAGTGCCCCGTCTTGACGATAGGTGAATAGTATGCGGGAAGCGCGACACTATATTCGCATCTCACTCTTGCATACTCCACTGAATTGCGAGGAGCTGAATTGTCTCAACGTCGCAAGCAAAGGCGTAAGCGACTGACGTTCCGCGCCACTAGTAGCTTCTAGGCTTGCAAATAGGTTAGACGTATGCCCGTTCCATGAGCGTTTTTTAATGTTTTCAGATGGTTTTTGAATGTTTTCAGCAAATAAATCTCAATTATTATAATTTTTAACTTCAATTATAATTAATTAAGGGGATTATCTATGAATGTTCTTATTTTTCCGATTTAAAATCGCTAATTTTTTATTGCGTACTCACTACCCAACACCGGAGCACGCGTATTATTTTTATCACCGTAAGGGAAGGGTTAATATCCTTTATTTTTTTATTAAACAATCGATAAAATATACATTTACATATTTATTGAAATAACTTTAATAACATACATATAACTAATCATTTATTCATCATCGGTATCACTAACAATTCTACTTGTTCCACTCTTTTTCGAGATCGGTTGTGAGTTTTCACCATCGGAGGACTCGGGAGTATTTTTGGATTTAGCCTTTAAAAATTCTGTTATAATCGATTGTCTCCCTTTAGTATTTAAATCTTTGCGTATTTCGTGATAAGGGGCCAAAATATTTTGTGATTCCCTCTTGAGTTTCAAACTTCTTTCCATTATGGGATCATTTTCTATAACAAAATGTTCTAATTTATCAGCCAATACCAAGCCGTCATTTATTGTTTTTAATGTGAAACATGCGGCTACTGTCATTTATTGTTTTTAATGTGAAACATGCTGTCATTTATTGTTTTTAATGTGAAACATGCGGCTACTTCGCTGCAACTGCTTTCTGAGTCATAAATTATGGTAGGTTCATCCAACATTTTGACTAATTCTTCTTCGTTCAATGTACGATCCTCCAATATTTCTTCGATATCTCGAATATCAGAATCATCAAATCCTTCTCCACCAATATCACGACAAATGTTAATTGTCTTTAGGTATTCATCTTCTATTAGTGGTATAAAATTTTCTCCAGGGACTCCTTTTGGCCACAGCTTTTCCCAGCAAGCATTTAAAGTGGATTATTTTATTTCTTTAACGAATGCAGAAACCATATCGACACAATTTCAAAAGAATTTTTTTTCCAAGCTTGTATAACTGTTAAGATATCATCTAATATTTTTTCAATTGCTCGACGAATATAATACGCTTTAAATGTTGAAATTATTCCTTGGTCCAAGGGCTGTATTATAGACGTAGTGTTTGGTGGTAAAAATAATATTTCAACATTTGAATGTTTTAAATCGAGCGGATATCCTAGTGCATTGTCCAGTATCAATAATATTTTAAAATCAAGATTCTTTTTCCTCATATAAGTTTCTGCATTCTGTATAAAACATTTGTGAAACAATCTTTAAAAATAATAACTGTGGTCTGAGCCTTTTTATTTGCTCTCCAATAAACAGACATATTCCTTTTGTCATATCCTTTCAGTGCTCGGGGGTTTAAAGACCGATTAATAAGTAAAGGCTTCATTATGAAATCTCCGGAAGAATTAGAACAAAAGAGTAGATCTATTCTTTCTTTCGCCACCTTGAATCCCTTCGCATGTTTTTCGCTTTTTGATATGTAGGTTCGATGGGGCATCTTTTTTCAGAACAATCCCATTTCATCCGCATTGAATATCTGGTCTGGTATGTAGCCCTTATTTTGTATAATTTCAGCGAATTCTGAAGTAAATTTTTTGGCAGATTCTATGTCAGCGGACGCAATTTTTCCTCGAATTTATATATAAAAATTGCGCCTGGATTAGTTATGGCGCCTCAGATCGCGCCATGACTAATCCTGGCGCGATCTATTGGTGTACCAAATCAAACATATTAATTAATTTAATTTTTTTTTTAAAACCATGTTATCTAAAGCATGTAGTACAAAAATATGCCACAATTCATCAACCGTGTTATATCAAAACCGTGTTGTATAAACCCGTGTTATACGAGGCCCAGGTGTACTTTTAAACATACTAATTCGAGACATATGTGACCTTTTGGCCAATGTGTCTTGTACAATTTTGGTCATTATGATTGCTACTAAGTTAAAAAAAAGTGTGAAAAAACTAGTCACCAGCTTGTATAGGTCATACAAAATGAGATATTTGAATGTCATACTCTTTTTAATTTTCTATGTATTTTTTTAGAGAATAACGTTGATCTCATTCTTATTGTAAAGAGATACTTAAACAATGTATACAGTAGAACCACTATTATAATAATATTCCGGTTAACAATTAAAACAATTTGATGACTATAAATACTTCTAACACTCAAAATGTAAGGATTATGTTAAAAGTAAAAAATTACAACATCAAAAAAATTGTAAGTTCAGTATAAAATTAATATGATTGCAAGTTGTTTTAAATGACATAACAAAGGCAAAATGAACATTGTAAAATATTTATTTAGTGTCCAGTTTTAATGGATTATGAGTGTTATGCTCTTATTTAGTGATTTTTTTTGCTAATATTTTTTTGTAAATTTATGTATGCACTGAGGGTTTTTTTATAAAACTTGATTGTTTTCAAATAATCTTAATATGTCATTATTTGGCCTAAAGAACGATTATAAATACAAACCTTTTATTTAATATTTAAGGCAAAAAATAAACGACTTATATTCCAATCCTACTGAAAAGTGACTGGGCACATTTATGCCAACTGTTAAAAATAAGACGTCTTCAAATCTCAGTGCATTTTTTCATAATAATTTGCTATCAACAAAGCTTAAATGTATAACATTGATCGAATTGCTAGCATATAAATTATACTCACTCGGTGTGATTTGATATCTGTGACCCGGCCAGTAATATGAGCCTGAATATAGAGATTGGAGAATAATTAAAAATTGATTTATACCACGCATTTGAGTCAAATAACTTTGCACTACATTTATTATTTTGGTTGATTGAATGTATGATGCTATAAATGATGGGAGCTTTATTGAGGCTCAACAGGTAGAGAAGATTTGTGCTGAAGAATATATTTTTTGGTTTCTCAAAGGTCAAAGGGAAAGTATTTAAAGAACACGAAAAAAATATGTGCTCGAGATCTCCGTCTTTCTGGCAACACTCACACAAAGAAGAGTCACAAATACGGAGTCTGGCCAGATGGACAGGGGAAAAACAATGTCCAAATTGTATGTGACATAATTACTGCTTTTCTCCGAGTGCCAAGTGTATAATTGAGGTATGCTTTTTCCATTTGCTTATATGTTGTGACTTGACACCAAAACACATGAAATTTGTTAAATACTTTTAAACATACCCATTCCAGGCTGTGTGACCTTTTGACCAATGTGTCTTGTACAAAGTGACTGAGCACATTTATGCCAACTATAAAAAAATAAGACGTCTTCAGATCTCAGCGCATTTTTTCATAATGATTTGCTATCAACAAAGCTTAAATGTATAACATTGATCGAATTGCTACCATATATGATACTCACTCGGTTTGATTTGATATCTGTGACCCGGCCAGTAATATGAGCCTGAATATAGAGATTGGAGAATAATTAAAAATTAATTTATACCACGTATTTAAGTCAAATAACTTTGCGCTACTTTTATTATTTTGGTTGAAAGTATTTAAAGAACACGAGAAAAATATACGCTCGAGATCTCCCTCCTCCTGGCCACACTCACACAAGGAAGAATCACAAATACGGAGTCTGGCCAGATGGACAGGGGAAAAACAATGTCCAAATTGTATGTGACATAATAACTGCTTCTCTCTGAGTGCCAAATGTATAATTGAGGTATGCTTTTTCCATTTGCTTATATGTTGTGACTTGACACCAAAACACATGAAATTGGTTAAATACTTTTAAACATACCCATTCGAGACATGTGTGACCTTTTGGCCAATGTGTGTTGTACAATTTTGGTCATCACGATTGCTACTAAGTTAAAAAATTTGTGAAAAAACTAGTCACCAGCTTGTATAGGTCATACAAAATGTGATATTTGAGTGTCATACTATTTTTAATTTTCTATGTATTTTTTAGAGAACAATGTTGATCTCATCATTATTGTAAAAAGAGATACTTAAACAATGTATACAGTAGAACCACTATTATAATAATATTCCGGTTAACAATTAAAACAATTTGATGACAGATACTTTAAATACTTCTAACATTAAATAATGTAACGATTATGCTAAAAATATAGTATATTTACAATGATATGATGGTGGACTTTTATCACATTTTCTCAATGATCAATTTTAGTAGGAATCTCACAACATACAACTGATTATTTGGTATTTTTATTATATGGAATGTTTGAAAATTTGAATTATATTATGTATATTTTTATGTATCCATTCTGAATCCATGTAATGTTGATTATTTAAATCATTCAAATATTAGTATGTTTGCTTATGTCACTTTTCAACTATATTTTTTATAATATTCAAAATTAAGTTCTTTTATATTTTGTTTATTTTAGAGAAGAGTTTTTACAAATCATTTATTCATTTAGAAAGAAAAAAATGTGATTGAAAACAGATTTTATTTGAATTATTTCCAATCACTTTAGAAATTCACAATTATGGCATGTTATGCCTTGTTCATGAGTGATGAGTATTTGATTGAGCAATCGGTCTTGTAACACGTAATTGATGAGTGATTCTTAGCATATAACGAATGTTTGGTGGATAACTTATTAATATAAGTTTGGTATATTTATAAACAAAAAATATCCAATCCACAAAATCCAATTTTTCGATCACTGGAAATATTAAATAAGCATACTTCAATCTTGCATGTGATATTTTAAGTCATAAAATTTGAATCAGTTGGGTAAAACAAAAAATATCCAACCCAAAAAATACAATTTTTCGTTCACTGGAAATATTGAATAAGCTCACTTCAATCTTGCATGTGATATTTCAAGACAAAATTTGAATTTCATGCTGAAATTCTGAATTAAAGAAATTCTCTCCAATATTATCATATTGCATTGTATTACGATTTCTTTGTATACCGTACAACCTGATGGTTATATTCGCATGTGGCAATCTCTTCCGACTAATCAGAGAGATGTACAGAAGTCCTAAGGGAAAACCAGACTGTAACCCTTTTTTAAACATATCAGGTTGCAACGGGAAACAAATCTGGATCGGAAGAATGAAAGGGTTATCTCAAATTATCTCAGAGATGTAAAATTTTAGTTAGATATTTTTTGTATATATATACGATGGAAAACTCTAATTAAAGTGCTTACTAATGATCTCATCGCTAATCTCGCTAAATAGCGGTAAACAAAGTGAATCGCAGGCTGGGGGAGCCACTTATCAGATAGGACTGCCATCTATTCACTCTCCTCGGCCATCTACTTTCCAAATTCCTTGCAAATTGATTAAATTTGCATTTACACAGTCCAAGTTTAGTACTCATCACATGCGAAGAAGGCTTAAATATTGTGAGAGCATT
The DNA here is from genome assembly GCA_949825065.1 of Odontocerum albicorne. NCBI lineage: Eukaryota > Metazoa > Arthropoda > Insecta > Trichoptera > Odontoceridae > Odontocerum > Odontocerum albicorne. The sequence goes on from OX463855.1 coordinate 2,561,374, forward strand.
TAGTACACTCACTTGCCCTGCCAAAAACACATTTATAGCTTTGAAACCTTTATAAAAAAAGATTTACGAACAGTAACATTGGCATCCAATATCAAATGGAGTTTATTTATCTATTTTCATTTTTCACATTAAAATGGCTGTATGTTTAAAATTACATAAAAAAAATTGTAAGTTCGATATAAAATTAATATGATTGCAAGTTGTTTTAAATGACATAACAAAGGCAAAATGAACATTGTAAAATATTTATTTAGTATCCAGTCTTAATGGATTATGAGTGATACTCGTATTTACTGAAGTTTTTTTGATAATATTTTTTTATAAATTTTTATATATATGAGAGTTTTTTTATATAACACGATTGTTTTCAAATAATCTTAATATGTCATAATGTTGCCTTAAGAACGATTTTAAACACAAATCTTTTATTTAATATTTAAGGCAAAAAATAAAGGATTTATATTCCAATCCTACTGAAAAGTGACTGAGCACATTTATGCCAACTGTCAAAAATAAGACATCTTCAGATCTCAGCGCATTTTTCAAAATGATTTGCTATCAACAAAGCTTAAATGTATAACATTGATCGAATTGCTACCATATAAATGATACTCACTCGGTGTGATTTGATATCTGTCACTCAGCCAGTAATATGAGCCTAAATATAGAGATTGGGTAATAATTAAAAATTGTTTTATACCATGCATTTGAGTCAAATAACTTTGCGCTAATTTTATTATTTTGGTTGATAGAATGTATGATGTTATAAATGATGGGAGCTTTATTAAGGCTACACAGGTAGAGAAGATTTGTGCGGAAGAATATATATATTTTTTTTCAAAGGTCAAAGGTAAAGTATTTAAAGAACACGAGAAAAGCATATGCTCGAGATCTCCCTCCTCCTGGCCACACTCACACAAGGAAGAATCACAAATACGGAGTCTGGCCAGATGGACAGGGGAAAAACTATGTCCAAATCGTATGTGACATAATTACTGCTTCTCTCCGAGTGCCAAGTGTATAATTGAGGTATGCTTTTTCAATTTGCTTATATGTTGTGACTTGACACCAAATCACATGAAATTTGTTAAATACTTTAAAACATACCCATTCGAGACATGTGTGACCTTTTGGCCAATGTGTCTTGTACAATTTTGGTCATCACGATTGCTACTAAGTTAAAAAAATGTGTGAAACGACTAGTAACCAACTTGTATAGGTCATACAAAATGTGATATTTGAAAGTCATATAATCTTTTATTTTTAATTTTTTTTTAGAGAATAACGTTAATCTCATCATTATTGTAAAGATATACTTAAACAGTGGATACAGTAGAACCACTATTATAATAATATTCCGGTTAACAATTAAAACAATTTGATGACAGATACTATAAATACTTCTAACACTCAAAGTATAACAATTATGCTAAAAATATAGTATATTTTCAATGATAATATGGTGGACTTTTATCACATTTTCTCAATGATCAATTTTAGTAGGAATCTCACAACAAACATCTGATCATTTGGTATTTTTATATATTCACATGTGAGAATCTCTGCCGACCAATCATAGAGATGTATAGAAGTCCTAAGGGAAAATCAGACTGTAACCTTTTTTTAAATATTGTAAATCAGGTTCCAACGGAAATAAATCTGTATAAATTTTTGTATTAATTTTTATATGTACTGAGAGTTTTTTTATAAACCCAAATCTTTTATTTAATATTTAAGTCAAAAAATAAAGGACTTATATTCCAATCCTACTGAAAAGTGACTGAGCACATTTATGCTAACCGTCAAAAACAAGACGTCTTCAGATCTCAGTGCATATTTTTCATAATGATTTGCTATCAACAAAGCTTAAATGTAAAACATTGATCGAATTGTTAGCATATATATGATACTCACTTGGTGTGATTTGATATCTGTGACCCGGCCAGTAAAATGAGCCTGAATATAGAGATTGGAGAATAATTAAAAATTGATTTATACCATGCATTTGAGTCAAATAACTTTGCGCTAATTTTATTATTTTGGTTGATAGAATGTATGATGCTATAAAAGATATGAGCTTTATTGAGGCTCAACAGGTAGAGAAGATTTGTGCGGAAGAATATATTTTTTTGTTTCTCAAAGGTCAAAGGGAAAGTATTTAAAGAACACGAGAAAAATATACGAGTATGCTCGAGATCTCTGTCCTCCTGGCCGCACTCACTCAAGGAAGAATAACAAATACGGAGTCTGGCCAGATGGACAGGGGAAAAACAATGTTTAAATTGTATGTGACTTATAATTACTGCTTCTCTCCGAGTGCCAAGTATATAATTGAGGTATGTTTTTTCCATTTGCTTATATGTTATGACTTGACACCAAAACACTTGAAATTTGTTAAATACTTTTAAACATACCCTTTCGAGACATGTGTGACCTTTTGGTCAAAGTGTCTTGTACAATTTTGGTCATCACGATTGCTACTAATTTAAAAAAATATGTGACAAAACTAGTCACCAGCTTGTATAGGTCATATAAAATGTAATATTTGAATGTCTTATTATTATTATATTTCTATATATTTTTTAGAGAATAGTGTTGATCTCAGCCTTATTGTAAAGAGATACTTAAACAATGTATACAGTAGAACCACTATTATAACAATATTCCGGTTAACAATTAAAACAATTTGATGGCAGATACTATAAATACTTCTAACACTCAAAATATAACGATTATGCTAAAAATAAAGTATATTTACAATGATACAATGATATGAATCTCACAACATACATCTGATTATTTGATATTTTTATTACATGGAATGATTGAAAATTTGAATTATATTTTGTATATTTTTACGTATCGATTTTGAATCCATGTAATGTTGATTATTTCAATTATTCGACATTAGTTTGTTTGCTTATGTCAGTTTTCAACTGTATTTTTTATAATATTCAAAATTAAGTACTTTACTTTTTGTTTATTTTAGAGAACAATTTTTACAAATCATTTACTCATTTAGGAAAACAATGTGATGTATAACAGATTTTATTTGAATTATTTCATATTATTTTATAAGGCATGTTATGCCTTGTTCACGAGTGATGAGTATTTGATTGAGCAATCAGTCTTGTAACATCTAATTGATAAGTCATTCTTAGCATTAAATGAGTGTTTGGTGGATAACTCATTAATATCAGTTTGGTATATTGCAAACAAAAAATATCCAACACACAAAATACAATTTTTCGTTCACTGGAAATATTGAACAAGCATACTTCAATCTTGCATGTGATATTTCGAGTCATAAAATTAGAATTTCATACTGAAATTCTGTCTTAAAGAAATTCTCTCTAATATTATCATATTGCATTGTATTATAATTTCTTTGTATTCCGTACAACCTGATGGTTAAATTGGCATGTGGCAATCTCTTCCGACCAATCAGAGAGATGTACAGAAGTCCTAAGGGAAAACCAGACTGCAACAAATCAGGTTCCAATGGGAAACAAATCCGGATCGGAAGAATGAAAGGGTTATCTCAAATCATCTCAGAGATGTAAAATTTTCATTAGATATTTTTTGTATATATATACGATGGAAAACTCTAATTAAAGCGCTTACTAATGATCTCATCGCTAATCTCGCTAAATAGCGGTAAAAAAAGTGAATCGCAGGCTGGGGGAGCTACTAATCAGATAGGACTTCCATCTATTCACTCTCCTCGGCCATCTACTTTGCAAATTGATTAAATTTGCATTTACACAGTCCAAGTTTAGTACTTATCACATGCGAAGAAGGCGTAAATATTGTGAGAGCATTTAGTACACTCACTTGCCCAGCCAAAAACAAATTTATTGGTTTGAAAATTTTATAAAAAAAAGATTTACGAACAGTAACATTGGCATCCAATATCAAATGGATTTTATTTGTCTATTTTCATTTTTCACATTAAAATGGTGTTAAGTTAAAATTACATAAAAAAAATTGTAAGTTCGATATAAAATTAATATGGATGCAAGTTTTTTTAAATGACGTAACAAAGGCAAAATGAACATTGTAAAATATTTATTTAGTGTCCAGTCTTAATGGATTATGAGTGTTATACTCGTATTTAGTGAATTTTTTTACAAATATTTTTTTATAAATTTTTATACTGAGAGTTTTTTATAAAACTTGATTGTTTTTAAATAATCTTAATATGTCATAATTTTGCTTAAATAAGGATTATAAACACAATCCTTTTTTTTAATATATAAGGCAAACAATTAACAACTTATATTCCCATCCTTGAACTGAAGAGCGACTTAGTGCATTTATGCCGTCTTCAGATCTCAGTGTTTTTTCACAATGATTTGCTATCAACAAAGCCTTAATGTAAAACATTGATCGAATTGCTACCATATATATGATACTCACTCGGTGTGATTTGATATCTGTCACTCGGCCAGTAATATGAGCCTGAATATAGAGATTGGAGAATAATTAAAAATTGATTTATACAATACCATGCAATTGAGTCAAATAACTTTGTGATACTTTTATTAGTTTGGTTGATAGAATGTATGATGCTAGAAAGTATTTAAAGAACGCTAGAAAAATATATGCTCGAGGTCTCCCTCCTCCTGGCCACACTCACACAAGGAAGAATCACTAATATGGAGTATGGCCAGTTGGACTGGGTAAAAACAATGTCCAAATTATATATGAGATAATTACTGCTACTCTCCGAGTGCCAAGTGTATAATTGAGGTATGCTTTTTCCATTTGCTTATACGTTGTGACTTTACACCAAAACACATAAAATTTGTTAAATACTTTTAAACATACCCATTCGAGACATTTGTCCAATGTGTTTTGTACAATTTTAGTCATCACGATTGCTACTAAGTTAAAAAAAGTGTGAAAAACCTTTAGAAAAACTAGTCACCAGCTTGTTTAGTTCATACAAAATGTGATATTTGAATATCATATTATTTTTAATTTTCTATGTATTTTTTAGAGAATAACGTTGATCTCATCCTTATTGTAAAGAGATACTTAAACAATGTATACAGTAGAACCACTATTATAATAATATTCCGGTTAACAATTAAATAATTTGATGACAGATACTATAAATACTTCTAGCACTCAAAATATAACGATTATGCTAAAAATATAGTATATTTACAATGATATGATGGTTACATTTTCTCAATGATCAATTTTAGTAGTAATCTCACATTTAACAAGTGTTTGGGGAATAACTCATTAATATCAGTTTGGTATATTTATAAAGAAAAAATATTGAACCCACAAAACACAATTTTTCGTTTACTGGAAATATTAAATAAGCATACTTCAATCTTGCATGTGATATTTTGAGTCATAAAATTAGAATTTCACGATGAAATTCTATCTTAAAGAAATTGCCCCTAATATTATTATATTGCATTGTATTACAATTTCTTTGTATACTGTACAACGTGATGGTCTTGTTGCCATGTGATAATCTCCTCCGACTAATCAGAGAGATGTACAGAATTCATATGGGAAAACCAGACTATAACCCTTTTTTTAAACAAATCAGGTTCCAGTGGGAAACAAATCCAGATTGGAATAATGAAAGGGTTAACTCAAATTATCTTAGAGATGTAAAATTTTAGTTAGATATTTTTTTTAAAAACTCTAATTAAAGCGCTTCCTAATGATCTCATCGCTAATCTCGTTAAATAGCGGTAAAAAGAGTGAATCGCAGGCTGGGGGAGCCACTAATCAGATAGGACTGCACTATTCACTCCCCTCGGCCATCTACTTTCCAAATTACTTGCAAATTGATTAAATTTGCATTTACACAGTCCAAATTTAGTACTCATCACATGCGAAGAAAGCTTACATATTGTGAGAGCATTTAGTACACTCACTTGCTCAGCCAAAAACACAGTTATTGCTTTGAAAACTTTATGAAAAAAGATTTACGAACAGTAACATTGGCATCCAATATCAAATGGAGTTAATTTATCTATTTTCATTTTTCACATTAAAATGGCTGTAAGTTAAAAATTACATAAAAAAAAATTGTAAGTTCGGTGTAAAATTAATATGATTGCAAGTTGTGACATAACAAAATGCAAAATGAACATTGTAAAATATTTATTTAGTGTCCAGTCTTAATGGATTATGAGTGATACTCGTATTTACTGAATTTTTTTGTGATGTACTGAGAGTTTTTTTATAAAACTTGATTTCAAATAATCTTAATATGTCATAATTTTGCTTAAAGAACAATTATAAACACAAACCTTTTATTTAATATTTAAGGCAAAAAATAAACGACTTATATTCCAATCCTACTGAAAGATACTGAGCACATTTATGCCAACTGTCAAAAATAAGACGTCTTCAGATCTCAGTGCATTTTTTCATAATGATTTGCTATCAACAAAGCTTAAATGTATAACATTGATCGAATTGCTACCATATATATGATACTCACTCGGTGTGATTTGATATCTGTGACCCGGCCAGTAATATGAGCCTGAATATAGAGATTGGAGAATAATTAAAAATTGATTTATACCATGCATTTGATTCAAATAACTTTGCGCTACTTTTATTATTTTGGTTGATAGAATATATGATGCTATAAATGATGGGAGCTTTATTGAGGCTCAACAGGTAGAGAAGATTTGTGCGGAAGGATATTTTTTTTTATTAGTTTCTCAAAGGTCAAAGGGAAAAGTATTTAGAGAACAAGAGAAAAATATATATTCGTGATCTCTCTCCTCCTGGCCACACTCACACAAAGAAGAATCACTAATATGGAGTCTGGTCAGATGGACGGGGGAAGAACAATGTCCATATTGTATGTGACATAATTACTGCTTCTCTCCGAGTGGTAAGTGTATAATTGAGGTATGCTTTTTTCATTTTGTGACTTGACACCAAAACACATGAAATTTGTTAAATACTTTTAAACATACCCATTCGAGACATGTGTGACCTTTTGGCCAATGTGTCTTGTACAATTTTGATCATCACGTTTGCTACTAAGTTTAAAAAATGTGTGAAAAAACTAGTCACCAGCTTGTATAGTTCATACAAAATGTGATATTTGAATATCATATTATTTATAATTTTCTATGTATTTTTTAGAGAATAACGTTGATCTAATCCTTATTGTAAAGAGATACTTAAACAATGTATACAGTAGAACCACTTATTATAATAATATTCCGGTTAACAATTACAACAATTTGATGATAGATACTATAAATACTTCTTACACAAAAAAATAGCAATTATGCTTAAATATGGTATATTTACAATTATATGATGGTGGACTGAAACTTATCACATTTTCTCAATGATCAATTTTAGTAGGAATCTCACATCTGATTATTTGGTATATTTATTATATGGAATGTCTGAAGGTTTGAATTATATTATGTGTATTTTTATGCATCCATTTTGAATCCATTTAATGTTGATTATTCCAATCATTCAAATATTAGATATTTGCTTATGTCACTGTTCAACTATATTTTTTATAATATTCAAAATTAATTTCTATTACATTTTGTTTATTTTAGAGTACAATTTTTAGAAATTTACATACATAGCATGTTATGCCTTGTTCACGAGTGATGAGTTTGATTGAGAAATCGATGTTGTAACATCTATTTGATGAGTGATTTTTAGCATTTAACAAGTGTTTGGTGGATAACTCATTAATGTCAGTTGGGTATATTTATAAACAACAAAATATTCAACACCACAAAATACAATTTTTCGTTCACTGGAAATATCGAATAAGCATACTTCAATCTTGCATGTGATATTTCGAGTCATAAAATTAGAATTTCATGATAAAATTCTATCTTAAAGAAATTTTCTCTAATATTATTATATTGCATTGTATTACAATTTCTTTGTATACCATACAACCTGATGGTTATATTGCCACGTGGCAATCTCTTCCAATCAATTAGAGAGATGTACAGAAGTCCTAAGGAAAAACCAGACTGTAACCCTTTTTTAAACAAATCAGGTTCCAAAGGGAATCAAATCTGGATTGGAATAATGAAGGGGCTAACTCAAATTATCTCAGAGCTGTAAAATTTTAGTTTGATATTTTTGGCACATATATTCGATGGAAAACTCTAATTAATGCGCTTACTACTGATTTCATCACTAATCTTGCTAAATAGCGGTAAAAAAAGTGAATTGCGGGTTGGAGGAGCAATTGGACTAATCAGATAGGACTGCCATCTATTCACTCTCCTCGGTCATCTACTTTCCAAATTACTTGCAAATTGATTGAATTTGCATTTACACAGTTCAGGTTCAGTACTCATCACATGCAAAGAAGACTTAAATATTTTGAGAGCATTTTATACACTGACTTGTCCAGCCAAAAACATATTTATTGCTTTGAAAACTTAATAAAAAAAATTACGAACAGTAACATTGGCATCCAATATCAAATGGAGTTTATTTATCTATTTTCATTTTTCACATTAAAATGACTGTTAGTTAAAAATTACAACATCAAAAAAATTGTAAGTTCGATATAAAATTAATATGATTGCAAGTTTTTTTAAAGGACATAACAAAGGCAAAATGAACATTGTAAAATATTTATTTAGTATCCAGTCTTAATGGATTATGAGTGTTATACTCGTTTTTAGTGAATTTTTTTGCTAATATTTTTTTATAAATTTTTATACTTATTTTTTTATTATTTTGTACGAGTTTTTTTATAAAACTTGATTGTTTTCAAATAATCTTAATATGTCATAATTTTGCTTAAAGAACGATTATAAACACAAACCTTTTATTTAATATTTAAGGCAAAAAATTTACAACTTATATTCCAATCCTTGTACTAAAGAGCGACCGAGTGCATTTATGCCAACTGTCAAAAACAATACGTCTTCAGATCTCTGTGCGTTTTTTTATAATGATTTGTTATCAACAAAGCTTATATGTATAACATTGATCGATTTGCTACCATATATGATACTCACTCGGTGAGATTTGATATCTGTAACCCGGCCAGAAATATGAGCCTGAATATAGAGATTGGAGAATAATTAAAAATTGATTTACACCATGTATTTAAGTCAAATAACTTTGTGCTACTTTTATTATTTTGGTTGATAGAATGTATGATGCTATAAATGATGGGAGGATATTTACGATGTGTATGGTGAAGATGCTATGAATGAAAGGACAGCTCGTCGATGGTTTTTGCATTTCAAAGACGGTAATTTCGACTTGAAAGACATGGAGCGTTCCGGACGACCAGTGGACTTCGATGAGGACCGCTTAAACCATATTATTCATGAAGACCCCGTTCAAACCACCATAGAATTGGTTGAGCAGATGAATTGTAGTCACATGACTGTATACCACCATCTTAAATCAATGGGAAAAGTCCAGAAGTTTGGCGCTTGGGTTTCACATGTTTTGAGTGAAAACAACAAAAATCAACGTTCGACAATTTCTCCTGGTTTGCTCGCGTGTCATCGAGCTACGCGTGTCCACAAGCAAAGTTTCCTTTACCGCATCATTACTGGTGATGATAAATGGTGCCTGTATGTGAATATGAAGAAACGGAAAGAATGGGTGAGTTATGGTCAACAAGCAACGCCCAGAGCGAAACAAGGTTTGCATCCGCGCAAGATGATGATTTTCATCTGGTGGGATTGGCAAGGCGTCATCCAGTATGAGATATTTGAAAACAATCAGACAGTAAACGCGAAGCTATACATTCTGCAAATGCAGCGGCTCAACACTGCAATTCAACAAAAAAGGCCGGATTGGCAATATGGGGTTATTCTGCGACACGATAACGCCCGCCCTCATATCGCCAACATTACGAAAAATGCCATTCAAACGCTTGGTTGGGAAGTCCTGCAGCACCCTCCATATTCTCCAGACCTCAAATTATCTTAATATATCATAATTTTACTTAAAGAACGATTATAAACACAAACCTTTTATTTAATATTTAAGGTAAAAAATTAATAACATATATTCTAATCCTTGTACTGAAGAACGACTGAGTGCATTTATGTCAACTGTCAAAAATAAGACGTCTTCAGATCTCAGTGCGTTTTTTTTCATAATGATTTGCTATCAACAAAGCTTAAATGTATAACATTGATCGAATTGCTACCATATATGATACTCACTTGGTGAGATTTGATATCTGTCACCCGGCCAGTAGTACGAGTCTGAATATAGAGATTGGAGAATAATTAAAAATTGATTTATACCACGTATTGGAGTCAAATAACTTTGCGTTACTTTTAACTATCATAAAAAATGAGACTGGGTTATAAGTACTATTCTATAATGTACGGATCAGTAGCAATTTACTTTACAATTAAATCCATTATTGATATCTCATTCTAACTCAATTTTTAAAATATATGTTTTAGAAAATTTGTTCTACGGTGTATTATTTTATTTATCAAGATGTCCATATTTGTGTCGACGCTTTTCAAACCCAGGTATGTCCACATTATGACATTTTTGAGATAAATATACCAAAATGTAGCTTATGTAGTCCTAGATAAATCTGCATTTTTCAAAATAAGATATCTCCTCGTAAAATCAATGCAAAATGGTGATTGAAATAAGAGTTTTATTCAAACTCAGATATGTCCGCGAGGTGGTTTTTATGAAAGTCAGACATGTTTATTTAGATCAATCAGAGAGCGCCATCATTCAAGATGGCCGATCGGTTGTAGCTTAGTCGTACTGTCAACAACAATCAAACTCGGGTATGTCCATGCGATGGGTATGTCCAAATTGAAATATTATGTTTTATTATCTCTACTGACTTGAATTTCTAGGGATTTTTTTTGAAAATATAATGTTATCTATAAAGGAATTCTCAAAAAGACGCATAATTTTTATATATATATAGTTTTCAGTGGTCAGGGACAAAATACAGTTTGGCTCGGTTTGAACTTGCGTGGACATACCTGGGTTTGAAAAGTGTCGACACATTTATCCTATAGAAAAAAAGTAACACATCTCAATTTTTATTATACAATTTATGAAACCTTTCTTTTTGAAATACGCTAGATTTTCAACATGAAATCTGCTACACATGTGCAATAGATATGAACCATTAAATTAGTGTCAAATAATAAACATATTTTTCAATGTAAATAAATAAATAATTTGATGACCTCCGTGGTCTACTTGGTAAGACACTCGAGGGGTTTCAGGTTCAATTCCATACGTTACACATTCAAATTCAAAGGACAATTTTATATAACACCGTTTAGAGATCAAACTCTCCTCAAGGGCGCTCTAACTTGGGACTTGAGCTCACTATTATAAAAGAAATCACGTCTGGCAGCTATAGCAGCGCCCAAGCGAATAATATATGACACTTTCTTTGTATACAATATAACTTTATAGGATTATTACTATGTAGGAATGTCTTCCAATCAACCAGAAAGATGTTTATAAGGCCTTAAATGAAAACCAGATAGAAAAGCTTTTTTTTTACATCTGGGTTCCAACATTTATCAAACCCGCAACCTCCTGGTCAGAAGTCAGATATCTTACCAACTAGACTACAGAGTTCTCTGGTAAAAATACTGCTCCACTCATGGTAATATTCCCAATACATATAGTAATGAATTACAAGATACATGCCTACTTCAGTGGTGCTTTTCTCGAAGGCATGATTAATGGGGCCACGATATTGTCTCCCACGCATGCTATTCAACAGTTCCACATAACCAATTCGGATAAATCGAATGATACAAAACAAATAAATGATTCAATAATAAGTAACTGACAAGTTTTGTTCTTGCTGACAGTTAACCTGAGGTGGTATATGTGGGTTTACTTTTTATTTTGTTTTCTGCCATACGTTTTTTTATTTTTTTATTTATTCTTTAATCTAGATATGGGGGGGTGTGGGATGGAAGCCCCCTGATGCCCTTGCGGTCGGGCTCGCCCTACATTGGTGGGGTGTACCTCAGCCGGGGGAATGTTTGTGGGATGAACTGGACCTTTTAATGTTTTCTCTATTGAATGTATTTTTTTATGTCATCTATTTATTTTCTGTGTTTTTTTTTATCTTCTTGTTCTACGTGTTCAAGGGTGTGTGCTGAAAAACATCTGGTGTCCCCGTGGCTGGGCTTGCCCTATATTAGTGGGGTGTATCTTGGCTGGGGGGGTGTTATTAGATGAGCCTAGACCTTTTGATAGCTTCTGTTTTTTAATGTATTCTATTTTAATGTGTTTTTGAAATGTGTCTAAATGTATTATGTACATACTATGTTGCTGTCAATAAACCTGTATTTATTTATTTATTTAAGTTGAATAGTTTGTGATTGATGTTATTGTACTCATTAAATGAAAATAGGTTGTGTGTGTGAATTGTGATTTTTTTTTAAAAGAATAGACATGACCGAAATCATAGGTATCCTTATACCCTCGAACACTAGGCGGAAAAAGTGTCTGTGTTGTTCGAGGGGAGTAGCACAGCGCGGGGCTCAAACCGACGACCTTCCGCATGGAAGTCCAGTGCGTTACCGCGCGCCCATGCACCTGATTAGATTAATGAAGTGGAGAAAGTGTATAGTTTTCATTACCTGTGAACTTCTTGGCAGGCTCAGAGTACCACGACATGCTGTTGATGTCCCTTGCCACGTTGCGGATGGGCATAAGCATGCGCTGGATGTAGTCATCGGATGTGATCCTTAACGGCATAATGGGCTCGACGTATCCATATCTAATCCCATTTTTGACATATTAATTCTTTAATGATATGAAAGAGATTATACTTGAGAAAATTTAGGATGCTCCCTGTGACATTTGAAATGTCATATCTCAAAGAGATGGGGTAAAATGTTTTTTTTTTTACAAATCGAATAGCTTTTTTATAAATGGAAAAATTGTTTTTATGTAAGCTGATATTTTAATTCCTAATTTTCATTAAACTGACTTTCTAATGTATTGTATGATTTGTATATATCTTTAAATAGGCCAAGATCCACTATGAATCAATACTAATTACGAACATTTAATTTTAGGTATAAAAAAATTGAATATCCAATTATCGTATACCCCATCCCTAGCCAATGCAGACTAACGTAGTCACTTTTGACGAATGTCACCAAATATTATTTAATTTTAACAAACTGCCATATCTTTGCTGATTTGTAACAAGATGTATTAATTTGTCATTATTGTTAGTTTTATGTAATGTATTTACCTAAATAACTTGCTATTTATTAGAATCGAGGATTATATTAAAGTTGATAAAATAATTAAAATTACAGAACGTCGTTACAATGTTGTATTGGGGCATTTTATGAACTGTCACAGGGACCATGCTATATTTTCTCAAGTACTGTAAAATAACCAAATGTGCTTTGTGTTATTTTGGTTTTAAGCAAAAGGCATTTAATCTATGTATAATACCAGTTTTAATCAAAAGGCATTTAATCTATGTATAATACCAGTTTTAAGCAAAAGGCATTTAATCTATGTATAATATCAGTTTTAAGCAAAAGGCATTTAATCTGTGTATAATACCAGTTTTAAGCAAAAGGCATTTAATCTATGTATAATACCAGTTTTAAGCAAAAGGCATTTAATCTATGTATAATATCAGTTTTAAGCAAAAGGCATTTAATCTGTGTATAATACCAGTTTTCTCATTTAGGTCTATGAGATACAGAGTATTGTACAAAGCAACACAAAAGATACAAACTACTTTAAGAAACATGAAGAGATGTATACCAAAGCAACACAAAAGATACAAACTACTTTAAGAAACATGAAGAGATGTATACCAAAGCAACACAAAAGATACAAACTACTTTAAGAAACATGAAGAGATGTATACGAAAGCAACACAAAATATACAAATTACTTTAAAAAACATGGAGAGATGTATACCAAAAAACTACACCAAAAGAGACTGTTAACATAATGAAAATTTTGTTTTCAAACTAGACTCAAAGGCATAATTTAGACTATACATTTTTTTTAATGGAGTTGGGCAAGATATGTAATAATAATAAGGGTGTGGGCTGAAAAACATCTGGTGTCCCCGTGGCTGGGTTCGCCCTATATTGGTGGGGTATATCTTGTTATTAGATGACCCCAAACCTTTTGATAGCTTCTGTATTTAATGTACGAGTATTATCTGCAATTTATGTGTTTTAGAAGTGTTATTTAAATATATTTTGTACATACTATGTTGCTGTCAATAAACTTATATTTATTTATTTATTTAATAATAAAAGGATAATTTATATAGTGCCATTTAGAGAGCTAACTCTCCTGAAGGGTGCTCTAGCTCGGGATTTGAACCCACTTCTATTGACAGATTAAAAATATTACATAATAAATATAGCATACATAAGGTGAGTGTAAGGATAGGAAGGTAGTGGCTGTAACCATTAGATTGAGAACTTCCCCAAATCTCCATATTTCCTGAAAAACATATTTGGTAAACTTACCAAGGAAAGACGAACTACAAAGGAACTTTTATAAAGGGTCTTTCAAATTGAGCGGTTTTTTAAATTCTTGGATAAAACACAGATGGCGTCGCGAACTTGCCAACTGGGTCTTGTGACATTTGAGAAGTGTAACGTATGACATTTACAATAATGGAGTCGTATATAATACAACAACGCATTCAAATTGTTGAATTATTTTATGTATTGTAATCTCCGGAAACGGTGATGTTAATTAGCCACCAAGATCATGTGATCTGAATCACAGTCCGAAGTCTCCAAGTCCGAACTCCGCACTGTGCCACTCTTTCTCTTTCGTTATATCTATTCTTTAAGAAAAAAAGACATGGCAGTGTTTTCCGATCCTATCACTTCCGGTACAGCGATGTGTCCGGTGAGTTTGCTGGTACGCAACGGATCACTCACTTAACACTTGCCTTACTGTGCTAAAAAATTCCGCCAGCCACGGTGCTGGACGCTAAGCGTCCAGTGAAAAATGCATATTTTAAATTAAAATTATACAAAATCTGCTAGGTTATTTTTTTTAATTAGCTATAAAAATCCTTTTATTATGTATTAAAATGTCGAACAATCAAATAAAATATAAGTCCTGGTCACTCGCTATCCATCACAGGGTGGCAAGTGTTAAAGAGGAGAAAATAAAGAAAGAAACAACACTCAACAGCACAGCTTTGCTATCCAACTGAATTGACAATGAAATGGCGAAGGAATGCCCAAACTGTTTTAACGCTCCCTTTTTAATTTTACTGACAACATCCTCTTTAATCATGCATTGATATCCCATTGAAAATATTTTTACGCATGTCATTATATAAAGAAATAAACTTACTTAGCCACCGTGGTGTACAGATTGGGCACAACACTCCTAGCTCTTGGCACTGGAGCGTGGACCCTTTGCAAGAGAGATATGGTCTGGGCACGGATTTTCCTTTTCTCATCTTCCCAGTCCTGCAAAGGTTTTACATTGTTAATTTTTTATTGCAAAATTATAAAATGTAATAAGAGAAATTTATGTAAAATTAACTAACATCTGGATTTACATTATCTATGGCTCATATTATGGTTCCGTTAAGGGACAAGAATCTCACTGAGTATCACAAATGGAATTTTTTCAGAAAATCTAGGATGGGTCGTGTGGCGTTTTAAACGTCATGTCTCAAAGGGATGGGGTAAAACCTTTTTTTTTTTACTAATCGAATCCTTTTTTTATAAACCGAAAAATTGTTTTACTCTTAACTGACGTTTTAATTCCTAATTTTCATTATACTGACTTTCTAATGTATTGTATGATTTGTATCTTTCTTTCAATAGGCCAAAATCCACTATAAATTAATACTAATTACGAACATTTCATTTTAGGTATAAAAAAAATCGAAAATCCAATTATCGTATACCCCATCCCTAGCCAATGCAGACTAACGTAGTCACTTTTGATAAACATCACCAAATATTATTTGATTTTAACAAACTGCCACATTTTTGCTAATTTGTAACAAGATGTATTAATTTATCATTATTGTTAGTTTTATGTAATATATTGACCTAAATAACTTGATATTTATTAGAATCGAGGCTTATATTAAAGTTGATAAAATAATTAAAATTACTGAACGTCGTTACAAGGTTGTATTGGGGAAAATTTGTCAACTGTCAAAGGATCCATCCTAAAATTTCCAAAGTATAGTGATCAAATATATGTCATGTATTTAAGCTTAACTTAATGAAAACACACATCTGATGTCTAGTTATTTTTGACAGGTGGCATTATTGCACTGCAAGTGTTTTGCATATTATGTGAGTTCTTAATGAAACACACATCTGATGTCTAATTATTTCTGACAGGTGGCATTATTGCACTGCAAGTGTTTTGCATATTATGTGAGTTCTTAATGAAACACACATCTGATGTCTAATTATTTCTGACAGGTGGCATTATTGCACTGCAAGTGTTTTGCATATTATGTGAGTTCTTAATGAAACACACATCTGATGTCTAGTTATTTTTGACAGATTATTGCACTGCAAGTGTTTTGCATATTATGTGAGTTCTTAATGAAACACACATCTGATGTCTAATTATTTTTGACATGTGGCATTATTGCACTGTGTTTTGTATATTATGTGAGCTCTTAATAAAAACACTGAGATCTGAGGTCTCCTCATTTTTACAATTGGCATTATTGCACAGCAGGTGTTTTGTATATTATGTGAGCTCTTAATAAAAACACAGATCTGAGGTCTCCTCATTTTTACAATTGGCATTATTGCACAGCAGGTGTTTTGTATATTATGTGAGCTCTTAATAAAAACACTGAGATCTCCTTATATTTTATAGCTGGCATTTTTGCACTGCAAGTGTTAAGCATTTATCTGAG
Source organism: Odontocerum albicorne (assembly GCA_949825065.1). Taxonomy (NCBI): domain Eukaryota; kingdom Metazoa; phylum Arthropoda; class Insecta; order Trichoptera; family Odontoceridae; genus Odontocerum; species Odontocerum albicorne. The sequence continues at coordinate 2,578,256 of OX463855.1, forward strand.
TTCTCAATAAAAACGCTGAGATCTGAAGTATAAATTTTTTTTACTGTTAGTATTAGTGCCCATCGTTGGTATTAGTGTTTTACATGTTATGTGAGAGTTTTTAAAAAGTTACACATAACCTAACAATAATATTTTGATAACTAATTTATTATAAAACACCTTAAACACAAACAACTTATCTTTTGAGATTATATTTAAGTGTTCTTTAGGACTTGGTTATAATTTATTAACTAAGTTTAGATTACAATGTCAATAAATCAATACCTAACTCATCTACAGGCTGTTTTTTTGGGTGTGATAGGATTTTGAATTGGCCGCCAAGATCGTGCGATTTAACGCCTCTAGATTATTTTCTTTGGGGTTATGTTAACTCACAGGTTTACACCGACAAACCCTCGATGAATTTGAGGCCAACATTTGTCGTGTTATTGGCGCCATACAGCCGGAAATGCTCCACTGAGTCATCGAAAAAATTGGCATGATCGAATTGGCCAGTGCAAAAGAAGCCGTGGAAGCCATTTGAACGATATCTTGTTTAAATCATAAACGCCATGAAATATTCTTTCAAATTAAACCTTCAGATCCATTTTTAGTTTATTAGTTGTTTTATTTTATTTTAAAGTTCTATCGTTCTTAATGGGAAACCCATCTTATGATGTGTACACAAGAGGTACATAAGAGCCAGCCACGGTCAACATATGGATGAAATTATGTTCAAACAATAATTGTCATTAAACAACCTATCAATTGAATTCAAATACACGGCCATTTAAATAGTTTATATGTGTTTTATTTCAAAAACAAATCCTATCACACCCAAAAAAACACCTTATACAATTCATAAATAAAAAATATTCGGTACAATATTATTGATATCCAACATAAATGAAATTCATCACACTGCGGTCACCCAAATTAAGAGTGTCGAGTTATAGTTGAAAGAGATAAACACACTTGTGTGAGATTATGGGCGTGGTAAACGCACAATTGATATTTTTAACTCTTTTCTTAATTTGGGGGACCACTTCATTTTCGATCTCCGTGGCCTAGTTGGTAAGACTTGTCTTCCGACTCGGAAGTTATGGGTTCAATTCCCGTTGATACCCAATTTTTATAAAGGGTGCCATACTGGTTGTTGAACGCCTTTGAGGAGAGTTTGCTCTCTAATCAGCGCTATGTAAATTGTCCTGTTATTATTTACTTCAGGCCATTTTAAACATATTTATGGTTGATTGTAAGAGATTCCCACATGGCAATAAACCTGCCAGATTGTACTCCTCCTCCGTGGTTGCAGTCCTAAGACTGGTTTGCAGCAATTTCAACTATTCTCCTCCATTCCCCCCTGTCCTGTGCGGCTCTTTTTAAATCTGTATATGTTGAGCAGCGCACGTCCACCAACAGGTCCTCCAGGTACTCTCGGCGTGAGCGTCCCCTAGAGTTTGTCCCCTCGGTCATACCCTCCATTATGGCATGCAAGAGGCCCTCTTGTCGTATTATATGACCGATCCATCCTGCACACCTTTCGGACAGGATCCTGAGCAGGTGCCTTCCTCCTTCGATTCGTTGGAGAACCTCTTCATTTGTGATGCGGTCTCTCCAGGAAATTCCTAATAGTCTTCTATAGGACCACATCTCAAAAGCATCTAGTCTTCGTCTATCTCTTTCGGATAGGCACCATGTCTCGCAGCCGTACATCAAGATACTCCATACATAGGTCTTGATGAGGAGTATTCTCAGTTTTAGGTCTATATTATTTGATTCTATTATTTTCGACCTTTTATTAAATGCAAGTCTAGCCTGATGTATACGGCTGTCGACCTCGCTCTTGGACCGACCGTCCCGTGTTATTTTGCTCCCGAGGTAGACAAACTCCTCGGTGTTCTTTAGTGGTTTACCCGACATCACTATTCTCATCTGGTGTTGCGCTCGGCCTATTGCGATTGCAATAGGCCGAGCGCAACACCACCAGGCCGATTGCGATTGTACTATATACAACAAAATCTTAATTCACTACAATGATGGATTTCAAAACTGAATTAGATATCTTTTACTTTGTGCTTAAAACAGACGTAAAAAAACGTACTTAAAACTTAATCTATCAGCGATACCCTTACAATGGTATCGCTGATGGAGTAAGTTTTTAAATGGTCGTTCGTCCTCCAATAAAATATTTTCTACAGCAATTATGGAGTAGTACCTTGGCGGTGTTGGAACAGAGGAACTCCTCGGCGGCGCTGTAGCCGATGGCAGGCCTCGTTTTGTGCTCTATGCGGTCCAGCTCTCGGATGATGACGGAGGGACGCACTCGGATGGTGACAACGGCATGGGGTGACGCGCGCGACATGAGCATGCGCCTCTGGGTCGTAATCGGCCAGCGCCCGGGGTAGAATGCCGACACTACATGGCTCTGGAATGCATATACATAATTTTATATACCGAACAGCTGATGGAAAAAACGTGGTCTTAGCAGAAGGAGGAGAAAAGTATGTAAGTAATATATTATATGGAGATCAGTGCATGAAAGAAAATGTATGGGATGGCAATGTTTAAAAAAACGTCAATGAAGACATCAGTGAATATGTACGAATGTAGATAAGTGTGTAGAGATAAAAAAAAATAGAGGAGTTATGTTCTCTCTGCCTACCCCCATGAAGAACACAGGGGAGTGACACATATGATAAATGTATTTATGTAATAAATAGAATATGGTCTTTATGAATGTTGAAACTCAAAAGTTATCCATCGCATTTTTTTGGACATTAGAAATATGAACATATCTCCTTAACAGAGTAGGTAGAGAGGACAGAGTGGTCAAAATTTCCTATTTCGACACACATTATTAGTTTCTTTTACATCCATACACCTTCTTATACAACTCTTATGATTTTTCAGGCTTTCTATATTTCCTTCTTTCAAAATATAATTCACTTGATCGTACAATACTTTCCTTGGTCTTCTTCTCTCACTCTATATATACTCGAATTTGTTTTGTTATACTCAAGAAAATGTAGCATGGTCCCTGTGACGTTTGAAATGTCATGTCTCAAAGGTATGGAGTAAAATCGTTTTTTTTTTGCAAATCGAATAGTTTTTTTATAAATCGAAAAATTGTTTTTCTCTAAACTGACGTTTTAATTCCTAATTTTCATTATAGTGACTTTCTAATGTATTGTATGATTTGTACCTATCTTTAAATAGGCCAAGATCCACTATGAATTAATACTAATTACGAACATTTAATTTTAGGTATAAAATAATCGAAAATCCAATTATCGTATACCCCATCCCTAGCCAATGCAGACTAATGGTGTGACTTTTGACGAACGATGCCAAATATTATTTGATTTTAACAAACTGACACATTTTTGCTAATTTGTAACAAGATGTATTAATTTGTCATTATTGTTAGTTTTATGTAATGTATTTACCTAAATAACTTGCTATTTATTAGAATCGAGGCTTATATTAAAGTTGATAAAATAATTAAAATTACTGAACGTCGTTATAAGGTTGTATTGGGTCAAATTTGTGAAACGTCACAGGGACCATGCTACATTTTCTTTAGTCTTTGTACTTACCCAAACCGTATCAGAGTGGTCTTCTTCATCGTACTCAACATACCCTTAAGATCACATTCATTCCTTATCACAAATTGCCACTTGATAATGAAACTTAGTCAGTAAATAATATCACTAGTTATATTTGCTGCACTTATTTGTTCACAAAGTGGATGTCACGAGTACGTGGATATCACTGTTAAGTGTATTTAATACGGGACACAAGTGATACATGGTTTGCTCTTATATAGGGCAAGACAAACTTGTAACAACACTGTACAAAATATATTCAGAGCATTGTGACACAGAGTATTGTCAATATAGTGAATAGAAAATGTACCCACATATCAACAATCACGAGTACGTGGATGTCACGAGTACGTGGATGTCATGAGTACGTGGATTTCAAATTAGATCATTTTGATTATTTTATTTTTAAAGGATAAAAAAGGAAACCTTGTTTTAGTGAACTTTCGGAATAAGTCATCCGTGATAAAGCCTTATTTATTCGAGTATAGTTATAATTGTCTCTATTATTTGGGGTGGTGGGGAAAAAATTGACCCTAATAATCTCCACCAAAAAATATGGGATAAAATTAAAACAAAAATTCAAAATTATCATATATCATACACCTTTTATTTAAAATACGACAGTATAGAATAACTTTGTTTTCACCCTGTTAAGTGGTGCTTAGCAAATTTTACAACATTAGCTTATCATGGAGAGATGTAAAATTGACACCATGACTAAAAACTCACTCTAAATATTAAAAAAAAAAAAAAATACACGTAAAACTACAGCTCAATGCTTTGTGACACGAAAATACTAAATTGAGAGTATAAAAAAACGAGTACGAACAATAAATTAGTCGATGACGTGATGCGCTCGCCCGCTTGCATTAGAAGTAAACATTGATCTATACTACCGGTATTTCTGGTTGATGACTTGTTTATAATTTCTTCAGTTTTAATATCTGCTACATTTAAATTTAATATACAATAATTTACAACATCTGAAGGCCAGCTTTCTAACAAAGTCATAGGTATGTGGTTTTTTATCAAATAAACACATAATAAACCCCAACAATTTATCTAAGGCTGATACTAAACCTCGTGACAACACTAAATTAATGAAAAAAGACCTTCAAATAAAACCAATCCGTAAACAAACATTGCAACCACAGGGCCACCGTTCTAACAAAGTCATAGGTATGTGGTTTTTTTATCAAATAAACACAGAATAAACCCCAACAATTTATCTAAGGCTGATACTAAACGTCGTGACAACACTAAATTTATGAAAAAAGACCTTCAAATAAAACCAATCTGGAAACAAACATTGCAACCACAGGGCCACCGTTCTAACAAAGTTATCTGTGTTTTTTTAATCAAATAAACACAGAATAAATCCCTACAATTTATCTAAGGCTGATACTAAACGTCGTGACAACACTAAATTAATGAAAAAAGACCTTCAAATAAAACACAGTTGTAACAAAGTTATCTGTGTTTTTTTTATCGTTAAGAATTAAACGTAATACTTCCAGGAATATTTTTTTAAATTTCGTATACTAAATAAATGTATTCTGCCAAGCTCTCAAGGTGGGTACAGTGTGCCATATTTATATCTTGTCTTGGGTTATATTTAGTAGCCGAGTCATAAGCCAAGAATTCTCTCGACTTTTCATCGCGGCCACTCATAAAGTGCTGGGCGAAGAGATGTTCTCTCGAGACTACAACGAAAACGAAGGTGTTGATATTGGCTCGGCCGTTATTTGCGATAATCACGCTGTCTTCTCGTTCGATAAAATAAAACATTAACTATCTGCGGTGACAAATTTGAATAAGAAAATTGCATTAGTCCACTGTCAGTTAAATTATTTATTTATTTTATACTCAATTCTAAAACAATCTGGCGGGATTATTTTACCAGACAAATATGAATAAATTAAGTTACATCATCGCAAGGAAATATTAATTACTACTAGTTAACAAATTTTAACTTTTTGTCTGTAACGGAGATTAAATTTGCCGATTCTTACTAAATCGACCCTGCTGATTACGAAAATCACAGTGAAAAGTTTGTAACACGTAAATTTTTTGTGTAAAAGGAGGGGGAGTGTTTTAATAAAATAAGTACGTTTTTGCGTATTTCAAAAGTCGTAATTACAGCAATGAAAATAAATAAATTCCTGAAAAACTAAATTTAGACACAGAATACAATGTTGTTACATAGGAAAATAAAAAAAGCAGAATAAAAGCGGGAAGTGTATTTTCAGTGACATTCGATATTCTAGATTCTGGTAACTGCAAGAGTTCTTGTACAACTGCAAGAGCTCTCGTAATTGTCGGCTTTATTATTACCTAGGAAACCACTAACAACTCTTCCAGAGGCTTTCCAAGCTTCTAGTTCTTCAACATTTAATTTTTTTTCGAACTTTTCATCTTTCAAAAGTTTCAGTTTCAGTCAAAAACTAATTTCAGGTTTTTCTCTTAAAAGGTACGTGATGGAACATTTTCAAGTTCATATTCGTTATCAGCACATAAAAATTAACCTAAAATGGCCGTTTTCACCCTGGTAACAAAAACCTTGTTAACTAGTGTTATAGTCAGTTTGTAGAAAATTCATGAATAATATAAATACTAACTTTAAAGTAGCATAACATCAATTGATGGCCGAAGGAAGGGATGGCGGAGAGGAAAGTCAAATGGAGAATGAAACAAGTAACATTACTTACTTGAAATAAAGAGTTTGCGCAATCTTTTTTTGAAACATACCAATGGTGGAACAAGTCTAACATTAATTTTTAACTGGTTCCAGAGTCTCACTGTATATTCAGTTCTTCCCTTCTAATATTTGAAAGGAAAATACTCAGAAAAATATTCGGATCCATACAGGAAAATGGATCTTGGAGAGTGAGATATAATGAGGAGTTATACAGCATATACAAAGAGCCCAACATTATAAAATACATCAAAATTGGGAGGCTACGTTGGACGGGGCATGTAGCAAGAATGGGAGAAGAGAGAATGCTTAACAAGGTACTCTTTTCCAAGCCCCAAGAAAGACGTAACGTGGGTAGACCAAAGCTCAGGTGGATGGATGGGGTGCAGAGTGATACAAGCGTGATTGGCATCAGGGGCTGGAGGAATGCATCCCAGGATAGAAGGGAATGGCGACGACTGCTGGAGGAAGCCGGGGCCCACAATGGGCTGTAGTGCCATTGATTGATTGATTGACTGTATATTCAGTAAGGCCGAGGCCACACCAAAATGTTTCGTTAGGTGCTAACCTAGATTTTATGTGACTTATATACTAGGTGACTTCATGCCTGGCCACACAAAAGTGTTACGTACAAATTCATTTGACAGTTGGGAGCGGTTGAGTCAACACACGATGTCACTCTCAAAACTAACCAATTTCATTACAATTTACCATTTTTATTTACTTTATGTGCAACTTCATTCCAAAGCGATTTTATTACAGGTACATTTTTGTATAATTTGCTCGATGGGTTCCACAAAAGCTCCCTTTTTTACACAGCTATCATTAAAACTTCCGCCATCTTGTAAACTAACCAACACGTCTGTTCGCTAGGAGATTCACTCGATGACTAATCGTCATGCAACGTGGCGCGAAGCGTGCAGTGTGGCCACTGCGATAGTATGCGGTACGTTGGTTCGCTAGGATATGTCGCCTAACTCGCAACATAGCTCTAAGCATCATCATCACTTCCTGTGTGGCCGAGGCCTAAAGGATGCAGTAAAAAAAGAGAAGCGGTGAACTAGGAAAGTCAATAAACAAGATATTTACATGTCCTCAGTAAGATACAGACAAAAGCCTAGTTTACTGGGGTCACGACAAATGACAGACAACTAACCCAGATCCAAATATTATAATTCGAGAAGTGCCCACTTGAAATTACTTATAAGAAATAATGTCGTTATAGTTGGTACCGAAGAGAGAAAAAAATGAAAAATTCGTAAAATGGCGGCTTTTTGGAAAAAAATCATTTTTTACCCATTTTCAATGTTTTAAAGTTTTTAAAAATAGTAAAAGAATAGTTTTGAATTTTCCAAGGTAGGGACGATATAATAATATTTATCAAAGTTTTATATCAAAGTTTTATATCAAATTTAAAGTCAATCGGTTACATTTAAATTTTGAGATTTTATGTCGACCAGGTCGAAAAAAGTAGTTTCGAGAAAAACGCGTTTAAATTTTTGAGATTATTGTCCGAGTCATACCGGTGCGGCGTAATTTCTGCCTTATTTATAGCTATAACTTCGTAAATATTGGGAATTTAAAAATTTCCTTTTGAGAACATATTATTAAAGGTCTAAACTTTAAGAATATGTAAAAAAATGTTTTTTTTTCAAATTTCTGGAGAAAAGGAGAGTTTGCTCTCTAAACGACACTATGTGAATTGCCCCCCCTTAAGGAGAGTTTGCTATCTAAACGACACTATGTAAATTGCCCCCCCTTAAGGAGAGTTTGCTATCTAAACGACACTATGTAAATTGCCCCCCCTTAAGGAGAGTTTGCTTTCTAAACGACACTATGAAATTGTCCCCCCTTAAGGAGAGTTTGCTCTCTAAACGACACTATGTAAATTGTCCCCCCTTAAGGAGAGTTTGCTCTCTAAACGACACTATATAAATTGCTATTTTATTATTGTGTTAAATATTAATATAAAAAATCCTGCCTCAATTTTTCGGTAATCGTTATTGAATATTATTTTCAATTGAAATACCAGATTTTATTTTCAATTGAAATACCAGATTTTTCAACAACTACATAATTTGAAACTAATGCACCTTTCTCCTCAGCTCTTAAAATATTTTGGCCAGTTACTAATAGTTTATTCAGACTCTATGAGTGAATAAATGCTGTAAGCCAAGTGGTAAATGATGCTTTTACGACATTTAAAATACTTTCACCTCCGGGACGAGAGCTAATTAATTGTTATCTCTACAGTTGAGACGCATAACAAATATTGACAAGCGATATTTTGCAATGTGTATAGTACGTGTCAAGGTGATGAGCTGGCGATATAGGCCGCATAAACATAGAATCGACTTTAATAGTACAGAAAATATTTTGCGGCCATCTGGATCAATTCGCAGACCACATTTTGTGGAACCCTGATGAAAATCGAGTTAATAATTCCTTAAGGGATCAACGTTCAACCTTACACCGGTACGCGTACATCTTTGGAACGTCTATACTTCAGAAATTCTAGAATGGGTCCTGTGACGTTTTAAACGTCATGTCTCAAAAGGATGGTATAAAATCGTTTTTTTTTTACAAATCGAATCGTTTTTTTATAAATCGAAAAATAGTTTTACTCTAAACTGACGTTTTAATTCCTAATTTTCATTATACCTACTTTCTAATGTATTGTATGATTTGTATATATCTTCAAATAGGCCAAGATCCACTATGAATTAAAACTAATTACGAACATTTAATTTTAGGTATAAAATAATCGAAAATCCAATTATCATATACCCCATCCCTAGCCAATGCAGACTAACGTAGTGACTTTTGACTAACGTCGCCAAATATTATTTGATTTTAACAAACTGACATATTTTTGCTAATTTGTAACAAGATGTATTAATTTGTCATTATTGTTAGTTTTATGTAATGCATTTACCTAAATAACTTACTATTTATTAGAATCGAGGCTTATATTAAATTTCATTATAACTTATCATCTTTATTTACTTTCTGTGCAACTTCATTCCAAAGTGATTTAATTACAGGTACATTTTTCTATAATTTATACAATACACAGCTGTCATTAAAACTTTCGCCATCTTGTAAATTAACCAACACGTCTGTTCGCTAGGAGATTTACTCGATGACTAATCGTCATGCAACATGGTGCAAAGCGTGCAGTGTGGCCACTGCGATAGTATGCGGTACGTTGGTTCGCTAGGATATGTCGCCTAACTCGCAACATAGCTCTAAGCATCAAGCGAGGCTCTTTCTTGTGTGACCGAGGCCTAATTCTTTTGACACTCAGGTCTGTCACCGCCGAAGAAGGAATCCCTTTGAACAGTTCCTTCTTTGACTCTGCATGAGGTCATGCTGACAATAAATAAAGAATATTTCGATCTTCTAATGTATAATATGGTAGATCGCGCTGAACGGAAACTTGTGTAGTACCCTACGAGTATAAGAGCGTGGGTGGTAGTGGGAGCGAGCTGAGTACAATGAATATGTAAATGTTTAGTAGAATACATTTCAGGCAAATCTCTATTGGCACAGCTTCATTGTGTCCACTCTTAAATAAAATAAATAATTATGTTGTTATGTCGAAAGTCAGGAGTGGTAAAGATGGAAAATGCGAACTTTCTTCATCATTTTATACAATGAATTTTATGCAATGATAGACTTATCAAGCTGATATATTTACGGGATGGAACGTCCTAGTGACCTCGTTCTTCTCTTGTGCATGCACTATGTACCTAAGGAATTTAGACCTCATGAACCCTTAATATATAAACCAAAGTCGCCATGTGCAAAACAATGATTAGAACAGTGGTGGCATATGGATGCGAAGCATGGACACTGACTGCTAAATACGCAGAGTTGCTGGATGCCTTCGAGAGAAGAGTACTACGTAGGATCCTGGGCCCCGTGAATGACGGCGAAACCTGGCGAATACGATACAACGACGAGCTATATAATATCTACAAAGCTCCCAGGCTATCTGTACATGTCAGACTGAACAGATTGAGATGGACCGGACATGTGCAGAGAATGCCGTCATCGCGAGCACCCAAAAGAATCCTGAAGGGACACCCGAGTGGGAGAAGGAGAGTGGGCAGGCCGAGACTGCGATGGGAGTATGAAGTTGAGAGGGACGCAACCCGGCTGCTACAGGCGCAGGATTGGAGGGTCGACGCGGAAGACAGGAGGAGTTGGAGGCGAAGATTGACGGAGGCCAAAGCTCGATATGAGCTGTAGGACCATCGAAAAGAAAGAAAAGAGCCCTTAATATATTCATTTTAGTGAAAGAGATAACTTTATATCTTTTTTATTTGAGAGCGTAGGAGCAACCAAATTAAGATAACGATTAAATACTCGTATTTAGTTTTTGAAATTCCAAATGACCGACATGTACAATGTTATATTTCTACACTTATTGTTTATGGATCCTATTGATAAGACAGTTGACCCTAGAGTTCATTTTATGGTTAAAAAAAAGATAAGCGTCCATCCATAAAACTGTCCACAGTAAGATTTAGGATTAAAATGCAGTCATATTGGAATCAACCCGTATGAGAGCTTGTTTATTTTTTTCAATTGAAATGTTTACGTGCAATAATTTATTTATGAAAAGTTCGATTTGGTTCAAAGCCAAGAAATGGAAAAAACTAAGGAGTCTTGATGCCTTGACATTAAATAAAATGATAAAAATCAGTATTATTTTCATTCGTTGGAAAACATGTGTAGGATGTTGTAATTTAGTGACATGTCCAGCTAACTAATTTTTTTTATCAACTACAGAATAGTGAGGAAATAATTCATGATATTTACTACTGTCCAACTCGATGTGTAGAAACGAAGTCTGAATATTGAAAAAAAGTGGAATGAGCAAAATAAACGCGTTAGATAGACTACTAGAAGACAGCTTGATAGTCTAGAGAAGCTGTTAAAATTGAGGGTACCAAATCGCGTGGACGAGCACACACCAAACGAAATGATCTCATAAAGGGTCCTGCCATCGAGTTCTTACATGGCATTTACAGAGTGGCTCAGTATCACTTGTCAAAACTAGTATTGTATCGGACGTATGCGTCAGGCAAAACATATGATGGTGGAACTTTGTCAGCCAAAACATATGATGGTGGAACTTTGTCAAAACTAGTATTGTATCGAACGTATGCGTCAGCCAAAACATATGATGGTGGAACTTTGTCAAAACTAGTGTTGTATCGGACGTATGCGTCAGCCAAAACATATGATGTATTTGTTTTCCTATTTGTTATTTGGTACCTTTATGATATGATATTTTGATGTATAAATTCTTGGGTATTTTTTGATTATTTGTATGTAAATTTTATGTTTGTTGAGGTCGGTGCTTTGCCATGACCGTAACTGAAATGTTCCTTATGCGTGGCCATCGCGAGACAGTATCAAAAGTCGGCCGGCCCATGCATGCGAAAACTTGCGATAATTGTAATATTTTGAAAGTTATGACGGCATGCACGGACGAAAACAGGCACTTGCGATAAGCGATTGGCCGCACATGAGGAGCACCAAACGCCTTAGAAATACATTATCAGTTCACTCTGTCTACTGCCTTTTACTTGCGACCATCTACTACCTGCTAAAGAGGAATCTATTCATCCTGCTACTTTTCACCGTGAGCCGAAATCTCCGAGCATTGAGCGGCAGCCATCCACCTATTGCTAGTCTTTTACGATGCCGTACAAGTATTATGGAAGAAAGCGGATTGATTTCAAACTTCGTTTCTTTGTATTCAATCCCTTAATGGGGTGTCTCCATTGTGTCGTATCATTTGAATCTGTGCCAGAGAAACGTTCCTTCGGAGAGGAGAACAACTTTGAAGATGATTTCGTCTTCATCTAACAAACTGATTATTACGAATCTATCTTATGACATGTCTTTTGTCGTTGCTGATTATGTGGCGTGGAATGGCATGCCTCTAAGTGTTATAAATGTGGTTGCAGTGTATAGCTTAAGGGAGATCCTGAAGACAACCCTTTTTGGGAGGTCTCGTTAAAATGTATGGTTATATACGTGTATGAACACTACACACATACACAACATTCCACTTAAAGTCTTCCCTTGGTAAGTTTTCTAACATATTTTTTCTGAACATGCAGATGGAGAAGTACCTAATGCAATGGCTGCAGCTACCACTTTCCTATCTTTTCACTATATTTATTTTGTAATATTTTATTCTATCAATAATAATAGTGGGTTCGAATCCCAAGCTAAGGTACCTTTGAAGAGAGTGTGTGGCTCTTAATGGCACTTTATAAATTTCCTTTTATTATTATTATATTAATAGTTATAGCTCTTTTATTGTTTTACAGACAATAAACACTGAGAGAATCAAAATATTGTAAAACCAAAAGAAAAAAAATTGCTTAGTTGTTGTTTATTACGTTAAGTTCTCCCTCCATTTACCTTGTTCCCTTTCGCTACACTTCTTTCAATATCCCTTTCAACTCACCCATCACACACTTAAACACACTGCTCAAGTATTTCAAATAATAAAAAAAAAACCTTACCTTTGTTGTATAGGTTGGGTAATATCTCAGTGGTACAGTCTTCTCAGTTTCAATATCGCCATTCGAAGAGGACAGTCATGTTGAAGAGTAGAATCAGGCGTGCAGCAGCAGGTGAGTTCCACAAGAACATCGAGAGTTCCATTCCAGGATCAGGGATATTGATGAAAGCACATTATCATTAATACTGTATTCCTTAATATTTTATTGTTGAATTTATCATATTTATGTCTTTTTTTGTCTACTAGGGATGCCCTCCTATAGGTTCCCACCCGTTCGAGCGGACCGGTTGTTAGAGTTAACAGCCTCATGCCGAACCGGTTTATAATTAAATACGGACAGATAAATTTAATGTTAATTTATTATATATTCTCTAGTCTTTAAAATGACGAAGTTAATAATCGAATGGCCTCAGCCATCACCTTTCTATCTCTACACTCGACTTATTTTATTGATAATATTTTAATCTCAATAATTGGAATCCGAAGTTATGGAGAGTTTGTTCTTTAAACGGCGCTATTTAAATTGTCTTTATTAGTAGCATTATAGAAACATATTTTTTGACACTTTGAAACATGTTTTTTTTTCATCCTTACTACACCATTGAAATATTTTTGTGTTGAGATATTTTTACCTAGTTTGCTGGCATGTATCTATTGTACACACCTACAAAAATGTTAATGAAAAGAAATAATTTAAAACTGCAAGTAAAAACTATTTAAAATAAGGGGTTTAGGAAACCGGTTGATATTTTTTAGGAGACTTCACTGTACTATTTTAGGGGACTTCACTGTACTATTTAGACTCTTTCAACAGTTAAGGAAGAAATCATAATTTAATTTTAAACATCATGCACGTAAAGTGAGAAACCATTTTTTTTTGGCTAAGAGTTATCAAATCAAAAGCAGCTATAGCTTCAACTATTAATGGATTGGATTATTTATGTATGAATTTCACGTGTTTAAGTCAGCTGTCTCAGAACAGACAACAATCCTAGTGAATGTGATATAGACCAGTGCTCCGCAACCGGTGTGCCGTGGCACACTGATGTGCCGTGAGCCGGATACAGGTGTGCCGCGGTCAAATTCAATGTATTTGACATTTTACAATTTTTCATTATGTATTTAATACACAATGACAAATTATTTTTCATAATATTGTCTATTTTTCAAAATGTTGTATAGAATAATTATTATAACTAAATAATTTTTCAATGGTTCCCCAGCGCCTGGTGCCAACTGTTGAAAACTGCGTATTGTGCTTTGTACACACCATGGCCGCACCAAATTGGTCATAGACAAAGAAAAATGACCCTTTTGCGGGTCGCTGAAAACTCATGCGCATGCGTTATACTGCATTTGCAATTTGCGTTTATAGTTTTATGTATGTATACTTTTCAAATAAAAAACAAAAATTTATTTTAAAATTTGTGTATCAATTTAATACCTATATATTTTAGCTTTTGGTGTGCCGCGGAATTCTAGGAAGAATTTTGGTGTGTCGTAGGGGAGAAAAGGTTGCGGAGCACTGATATAGACCGTTGATCTTGTGTAGATTAAAATTAAACCAACATTTGAAAATTAATAATAGATAGATACCTTCCAAAAATCGCCATTTCGACTAACTCAAAATATTGAAAGTTGATAATTATTATCAAATATTTTAAACTAAAAAATACCCCAGGGACTTAATTGATAAAACGCTTGACTTACACCAATGTTCGATTGCCGATTCTTCTTTAAAAATAGTCCCCATTCAGGCAAAATATTTCGTTTGTTAACAATATTCACACGCCGAAGTGAGCGAGAGTTGTTCCCTTTACACGTGCAGTATTAAAACCAACACTTGCAATGACGAACTTTGAGTTCTGTATCTACTCAAATAGTTCTGAACGCAATGTCTAGATCACTAGGGGCAAATACTATTTTGTATCCCGATCACGCTCTTCAATCACCAATCAGGATATTTTGAAAGATAGCGCACGTAAGTATTGTTACCAAACGAATTATTTTACTATATTGGAACACTAATTATTTTTTTTGGGTACCATCGGATATCAAACTCTTTACTTCCAGATGAAAGTTCAGCGTCTTTCCGACTAGACCACGGAGTTCGTAATGATGGAATTGAGTCTTAGACATTAAGATTTTTTTTTTTCGTAGTATTCTACAAATGTGATTCCAACTTTGCTACAAATGTGATTCCAACTTTGCTACAAATGTGATTCCAACTTTGCAACAAATGTGATTCCAACTTTGCTACAAATGTGATTCCAACTTTGCTACAAATGTGATTCCAACTTTGCTACAAATGTGATTCCAACTTTGAAAAATTGTAGAATTTTTTTTATTCAATCCACAGATTATCAAACAAAACACTAATTTAAATTCTAAAATCATTTTAGTATTGAAAACTGTTGGAACTTCTGCACAATAATGTTAGTTATGCTAGCTTATATATGTTATGTTGCAGAATATTTTTAGATTTTACATAATTTTTAAATGTATTGGGTGTTAACATAAGTTGTGTCCGTTTTTTCCAAATTTAAAAATGAGCACCAAAAGTAAAACAAAATGGTAAATGTTATATGTCATTCGAAAGAAAATTTTCTGCACTATAAAATATTGTGTTTGCTTTTACGTTACATATATTATTTTATTTGATTACAAGCCTTCGAAACGGAATGTCAAGTAAACGATAGTAAGCATTTTCGACACCTCCTTCAGTTCGCGTTCAATCGAGGAAATAAAGCTGCCAAAGCTGCTCGCGATATTTGCGAAGTGTACGGTGAAGATTCTATGAATGAAAGGACAGCTCGTCGATAGTTTTTGCGTTTCAAATACGGTAATTTCGACCTGAAAGACATGGAGCGTTCCGGACGACCAGTGGACTTCGATGAGGACCGCTTAAACCATATTATTTATAAAGATCCCCTTCAAACCACTGCAGAATTGGCTGAGCAGATGAATTGTAGTCACATGACTGTATACCGCCATCTTAAATCAATGGGAAAAGTCCAAAAGTTTGGCGCTTGGGTTCCACATGTTTTGAATGAAAACAACAAAAATCAATTGTCGAATGTCAAAAATGCTCACTTTCGTCTACTTGACATTCCATTTTGAAGGCTTGTAATCAAAAAAAATAATATGTGTAACGTAAAAACATGTGTAGCTTGATGACGCGCGAGCAAACCAGCAGAAATTGTCGAACGTTGATTTTTGTTGTTTTCATTCAAAACATGTGGAACCCAAGCGCCGAATTTCTGGACTTTTCCCATTGATTTAAGATGGCGGTATGCAGTCATGTGACTGTAATTCATCTGCTCAGCCAATTCTACGGTGATTTGAAGGGGATCTTCATGAATAATATGGTTTAAGCGGTCCTCATTGAAGTCCACTGGTCGTCCGGAACGCTCCATGTCTTTCAGGTCGAAATTACCGTCTTCGAAATGCAAAAACCATCGACGAGTTGTCCTTTCATTCATAGCATTTCCACCGTACACATCGCAAATATCGCGAGCAGCTTTGGCAGATTTATTTCCTCGATTGAACGCGAACAGAAGGAGGTGTAGAAAATGCGCACTTTCGTCTACTCGACATTCCATTTTTTTAAGGCTTGTAATCAAATAAATAATATATGCAACGTAAAAGCAAACACAATATCTTGTAGAGCAGAAAATTTTATTGGATGACGTATAACCTTTACCATTTTGTTTTACTTTTGGTGCTCATTTTTAAATTGAAAAAAAAACGGAAACAACTTATGTTAACACCTAATATTTATTGAAAAGTATTAATAATATTTTTAATTGCAATTGTAAAGCAATCATTCGTGTAAACAGTGCGCATAACTTTTGTTTTGGAATTAAATTAGAAAATAACTTGAAGAAAATTTTGCATTTGTATATAATATATGTGTGTATGTTTGACCATATGCATTTTGGCACAATGCCTACATTTTAAAAGCATGAAATAAAATGAGAGTTTTTATTTTCACATCAAAGGAATCTTGCATAAAGTCGGAAAACAATTCAACGAGAAAAGCAACATTTCACAAAAAACTTAAGCAGCTATGATCTTATCAAACCAACCTCTATCAATTATAAAGTGGATATCCTTTGGGTTGATCGTTGCGTACAAACGTAACAGGGTTACATACAAATTATTTGAAAATCTCTCAAGTCAGGTCGTTTTGTTGGCTGCATTTTACTGCTAGTTAATAGAACGTTGAATCTATCTTTCTATAATACTGCTCTCATAAGCAAAAACGCAGCTTATGGCAAAAGTTAAGTTTTGAGAAAACTGCACTTTTATGTTTTTCATTGCTGCTTAAAAATGTCGTGATTCATAAACAAAAAGCAGTAAAATGTTAAACGCATAGGCACCTGCTGTCTTTTTGCTTATGAATCACATTTTATTGTTTTTTTGCTTAGAAAAACCTAGTATTTTGTAAAATTAAAAAAGACATGTCGATTTTTGTGTTTAAATAAATGGTTTTCTGTACTTTTATTTTATGAATTATAGTTCAGAATTTGATATGGAATATTGCCTCATACTTAGTTAAACTTTCTGTTTTTTTCCCGTTAGCTGCGTTTTTGCTTATGACGCACAATAACAGTCAATCACGGCATTTCTGAAAGATTTTTTTCTATAGCAATTTACGTACTCCTATAATAAACTATATATATTAACTATAGTAGTTTACGACCTCCCTGGTAGTTGGTAAGACGGCTGTCTTCCATGTCAAGTGTTGTATGTTCGATTCATATTGGAACCCATTTTTTCAACAGGATTCTAGAGCAGTTTTTACTTTGACTTCTGTTTTTAAATATTCCAATTCTCTAGCTTTTTAAAAACTCTGGTTTTCAACACATACATACCATCAAGCCATTTATCTGTCGGGGTAGGCAGAGATGAAAGGGTGCCAAACTTTCCTATCACGACATATCATACATCTTTTGTCTGGCATACATTCATACACCTTCTACGATTTCTCTGACGTTTTACATTTCTTTCTTTCAAAATATAATTCACCTTATACAACTATACTTTCGTCTGCTTTTACTATGCATTCTATTCAAATTTGCACTGCTTTATCAGTCTTTCTTCGTTAATTCGTCTCACGT
Organism: Odontocerum albicorne; assembly: GCA_949825065.1. Lineage (NCBI taxonomy): Eukaryota > Metazoa > Arthropoda > Insecta > Trichoptera > Odontoceridae > Odontocerum > Odontocerum albicorne. The sequence goes on from OX463855.1 coordinate 2,596,211, forward strand.
TTCCAAACCATCTAGCTCTTTTCCATCATCCTCGACACATCAGCCTTAAGTTCACATTCTTCCTTAATCACTTCAGATATACATACTCAAGAAAATGTAGCATGGTCCCTGTGACGTTTGAAATGTCATGTCTCAAAGGGATGGGGTAAAATCGTTTTTTTTTTGCAAATCGAACCGTTTTTTTTTTATAAATTGAAAAATGTTTTTTCTCTAAACTGACGTTTCAATTCCTAATTTTCATTATACTGACTTTCTAATGTATTGTACGATTTGTATCTATCTTTAAATAGGCCAAGATCCAATATGAATTAATACTAATTACGAACATTTAATTTTATGTCTAAATAAATCGAAAATCTAATTATCGTATACCCCATCCCTAGCCAATGCGGACTAACGTAGTGACTTTTGACGAACGTCGCCAAATATTATTTGATTTTAACAAACTGCCACATTTTTGCTAATTTGTAACAAGATGTATTAATTTGTCATTATTGTTAGTTTTATGTAATGTATTTACCTAAATAACTTGCTATTTATTAGAATCGAGGCTTATCAATATTAAAGTCGATAAAATAATTAAAATTACTGAACGTCGTTACAAGGTTGTATTGGGGCAAATTTGTGAAACGTCACAGGGACCATGCTACATTTTCTTTAGTATAATACCCCGTGTGCTATTCTAAGTGCAATTTTTCTACATAATTTATTTGGCGCTTTTCAGTATTTTTTTTATATGAGCTGGTAAATTAGTACATTTTAGAAACATTATATTTTTTACTCATCTACATAAAGTATGAAACAAATTGCATACTTCTTGTCTATTGTTGATTTAACACCCTTAAATACATACTTAAATGGAAAATTTAGATAAGAAAAAAATATTTTAAATATATGTAAATTAAATTTAAAAAATTAAATAGTTAAACCTTTAAAAAATATTATTTATATCCAACAATTTCCAATAAGTAATTTTTTTAAAAGCCTTATGTATTAATTATAAAAAAAAAACTTTTCACAATTTTTTTCAACGTATCTTTTCTATCTTCAAAATATTTTTTTCTTGTCGTGTCATATTTTACTTTACGCTGATTAAATTATCTTGAAAGTGAATATAATCATTTAATAAACTTTTCAGAAAATTCCTGTCAAGAGGTATAATGCGATACGTATAATGTGGCTGAGTGGATTTCAAGACACTGCCCTTGATTATGATAGGAACATTTAAAAATGATTATTTAAAAAAAAATACCAGACATAAAAATAATGAAACTTACCTTCAACATTCGTTTGAAAATTTTAATAAAAACCAGTTGATTTTAAGGAACAAACATTCCCTACTTTTTCTGTGTCGCATTATAAATGGTTATATCGTCATGCAAAACTAATTTATCTCATATATTACAATATTTATAGTTCAGACATTAACATTGTGAAGGTTTAAATACATTGTAATTTGTTTTTTTTTTTCAAACACTGTTTATTCGACTTTTTGTAATGGTATAACCCTACCGGTTTTAAGGCTTTCGCCTCATAATCAGTCTTGTTTGTGCTCCCTGATAGGGTTATACCGTTACAAAAGGTGGAATAAACAGTGTTTAATAAAACAAATTACAATAATTTATCTCAGTTGAACTCACTACAGGAAAACCTTTTTGAAATGTATATTTAAGATAAAGTTTATTTGTTAAATAAAATAGTTTTTTTAGGACATTAACAATCTCATTTTTAAGTTTTTTTTTCTCTCTTTAAAGTGTGTTGAGAGAATGTAGTTGTAATCCACAGCTTTTATTCTACACAAATGTAAAACCACAGCTTTTATTCTACACAAGTGTAAAACCACAGCTTTTATTCTACACAAATGTAAAACCACAACTTTTATTGTACACAAATGTAAAATCACAGCTTTTATTCTACACAAATGTAAAACAATGTTGAATGAATAGATTTTCTGTTGTGTTATACTCGTATGTATAAATTCCAGTAAACTGAATTAAAAAAGGAATTTCAGTTTAAAACAAAATTAGATGAACTCTTTTGCGCTTTGCATGACGATTTAACTGTTGATATAATTGGGAAATATTTTAAACTGACCAATTATTTTATTCGGTTATACACTTTACAAACTGTCTCTTATTTTAGTTTAGGTTTATCAATCTCTTAACAACACTCGTAAACAAGATAATTAAAGAGGTGCAAGAAAGCTTAATGGGACATCAGCCATTAGTAATATGAGGAAACTGGGGCAGAGGGATATTTAAAGGAAATTTGGGTCAATCGGAGCAATAAAATGAGATCAAAACCTTTGTGTATCAGTTTGTTCAATACCAAAGCAACCATGAAATAAAACTCCAGTTTATCATTAGCCAAATTAACTTTATTAAAAAATTTCGAATACAATAAAAAAACTGAACTATGTCATTATTAAAAATGTAAAAAAAAACAATAAACGTTTAAAAATACACACTTCGGAAAGTATAAAAAACTAATAAAGCAGTCTGCCTATTATAACGAACCCGTCAATTTAAAATTATAAAAAAATCTTCACGTAAATTTATTTTATTCAAAATCATCCCCACCCGAACAACTCACTCGATTATTAATAATAAACACAAATAAAGAAATATATTGAATCTTAAATTTTAAAACACGTTTTTTTTAATGAATTTTATTAAGTTTCATAATTTTTATACTACAAACAAATTGTTAAAATAAAGATTTTTAGTTTTCTTTTTAAATAGTATTTTTTATTTTGTAATAAATATAAATTCGACGGGTTCTTATTAAAGCTTCGATAAAAGCACTTACATGAAATTACGAATCATCATCAAAGAACAAATTTTATCGCGTACGTAAAATTTTCAGATTTTGTAATAAGAAACATAAACAACCCTATTTTTCGTCAATACTGCTTGAAATGTTGTAAATTTACTATAAAATTCAAGACAGTTCTTAGAACTTTTAACCCTTGGTGTGACTGAAGAGTAAATATAATTGCGTTTTTCGTATCATCGAATTGAAACATTATCTCAAATAATATGATATTGGTATGTATCGTTGATAAAATCAAAATATTTTCCAGTATCGATGTTTTATCGTACATAGGGTGTTTAGATCTGTGTTGTCTGTTATACTTCAGAAAGTCTAGGATGAACCGTGCGACGTTTAAAACGTCATGTCACAAAGGGATGGGGGTAAAATCGTTTTTTTTTTATAAATCGAACAATTGTTTTTCTCTAAACTGACGTTTTAATTCCTGTATCTTTAATGTATCTTTAAATAGTTTTAATGTATCTTTAAATAGTCCAAATATCTTTAAATAGTATTAATCCACTATGGATTAATACTAATTACGATTTATGTATTTAAAAAATCGAAAATCCAATTATCGAATACCCCATCCCTAGCCAATGCAGACTAACGTAGTGACTTTTTGACAAATGTCACCAAATATAATTTGATTTTAACAAACTGCCACATTTTTGCTAATTTGTGACAAGATGTATTAATTTGTCATTATTGTTAGTTTTATGTAATGTATTTACCTAAATAGCTTGCTATTTATTAGAATCGAGGCTTATATTAAAGTTGATAAAATAATTAAAATTACTGAACATCGTTACAAGGTTGTATTGGGGCAAATTTGTGAGCTGTCATACGACTCATCCTAGATTTTCCGAACTATAGTTATGTGACTGATGATTCGAATTGATTGTGTATTCTCTTAAACGCGGTAAGAATAGTGACGGTAGTTGGTTCCATAAGGAAGACGTCCTGAGGATGTTGAGCTGTAGCTGGCGTTGTAGCTGCCCGGTCCATCGCCGCTGCGAGAGGACCTCTCGGTGGAGTAGTTGTAGTCGGTGCCTGGGCCGGTTCCCCTGCGACGCTCCACGGTGCTGGTGTAGGAAGATGACCTGGGGGCGGCTCCGCTGGCGGTGGTCGAAGCCAGGTTGCTGGAGTAGGAATAGGAGTACTGTTCCTCAGCCCTCCTGGGCACCCCAGGATTGTCCAGCACGACGTAGTGACGTGGCGTCTGCAATAGCATGGCAACGTCAATCAACGACTCCCCCAACATTTCAAATTTCACGTTCTTCCCTTATTTTATGTTTATGGAAGCCTACTGCTAATTATTAAGGACTACAGTCAGTTTTGGGCATCCGCGGGAAAATTTTGTACTTTCTATTTTGCTTAAATAGAATTGAATTCTTCGTGATAGTCTATAAATCAAATATTAAATGGGAAAGGAAAAACAAAGTCAGAATATCTAATAACGCAAAGTGTCTGATAGAATTGAACAATAAACTAATATTTTTGTGAATTTTGGTAATGATTTTCAACAATACTAAGTTTTGTCATAATTTGATCTTCACGTACTGTGCTTTCTCCAATATTCGTTTAAACCAAAAGTTTAAGAAAATAAATAAGAATAAAATTTACATTAGAAAAAGTACTAAATTATTCCTTAATAAATAGTTCGATCGGTGATGTGACTGTAAAATTGAAGAGAATGCAGAATAGTCGTGTGATTCAACATTTATAGTGTCATGTGATTCAACATTTATAGTTTGAGTCAACATTTATAGTGTCATGTGATTCAACATTTTTAGTTTGAGTCAGCATTTATAGTGTCATGTGATTCAACATTTATAGTTTGAGTCAACATTTATAGTGTCATGTGATTCAACATTTATAGTTTGATTCAACATTTATAGATCATTTAAAATTATTATCAAATTAACATGTTTATTTACATATTTTATTGTAACGCGTAAATGGCGTGTTTATTGACAAGTAGCATTCTCATCTAACTTATAAAAAATAATTTTACAATTCGGAGCTCTTAATATTTTTAATTTTATATAAGTATTTGTGTATTTTTGATAGTTCAAAAATTTGATCGAGAAGGTGACGCTTTCAAAAAAAAATTGCGTTTCGCCAAGCTCAAACGTTAATACAACATTAAAAACATGTTTCCTTCTAATTAAGTCGGACTTTATTTACAAAATTAAAAGATCTAACTAGATCCCTGTGGCACTCCAGCATAAACATTCCGAGATGCTGGAATGGACCAGTTGTTTACAAAGTGTCTGTCCCGTTTTGATTTGTGGAAAATTTTTCATCGGACGCCCAAGGAAACGGTGACGCCTTCGCCGATAATCGGCGCTCATAAACTGACAAGTAACGGAAGCAGTGAAATTGGCATCTTTCCATAAACATTGCTATTTGCAATCTGGGAATAAACGTGACGTGTCTCCATATCCGGTTCGTAACCCTTTGACGACGAGCGGGCGATTACTGACCGATTTTTTTCGTATATCCGTGTTTATGCACGCTCGTTGCTAAAAATCAACGACGGCGTGTAGGACAACTGTGTTTGGGGATTACTTCGTTTTTGAACAAACTGAAACAGAAGATCTTGCAAATAGTATGGAAGGGTGGAAGCGGGTGAATGGGTAAATTTGAGTGTAGTTGAGAATCGACCCGTCGTTAAAGGGTTAGTTACCAGAAAGGTAAACTCGAGATAAAAAAAAAACAGATATTTCAACTAAGCGACTTTGCACAACCATGCAGGTATTATTTCGTTTTAGATGACTTAGGAAAACCTTTGTTGGTATACCAAAATATTTTAACTTACCATCGCTCTTGTGCCATCATACGTAAGAATGATTTGCTGTCAATTATACTTGAATATTGTGGATTTAATTACCTAATTGTATTCGATTCAATCACTTTTAAAAGTGCTTTTGGTAAAAACATAAATTATTCTTAAAACTGTAGCATACAATACATCATGGATTATCTTTATCAATATAAGTACGTCGTTCAAATACAAGATAAAATTATAACATCTTCATTTCATACTTATTTCGATAAAATCTGATATGTTAACACTTGCCTTACTGTGCTAAACAATTCCGCCAGCCACTATGCTGGACGCCCAGCATCCAGTGAAAAATGTATGTTTTAAATTAAAATTATGCAAAATCTGCTAGGTTATTTTTTGTAATTTGCTATAAAATTATTTTATTATGTAAGTCCTGGTCACTCACTATCCATCATAGGGTGGCAAGTGTTAAGAAGGCTAAAAAGAGTTGGTGTGGTTTAGACGGATGAGTGACGAAAGATTGACTTAAATTATTTATAATACAAGCATAAGTGAGAGTGGTAGTAAAAGACAATCGAGAAAAGTATGATTGGATTAAGAAGATGGAATTATGGATAAAATATAAAGGTTAGGAATAAGAAGAACAGAAATAACTGTATAAGAAGATGAACGGGTGTGAAGGAGGTGAAAGAAGTTTGTTGTAATAAGATTTTTTGACACTCTGTCCTCTTTGCCTACCCTAAGAAAGAAATGCCGTGATAGAATTTATATGTATTGAAAATTAAACATTTTGCTCGATACGGTGTAATATGCTTATAGTTAGGAAATTCTAGGATGAGTCCTGTGACAGCTCACAAATTTCCCCCAATACAACCTTATTTAATGTATTTACCTAAATAACTTGCTATTTATTAGAATTGAGGCTTATATTAAAGTTGCTAAAATAATTAAAATTACTGAACATCGTTACAAGGTTGTATTGAGGCAAATTTGTGAGCTGTCACAGGACTCATCCTAGAATTTCCGAACTACAGTAAAATTTGAACAAAGAAGCCGCCCACCTTTTTTTCTTTTATTTTATGTTGAGAGATATTTTTCATGACACCAATGAATTACTTTGTTTTTTCTGGAGAACTTTTCCGTTTATTTTTGTTTCAACGTGTATAACCCATATTTGAATTGAAATCAAATTTCTGTAGGGAATTAAGACCATTCTACCAATGTAACTTATTTTGTACCCAGATGATACCTTGGTTTTATTTTTTCAAATCCTTCGTATGCATGGAGTGCGAGTTTAAAAAAAATATATTAATTTATATCATATTTTGATATGAGTCATTTGAATAGATTTTTAATGAATAATTTTTATTAAAAGTATTCAAGATTTTTTTTAACCTGGCGAGTTTATAGCCATGTGGCAATCTCTTCCAACCAACCAAAACGATGTTTTTATAGGCCCTAAGTGTTCACCAGACAGGAATCCTATTTAAAAAAATCTGGGTTCCAGCGCAACCTCCGGATCGGCAGACAAGTGTCTTACCACCAGGCCACGGAGGTCGTCTTGCACAATAAAAAAAAACTTTACAACAAGACGAGCTTTTAAAACAAATTGTGTAATTTAAATTGTAAATTTGTATCTGACAAATCTATAAGTTTGAATTAATTAATTGTTCGGTACAATTTTTAATTAAATCATAGTATAAATAGGTCAAACCCCATACGATGGTTGTCGCCAAAGAAAGAATACGAGAATTGAATTTTGAATACGAGAGAGTGAGACAGGAATACTTGGATTCTCTCCGAAAGTAATTCGAAATTTGAATCTCGGTGGGTCCGTGATAACTGAACGAATTTTAAATACCTAGCCAACAATTTTGGAACCGGTGTAAAAGGGGACGATGTATAAATGATACATATATATATAAACAAATTTTACATTTATGAATATATATCTTCATAAATGTAGAATTTGTTTTACTTCCGTGAATATTTCACGAGTTGCAACTGGTGATATTTAATTTAAAATTATATCGAACAATTTATATGTTTTCAATCTTTCAAGAATGAACATATCTTACACGTATGTCAAATTGTTCGAGTTTAAATTGTTAAATTTCAGCTTATTCTGTTAAAACTTTAAATAATCCAGTATTGCCATTTTTTTAATTTATTTTTGTTATACTAACTCATATAATTGCATAGTGACTTTAATTTGGTGATACAATTAATCCTAGTGTGGGAGGATTGCCTTTTAAAAAAATCTATGTATTGTGAAAAAATGTATTATTATTGAACTGTAAAATATTTAAATGTTAAATCAATTAATACAGTTTTTCTGTTCTTGATTCGACGGATTTTACCCAATTATATTAAATACAATGATCACGACACATACGAAGGATTCCTTAAGGGAGTATTCTACTCTAGAAATTATAAAAAAAAACGTTTTTTTTTTTGTTTTTTGCATATTCTTAAAGTACAGACCTTTGAAAATATGAGCTCAAAAGGATTTTTTAAAATTCTCAATATTTACGAAGTTATAGCTATAAATGAGGCAGCAATTACGCTGCACCGGTATGACTCAGACAATAATCTCAAAACTTTAAACTCGTTTTTCTCGAAACTACTTTTTTCGACCTGGTCGACATAAAATCTCAAGTTCTATCCAACCGATTGCTTTCAAAGTTAGTATGAAATTTGAATAAATATTTTTGTATTGCTCCTACCTTGAAAAATTCAAAACCATTTTTTTACTATTTTTTTTTAAATTAAAAAAATTGAAAAAAAGGGTAAAAAATTTATGATTTTTTTCTCTTTGGTACCAACTGTGTTTAAATGTCATACATTATGGTATACTTCAATGTGTTTAAATGACCTACATTATGGTATACTTCAATGTGTTTAAATGACCTACAATATGGTATACTTCAATGTGTTTAAATGACCTACATTATGGTATACTTCAATGTGTTTAAATGACCTACAATATGGTATACTTCAATGTGTTTAAATGACCTACATTATGGTATACTTCAATGTGTTTAAATGTCATACATTATGGTATACTTCAATGTGTTTAAATGACCTACAATATGGTATACTTCAATGTGTTTAAATGACCTACATTATGGTATACTTCAATGCGTTTAAATGTCATACATTATGGTATACTTCAATGTGTTTAAATGACCTACAATATGGTATACTTCAATGTGTTTAAATGACCTACAATATGGTATACTTCAATGTGTTTAAATGACCTACAATATGGTATACTTCAATGTGTTTAAATGACCTACAATATGGTATACTTCAATGTGTTTAAATGACCTACATTATGGTATTCTTCAATGTGTTTAAATGACCTACAATATGGTATACTTCAATGTGTTTAAATGACCTACATTATGGTATACTTCAATGCGTTTAAATGTCATACATTATGGTATACTTCAATGTGTTTAAATGACCTACAATATGGTATACTTCAATGTGTTTAAATGACCTACAATATGGTATACTTCAATGTGTTTAAATGACCTACAATATGGTATACTTCAATGTGTTTAAATGACCTACAATATGGTATACTTCAATGTGTTTAAATGACCTACATTATGGTATTCTTCAATGTGTTTAAATGTCATACATTATGGTATACTTCAATGCGTTTAAATGTCATACATTATGTTATACTTCAATGTGTTTAAATGTCATACATTATGGTATACTTCAATGTGTTTAAATGTCATACATTATGGTATACTTCAATGTGTTTAAGTGTCATACATTATGGTATACTTCAATGTGTTTAAATGTCATACATTATATTTTTTTCTCATTGGTACCAACTATAACGACATTATTTTTTATCAAGAAACTGTGTATGATTTTTGTTTCAAATTAACGAAAGGATTTCAATCATGTCGACCAGTTTACCCCCTTTTTTATGACAAGATATAACAGCTGATAACATCTTGAATTTTCAATTTTTTTTTTCAAAAATTTTTTTGTACATTCTCAAATCACCAAGAAATAAACTACAAAAGAATGTATGGTAAAAATTTTTTTGGTTTTTTTTTATTTAGTCTTAAAAAACGCCCGAAATTCACGCCTCTAGACTAGAATACCCCCTTAAGAAATAATTGTTTGGAATTTTTGTAAGAAATAAAACATTTTGTTCACTTTAAAAAATTTATTGTAAATAATTAAAAAGAATTACTATATTAATTTTAAAAAGTTATCACGCAAAATAATACTAATAAAAAATATTTATAAAAAATACGCCTTTTAGTGTTTCTATAAAGCTCACACTTCGAAAATATAAAAAAAAAACTATAAATACAGGAACTTTCGGCCCAGAGAATAAAAAGACGTGTGAAATAAAAAAAAACAGAAAATGTAGAAATTATGAGGTAATAGGAAATAATTGAAAAACAGTATACTCGTACTTCCAAAATGCTAGAAAATATTTTCAAAGCATCGTAAATACACAAAAAAAAATATAATTCTACTGTCAATTGAGACTTAAAATGTAGTTTAAATAGATTCACATTATTTATTGTTTATCATCAGATGATAAATTCATCAATTGAGTTTATCATCAGATGATATTTATTGTTTATCATCAGATGATAAATTCATCAATTGAGTTTATCATCAGATGATATTTATTGTTTATCATCAGATTTAGTACAAATTTAAGTTTTTTAATTTCTTCCATTTCACAAATCCTTATAAATTCAACGGAAAAAAAGTTCCTATAGATTGATTAACTCTTACAATAATACAATACTTTTGTGTCCCATTTAATAAATTAATACAGAATAGAACTTTAACTTAAAAATATAAAAGCATTTGCGATGAGGAATAAACATATATAAAATCATAAAAATGGAATAAGCGAGATCATTGCTATGAAAAGCGTTATTCGTTCGTTCGCAGTTCGTTACAGTTTGCCCTTAAACTAGAAAGCTTTTGTATAAGCCTCAACTATTTCTGTCTACACAAGCACTAATATATTATAAATTGCAAATAACGGGTGTATTATAGGACTGATTCTAAAAGGAAAGCATGCAATTTGGAATGGAATGGGTTTTAAGCTTTTAGCGCGTATACATAGTTTCATATTTAATATTTATTCTTGTTAAAAAATTAAAAAAAATATCAGAGCCAATCTTTGGCACAAAATGAACGTATTTGTTTTAAACTAAGACATTTCGTAATGATCGATCGATTTTCTTATTTGAAAAATCATAGATATCACATTGTAAATTAACCATTTATTGTCATAATTTTACACTGACGTATTCTCCTTCATATAGAGGAGTTCATAGCCATTATCTAAGAAGAAGAAGAAGAATCATCTGTTGTGAAATTATTACTTTTGAGCGTTTCTTCTAAGAACATCCTATTAGAGTTTACGCCAAAGCTAAACTATGAGACTTAAAAATTGTCGAATCTCCTTGATGGTATTTTTAATAAATAAGACGCTATCGTAAAAATATTGCAACTATTTCGATATTTTTTTGTTTTAAAAAAATGCATATTTTCTCAATCGTCTGTGTTAAAGATTGGCCCTGATTCGATAATCAAAATTAGTAAGATGCATAGTTGCTGTAGAAAACTCGCGTCTTCGCCGAGGTGGGCGCCCTCGTCCTGTGGATCTGCGGTAAAAGCACGTCCATATGCTGCTTCTCAGTCAGAGCGGACACATCTCCACCGGCTTCGATGATCATATCGTGCTTTCTGACGGCAGTCAGCACTCTTTCTCGAGTCTGATCCCTGGCTGAGACGTACGGTTTGATAGGCTGGCTGAGAACGTACTGGCTGGGTTTGATGTTAGCCCTGGCCTGGGGAGACAGGATCCAGGTCTGCCGAGGAACCAGCTTCTCTCGCTTGCCGAAGGCGGTGATGGGGTCCGCCACGAGACTCGGCCTAGGCACGAAAGGCACCTTCTCCCAGTCCACTTGGGTGCGCCTCTGCAATGCCCAGAACAAGTCGCTATTAGAGGGTGGGATGACGAACCGCTGCCTCCTGATGACACAACTAACACAGACTCCTCCCAATTCACCCCCTAATCGATCCGTTTGAAAAATAATTCACCGACAGCATTTGACAGTTTCATAATAAAACTTGATATTATTTGTGACTCTGATAGTTTTAAAAAAACTTGTGATGTAAAATGTTACTAACCTATACAAGTCTGATATATTAAAAGCTAAGAAATGAACTCATTTAGTCTCTATTACCATTTAATCAAGACATACAGATTGTCTAAAAGAAATCAAAACCTGGAAAGAATTAATCTTTTTGCTAAAAATCTAATTCAAGTTATTTGTAGATATAGTAGTTGTAGGATATCAACTTTTTACGCACAGTACGCTTTTTAAACACAGATTTCCTACGTTCAGTTCCAAGAATCTTCCATAGCTTTTTTTTCACATCAGAGCGATCAAGAATCAATAAATAAGATCAACCAAGTATATTGGCAGCAAGTAAGAAGAGATTCCTTGTGTTTGCATTCAGAAAACTTTTTAACATACGTCGAGTGCTTTAAATGCTGTGTTAGTACCGGTTGGCATTGGTTTGTTATGTACAAAGCAAATTAATGTTTAAGCTATATGTGAATTATATATTTTTCTTGAGAAGATAGAATTTAAATATGTGAATTTAAATATTAGAATTTAAATATATTCCGCTCTTAAGCGATAATTCTATGTAAAAGTTATTTTATTGTATAATTTTATGAAAAATCTACACGATCGTATTAAATATATTTTATTTTTCTTCGTAATTTTTTTCTCAAAAATTTGATTTAATGAAAGTTTTAAGTGAAATTTAGAGTATTGTGTCCAAAGTGTATTGTGTCATCAGTGACAGGGTTTTGAATATATTGAAAACTATTATAATATAAATATAGTTAAAGTTTCTTTAAAACGGTCACACATAAAAATAACTCACTTATAAATAATACTAAATAAATAATACTACACGCTGAAGTAACAAAATTATGATTTTTTTTAATTCAAGAAACGATAAAATGATTATTATTAAAAACATCAAAAACAATTGAAATGTAAACCCGATATTTTTCAGTATCTATGTAACTATACAACAAATTTAAGGGTAGAAACGCTTTATTTACATATTTTTCAATATGTGTTTATTCCACTTTTTTGTAACGGTATAACCCTACCGGTTTCAAGGCTTTAACCTCATCTTCAGGGGAGCACAAACAAGACTAAATTCTGTTCGAAATGGTACCGATATACACGCTTCAACGGTTGGGGACTGAGGGGTAAGGGAGGCATGGGACGATTTCGGCCAAGAGCGGAGAGATTTTTGGGATATAACTGTTTACCAGATGTTCGGATCGATGCACTGACTTAGAAATTTCTAGGGCCTAACCGTTGAAGCATGTATATCGGTACCAGTTCGAACAGAATTTAGTCTTGTTTGTGCTCCCCTGAAGATGAGGTGAAAGCCTTGAAACCGGTAGGGTTATACCGTTACAAAAAAAAGTGGAATAAACAGTGTTTGATAAAAATAAATTACAACGTTAATTCCTTAACTATAAACAACATATTTTTCAATATGTATTCGATTTTAAAAATAAAGTCCAAACTACTTTAGTTTGTTTCAGTGGATTTTTTATATATGTATACATCAAATATCCCTTACAAAAAAGGTATAATTTCAATAAAAAAATATCGATATTTTAGGTAATATTTTTTTGTAAATTGGAAGCAGAAGTTAACGTAAAACGTTAATTATCAGAAATTTATCAAAAAAAAATTAAACACTTCCAATAGTCATGAATACCTCAGGGCATATTCAACAGCTGTGATTATTATTTGTTAACACAATAATCGTCAAAACACTGTAAAAATATTCTACGAGTACATCAAATATGTAATCGTGATTAAAAAATCATTGAAAAAAATAGATTTCAGTTTTTTGTAAAAAATACACAAATATATCTGAATCGTAAAGAAAATTGAAAGAAAAAAAAAACAGTTTGAAAATCCTCTTTAAATTAACAAAACATTATTTTTTCGTTACATCGTTTGGCTCGATTATCGACGAAATGCAGAAAAATGTCAATTTTTTAATAACATTATTTAGAAAGAATTTTTGAAATATTTTTTTAACACGGTCTTTGGAATAAAATTAAAAACTTATGTTTAAAAATATCTTCGATAATCTGTTTAATGTAACATTTTGCCATTTTCTTCAACGTGTTAAATGTGTTGCAGCGATAGAGGTGGTTTGCAACATCCACGTTCCGGATATTTCATTAACGTCATGCACTTTGTGAGAAATTAGTCATTCAAAATGATTAACGACTCAATTTTTCTCCAAAAGTCTTGGCAGGTCCCATTAAATATCTGGGTGTGGCCGAAGCCAAGAAATGAATAATTCTCTTCATACACTACTCTTGAGAGCTTTCCAAATGTTACATGTGTCCGAGCCGGTCCGAACTGTGTTCGTTCATCCAGCGAGCGGTCTGCATTTATTTAAAACTGTTTGAAGTGAGCGCTACTCAACATTGAGTTATGGTTATTGTTTGAAGTGAGCGCTACTCAACATTGAGTTACAGCTATTGTAAATACAACTATTGTAATACAAATTAATAAGTCGGTCAGTATTTCAGGCTATTTAGCGTGAAATGTCAAGATGTCAAATTTATATTAACTGAACCATGCGAATCGTCATCATAGTATAAATAGGCCAAAACCCATACGACGGCTGTCGTCAAATAAATAATACGAGAATTGAATTTTGAATACGAGAGAGCGAGAGAGGAATACTTGGATTCTCTCCGAAAGTAATTCGAAATTTGAATCTCGGTGGGTCCGTGATAAATGAAAAGATGGAAACTATACTGAACGAATTTTAAATATCTAGTTAACAATTTTTGAACCGGTATAAAAGGGGACGATGTATAAATGATATATATAAACAAATTCTACATTTATGAATATATATTTTCATAAATTTAAAATTTGTTTTACTTCCATGAATATTTCACGGGCTGCAACTAGTATTAACTGAATTATGCAATGTGAATATGCGCATAACGGACCAAACCCATTAGATATATTTTTTATTAAGTTGAAATATCAAAAAATCATAAATCTATACAAGTACATATTATGCTAAAAATCAACTTCCTTAGACGGATGTTTTGAGGTTAAATTACGTCTTCAAATTTTTTTTGTTCTATATAAATCCAACGTATAGGAAGATACTCGCATAACCTCAATTTTCTTAAAACAGATAAAATCTGAGCTGGTCCCTTTTGCATAATTACATCGATATCATGTCAGCTTTTTACGAAAATGGATAATTACTATTTTCAAAATTACTGTAATAGATTTTACTAGAGAAGTTCAAATCACATTTCGTTTCTATTTATGAAAAATTTAATCTTCCGCAATAAATGGATTAAAACTATATCAAGTATTAAAAAAAATACTTGCTTATGAGTTTGCTCTTGTAAAAAAAAGATAGAACAAGGTTTATTTAGATGGGAAAGGGACAGATTATATGGCAAGGAATTTTAAATGAGAAAGGGACACATTGTATGGCAAGGATTTTTAGATGGGAAAGGGACAGATTATATGGCAAGGATTTTTAGATGGGAAAGGGATGGATTATATTGCAAGGATTGTTCAAAACTTTTAAACTGTAAATATGATTAGGTTTACACGTCAACTGGAGATGATGTTTCTGCTTTGCGTTTAAGATGATATTTTTTTGTAAAATAATAATATTATATTATAATACTATCTCTTTTGTAAACAAAGACATTTTCTTTCTTAAATATTCCTAGAATTAAAAGCGATTCATTTATCTTCTTATTCGATATTAAAATTTAACAAGCCGCTATTTTTTTTAAATATTGCCTCAAATATGATGACATTTTAAGAAAAGATTAGATATTTATGATGTTAAATTATTGTTTTAAATTAATAAATGTTAAGTTTATTGATAACAATGCAGTATGTAAATATATGTATCCAGAAATTATACACATATTTTGTCAACGAAAAAAAAAAACATTTTATAGATATGAGCTATCTTGAGGTTTAATCGATGAAAGTATAATTTGTACATAAATTAAGTTTTTTTGTTGTTTCAATCCAAGTATAAGACCAAATAAAATATATAATACAAGAATCTAAAAAATAAATTTTTATTTTTTATCAAACTTTACTTTTCAAAACGGCAAAATGTGAAGATGCTTAAGTCGCCATTTAAATTGAATGTTCAAATATTTATTATTTGTAATTGAACGTTTGTAACTAAGAAACTTCATACTTATTGAGATGAAATAAAGTTTTATATTTAATATTAAAGTAAATCGTATAAATAAGAATTCATAAATATCTATACGAAATAAAATTTCAGACTTGAAATATTACAAAAAATATTTGTATTAAAAATATACATGAAAAACTTTTTATGTAATGTTTATAACTCGGGAAATGTGTATTTTCCTGCATTTGAATTTACGTTAGAAGATATTTTTTTGCAATTTAATGACTTTTTGAATAATTGCCAATACGCCATTAAAATTAGTGGTCTATTTATTCGGATAAAATAAATACGTTAAGAGAAAAATAAAAACAAATTTAAACGAAAAAAACAGTATGAACTCTTTTGTTAAGTAAATATATATAAAGAAATTAAAGATGATATCTTGGAAATATTTTTCTTTTTAATAAAAAAAAACTTCAACTAAATATCAAATGTCAACAGATCTTTCTTTTCCTTCGAAACGTCACAGATGTTATCTATGGACATTTCATAAACAAAACTGACAGGTACATATTTAAAGTGCTAATTATCTTTGCATTTCGCGGGAAAAGCACGTTGAAGTTTCCCGCCACCTCGTACTGTGGTGGCGGGCGGCGTGGCTCGAGCGGGCATCGAGACGCCCCTCGATTCCTTTGGCCTGTCTAAATTTGGCGCGCTGGACGGCAAAATATTTCCGAGATTGTAATCTTAGCAGACCATACGATCCTATTTTTTAATTTGTTGAACCAGCGCGATATCCAAACGGCTGGGTTATTTCGAAATTTCGCGAAAATACGACGCATCGAGAAACAACGAGGAATGTTTACTTAATGTCAAAATATTTATGGAAAACAGGTGCGATACTTTCGATTATTTTATTCGACTAAAAAAAATTATTGATTATCTTTTACAGAAATTATAAATATTGCAAAGTTGAAATAATTTCTCAGCAAAATTAACGTTACAACAAAAAAAATGTATAATTTTATAGTTCTTATTTTTATCACCTTTTTTATGGTTTTAATATTCATTTAGAATTTTTACGCGCTTGATTGTATTTCACATTACGTTATTATTAGCTATGAAATAATTTTAGAGATAAATTACGCTGATGATCTATGCTTATACAATTAACATAACACTTCGGAATGTACAAGATTTGGAAAAGTTCCAAAATTTACAAGTTTCCAATTTCAAAGGTGTCTTGAAATATACTATTATTAAAAATAAAGTAACACTAATTCGAATATTTCGAATCCAAAATGAGACCATGCTACTACGAATAAGATTTTAAAAAAATTAAGCAATAGACAAGACAACACAATAAAAAAACACATGTACGAGTATGACAAATTGACGTCAACACTAAATGGAACACAAAATGATTGTACTATGATGAAATTTACACAATATATTTTTATTACTAATGTGTGCACTCAATTCCGTTGTAATAAAAAAAATGTTTTTAAAGATTTTTCTATAGCGACGACACAAAGTAAATATATTTTTTTTATATAACAACACTGACAGTTCATAGTATACCAACAAAGATTTTCCGCGCCCATTATTAAAAAAAGAACACTTCAACATCGATAAAAATTTGATTGACAAATAAATAATTAAAGTTACACATTGAAAATTGTTGTGAAATTTAAACTTACCGTCACTGAGTACGTAGAAGGTCTGGTGTAGGGCCTGCGGGTGGTGTAAAAGTCACTTTCGTAAACCATTTTGTCGGATTTGCTGAAGATTTGTCACTGTTTGAGTTCGTTCGATCAACAACGCGAGTTGTTGGGTTGTGTCGGCGCGGCGTCTCCCTGAGTTGTGACGGTCCGCCGGCCGAGGTACCCTTTTAGCTTGCCTCTAGCCGCATCCACGCACTCCCGACTTGCTCCGTGACGTGTCACATCCATAGGGATACGCCACCATTCCATTTTCTTTTGTTATTTCCAACTGCTATGAATTTTCCAATTATATTTTCATGATATAATAAAAAAATAAATAGGGCAAAAACTACGTACACATATATCAAGAGAATTGATCGGAGATCATTCTTTTAGGCTTGGCTTTTCACGTAACCCCAGAGAAAATAGTCCAACGGTGTCAGATCACATGATCTTGCTGGCCAATTAACATCACCGTTTCCGGAGATCACAATACATAAAATAATTCAACAATTTAAACGCGTTGTTGTATTGTATACGACTCCATTTTTATAAATGTCATACATTACACTTCTCAAATGTCACAAGACCCAGGCAAGTTCGTGACGCCATCTGTGTTTTATCCAAGAATTTAAAAAACCGCTCATTTTGAAAGAACATTAAATTAAGGGTATTCGGTAAAATTAGGGCTTTAATGTTACCAAGCACCATAGTCTCTCCATGTTTTCGCCATCTCCCCGTGCAATGTGGACAAAGAATTGGAGAATCCATATAAAACGAGCATTGACTGACGGTCGCTCACGAATACCTTATTCTACAATAATAAACAAATTCATGCGTCTCACAGTCCAAGGAATCCCTACGATACCAGCACTATGTTTCAAATACGTCAATCCTCTACCTGTCCTTGGCCTTGATGGTCCATGTTTCCAATCCTCTACCTGTCCCTGGCTATGATGGCCCATGTTTCCAATCCTCTACCTGTCCCTGCCCTTGATGGTCCATGTTTCCAATTCTTACAATATAAAAAGATCAGATATCTCGCAAGACGCATTTTATCTGCAAATTCGATACTTTATATGTAATCTGGTAATTTACAGTAACTTCCAATTTGTCTTCAAAATATCAAAAATATCGATTCTTCAAAATATTCAAATATTATGTTGGACGCGATAATTAGTCATTATCAAAATATGATCTAAACGCGGTTGTCTTTTTAATGTGTGTCTGATTGATTCTACACTTAAACATGGTTTATTTTAAGTTTTAAGGCGACTACGAAACATAACTTGTTTAGTTGTTTAGTTTTGAAATAGTTATAAAGGAAAATTTATATACACTTTCATTCAGAGAGCACACTCCTCAATGACGCCCTTACTCGGGATTCGAACCCACTATTATTGACAGATTAAAAATATTACAAAAATAAAATAAGTTGAGTGTAAGGATATGAAGGTGGTAGCTGCGGCCATTAAAATGATAATTTTCTCATATCTACACGTGTTAAGAAAAACATATTTGCTAAAAAACCGCAGAAAAACTACCGAGGGAAAACGAACTACAAAAAAACCTTTGTAGATCTTCCGATATGTGATAGTGGCTCTAGGTGGAGTGTATGTGTGTAATGTTCATATTTAATCATAAATTTTGTAACAAGACATCCGAAAATGGGTTGTCTTCAAGTGCTTCCTAATTATGTACACACCACACATATTATTAACATTAAGAGTAGACAATTCCACAACACACGATAGCAACGGTAAAAGCCTCGTCATAATACCCCACCCTATAGGATCGATTCGAAACAAACAATTTATTCGATGAAGGCGAAATCGACTTATACGAGTAGTTTAAGTAAAATAAATCCGTTCACGACACTTGAGCCAATGTAAACTTTTTAGAAGTGACTTATATGACAATATTAATTAATAAGAAGTGACTTATATGACCGTTCACGACACTTGAGCCAATGTAAACTTTTTAGAAGTGACTTACATGACAATATTAATCAATAAGAAGTGACTTATATGACCGTTCACGACACTTGAGCCAATGTAAACTTTTTAGAAGTGACTTACATGACAATATTAATCAATAAGAAGTGACTTATATGACCGTTCACGACCCTTGAGCCAATGTTAAGTTTTTAGAAGTGAATTATATGACAATAATAATAATTACTATATATCTCGGAATATACTACCTTGATCAAAAAGTTTTAGGACTTAATTCATAAAATCGAAAATACAAGTTAATTCATCAAAATCGATATGGTCCCCTTCAAAGTACTCCCCATCGACTGCAA
Source organism: Odontocerum albicorne (assembly GCA_949825065.1). Taxonomy (NCBI): domain Eukaryota; kingdom Metazoa; phylum Arthropoda; class Insecta; order Trichoptera; family Odontoceridae; genus Odontocerum; species Odontocerum albicorne. Next base: position 2,616,090 of record OX463855.1, read on the forward strand.
CGCACTTACGCCAGCGCTTGATCCAATCCTCGAAACACCGCTGGTACTCAATTTTCGGTATGTCCATCAGAGCTGTCTTCGATTTTTTCATGACATCCTCTCGGGTGCTGTAACGCGTACAGCGAAGCGGTTTTTTAAGTCGGTTGAACAGGAAAAATTCGCAGGGAGCCAGATCAGGTGAATTCAAAGGCTGCTGGATAGTAGTCGTGTTGTTTTTAGTCAAAAACTCATGGAAATCATGTCTTTCGCGATTTCACCGCGCTCCTTTTTTTGCATGAAATTGAGGTATTTCGGCACCAGTTTTGCAGCGACACGTCTGAGGCCCAAATCACAAACCAAAATGTCTTGAGCGGATCCATAAGCGATGTTCAAGTCCTCTGCCAGCTCTCTGATGGTCAATTTGCGGTTTTCGGCCAACATTTTTTTGATTTTATCGATGTTTTCATCGGTTTTCGACTGCCACTGTGTTCGTCATCCTCGACCGACTCACGACTACTTCTAACGTGTTTGTTCCACTGAAAAACACTTCTACAACATTTCCAAGGTCTGCGGACCGTTAAATCCGTTTTTCACACAAAATTTAATGCAAACTCGTTGATACACAGTTGATGCCATTTTCAAACTTGTAAAAAATCGAAAACACGCACCAAGGTAGATGTACTCAGTACAGCTTAACTTTTACAAATGTCAAGCTATGACGCTGAAATTTGGAGGGAAGGGTCAATGATAGATGTGGTAACCTGACAAAAAAAAGAATTCCAATCGGGTCACTGACAGCGCCACACGGTGGCCGGTCATAAAACTTTTTAATCAATGTAGTATATCAACCTAGCAGCTGCATTAAAGATAGACCGGAGTCTCAGAATTTGTAAATCTGCCAAACTAGAATAAGTAGAATAATAATGACAAAGATGGGACATGGCAAATGAATTCATAAGAATTTTTATATATTTTTGTTACAAAACATCAACATACAAATTCGAACTCTCTAAGATTATAGAAGTCCGAAGAAACAGCTATTTGTCTATCGAAAGAGAGTTTTTTTATCAAAATATACACCAAAGAACTTTGTTATCTTTTGGAAAAATCTCCCAAGATTGATGGAGAACTCGTCATCATCAAGAAGGTGTTAATTTATAGACCGTATAGATCTAATCTTTCATTTATTGTTAGACAGCCAATTTGAGACTTGGAGGATCGTGGAGGAGTATCGTGTTTAAATATATCTTTGTTACTTTGGGAACAGAATTTAAACAGAATTGTATCATCTCGATAAACCTGACAATTTAAAGCCTCTGCGCAAACTACTCGTAGCTCACTGATTGAACTAGTATGAAGAATAACAACCAACAACCTAAACACCAGCCCTTGTGGTACATCGTTCTTAACAATATCTTGAGAACATTATTCCTATAATGCAACCCTTTTAACAGTTGTCTGGCTTCGGATACTGATCCCTTTACTTTTCTGAATTTCTACACATAAGTATAAAAATCACTAAAAGCCATCTATATACGTTTTGTCGTATAAAAGACACGACAAATGGTCAATGATTTCGTATGAAGAGAACTTGTGACCTACACATGTTGTACACTGAAATTTTAATCGGTAGTAGTATTAAAACCCTTTACTATCATGTCATCTTAAATAAATAAGGGGTACAGTGATTTCACTAAACTTATTAAAATAAATAACAAGTTTTTGAAGCCTTTACATGAATAATTTTGGCCGTGACTTTCTTACACTATTCTAATCATAGGCTAGTAACAGTGAGCTTTGTTTCAGGCATTGTTGAAAATGCAAAATTCCTGAAAAAAAATACACAAAACAATGCCTCAATAAACACTCAAAATGTTAACCGATTTTCACTTTATTTTAATCACGTAAATTGCTCAATTTAAAACAGTTATTTACGTATCAAATTTATCAATCAAAATAGTTTTATTTTCCTGCATTGCTGGATGCATTCGTGTCGATTATTTTTCAGAACCGTAACATATTTTTTTCTAAGAATTATCATTTAAAAAATGTCATATGTTGAGGGATCTAAATAATATTAATAACAAATAAATGGTTTATAATGACTGTCAATTCAAACGAATGCTCTTGAAGCAGTACGAAGTGTTCAGTCCGTCCGCTAGAGTTGGGATGATGTTTAAATTCTATTCTCGTCTGTTTGACGGCATTAACATACTCTTATAGCGAGTCACTTTTCAAAATTATTCGCGTTTGTTCTCTAATATGTATAATACATACCTGCACGTATATAATATATGACGGTATACGTCCGAAACTTAGTGGGATCAAATATTTTTACGCTTCAATAAGTCACAATATTGTTCATTCACAAAGCTTATCTGATTCATTCATTAAGCTCGGTAACTTGCGAGAAGGAAAGGAAAAGAAGTCACCTAGAACAAATATGAAAACAAAATGTTATCATTGAATTAACCTTATAGTACTAGGTAAGTCCAGAAAGTAAGTGTACTGAATTTTTGTAGGTTACAATTTTTTTTATTTAAACAAAAAAAATACGTGATTACCGTAGTACATATATAAGCTATTTTTCGACATAGTCGCCATTCCTCTCAATGCAGGTGGTGAAGCGGGGTATCAACTTTTTGATGCCTTCCTTGAAGTAGTTTCCCGCCAACCCCTCCGTCCACTTCTCCACCTCCTCCTTTACCTCCTCGTCGGTTGAAAACCTTTTTCCACCCATGTGCAGCTTCAGGGAGGTAAAGAGATAGTAATCTGAAGGTGCTAGGTCAGGGGAATGCGCGGGATGGATCAGGACATCCCATTTAAACGAGGCGAGCAGTTCCTTCGTGGCGTTGGCCGTGTGTGGTCTGGCATTGTCGTGCAGCAGGCAGACTCCCTTTGTCAGCATGCCTCTCCTCTTGTTCTAAATCGCCCTCCGCAATTTTTTTAGGGTCTCACAGTATCTTGCAGAGTTGATGGTCTCCCCTTGAGGCATATATTCAATTAAAATTATGCCTTGACAGTCCCAAAACACGGATGCCATGATTTTCTTGGCTGAAATTGTGGTTTTGAACTTTTTGGCGGAGGGTGAAGAGGTGTGACGTGACCATTTTTAAACTCGCGACACCACTTGTACACAGTCGTACGATTCATAGCTTTATCACCATATGCAGTTTTTACCTCATTATAAACCTCAACCGGAGGTTTTCCCTTCCAAACGAGATAACGGATGACGCCGCGTATTTCGCACTTGGCGGGAGACTGGATTTATATTTTTCACAAAACGTGTTGTCGCGTCGACACTTCTCAACGTACTGACCTCGAACCAGTCTCGTTGTGGAGGGGAAGGGTCAGGCTACACGGGAGTGTAGCCAACATGTCGAAAATAAAATCCATCCGGTCGTGAGAGCCTCAGTACACTTACTTTCTGGATACGAATACAATATAATCTATTATGTTTGTTAAAACACGAATGACATCCACCAAGCAAAACTAATAAGAAATCGAAGATTTTCGAATCCAACAACATGGACCTAAAGCTCCACAAGCGATTGGTCAAAACATATGTGTGGAGTATTTTGATGTATGGTTGCGAGACATGGTGCATAGGTGAAAGGTATCGAAAAATATTGGAGGCCTTCGAGATGTGGACCTATAGACGAATCCTAAGGATTTCCTGGAAAGACCACATTACAAATGACGAGGTTCTCAGCAGGATCGAAGAAACCAGGCACCTATCAAACACCATATCGGAAAGGCGTACAGAATAGATGGGTAATATGCTGCGACATGAAAATCTCCTGCACAATTACTGGAGGGAATGATTGAGGGATCGATTGGCAGAGAGCGTCCTCGCTGGGACTATCTGGAGCAAATATGCCACGATATGGACTGCACCTCCTATACAGAGCTCAAAAGGATGGCTGAAGACCGAGCGGAGTGGAAGAGGAGATACAGAGCTTTGCTGCTAGCCAATATCCAGGATTGAAACTGAAGAAGAAGAAGATACACGAAAGCTGCAAAACACCTCAATATCAAAAAGACAAGAACTTTTTATTTCGTTACCATTGAAAATGAGGTCTTCAGGCTTAAGTCATTTATTCTATTAGATGTTAACATAAGTTGTGTCCGTTTTTTTTTCAAATTTTAAAATGAGCACCAAAAGTAAAACAAAATTGTAAAGGTTATACGTCATTCGACGAAAATGTTCTGCTCTACAAGATATTGTTTGCTTTTACGTTACATATATTTTATTATTTGATTACAAACCTTCGAAATGGAATGTCAAGCAGACGAAAGTGATCATTTTCGACACCTCCTTATGTTCGCGTTCAATCGAGGGAATAAAGCTGCTCGCGATATTTGCGAAGTGTACGGTGAAGATGCTATACTTTCAGGACAGTATTTCCTGAAACAGGATATAAAAATAAGGTACTGAAAGTAGATGAAATGAAAATTCATAAACTTATTAATGTTAATGTTTTGATATAACATATATGTTTTTCTGTAGCTTATATGCTGCTTATCATAAATTATTAAAGCGCTATAAAACAATACAAAAATAGCGTAATATAAAACTCTAACTAATGGAAGGCTGCAGCTGATTAAATCTGTCGATCGTCTTGGAAGTTTAATCTCGTTACCATCAAAACGTTGGGTTTGATCTGTCAAGACTACATTTGCTGAAGTGCAATAACTTACACAAAGTAAATTAATATAAGCGCAAACGTCTTCAATCCACAGGATGACAGTCATACTCGCTCAAGAGTGATAAAATTCTTACATATCAGTAGTAACGGAAATAAATTGGACAGATTAGACGCCCTAGAAATTTCTAAGCCAGTACATCGATCCGAACATCTGATGAACAGTTATATCCCAAAAATCTCTCAACTCTTGGCCGAAATTGTCCCATGCCTCCCTCACCCCTCAGCCCCAACCGTTGAAGCGTGTATATCGGTACCAGTTCAAACAGCATTTAGTCTTGTTTGTGATCCCCTGAAGATGAGGTGAAAGCCTTGAAACCGGTAGAGTGATACCGTTACAAAAAATTGGAATAAACAGTGTTTGATAAAAATAAATTACAAGGGATAAACTATCGGTATCGTTCAAGTCTTGAGTGGATATTAATGTATAACATAAGAAAGAATGTTTTTTCTAAAATATTCAATGAAAATAACCTGAAAAATAAATCCTTGAATACAAATAGAAGAAATAATGTTCAGAAAATAAGTGTCGAGGACATTTCTTATAGGAAAAAATAAGATGAATTATATAAATTATGAATTATATTCTTATGGAATGAAATATAAGTTGGGAGCAAATGAGGAGTGCTTTTCGTATGGCCGGCGCTGATTATAGAAAATGGCGTAATAATACAGAGGCTTTATATTCTGCGATGGGTACCATCAGACTGACAGAGATGGATATTCAGATGTTCTCGGGGTGTGACACTTAGAGTTGCCTTAAGTAGTGATGACCTCCGTGGCCTAGTTGGTAAGACGCTTGCCTCTCAAACTGGAGGTTGCGGATTCGATTCCTGCTGGAACCCAGATTAGAAAAAAAATAATTCTAGTCTGGTTTTTACTTAAGGGGGGGGGGGGATATTCTACTCTAGAAATTTGAAAAAAAAATGTTTGCATTATTCTTAAAGTTTAGACCTTTAAGAATATGTTCTCAAAAGGATTTTTTTTAATTCTCAATATTTACGAAGTTAAAGCTATAAATGAGGCAACAATTACGCCGCATCGGAATGACTCAGACAAAAATCTCAAAACTTTAAACGCGTTTTTCTCGAAACTACTTTTTTCGACCTGGTCGACATAAAATCTCAAGTTCTATTCAACTGATTGCCTTCAAATTTGATATAAAACTTAAATAAATGTTTTTATATCGTCCCTACCTTGAAAAATTCAAATAACGACACTATTTTTTATCAAGAAACTGTGTATGATTTTTGTTTCAGATTTACGAAAGGGCTCCAATCATGTCGACCAGCTCACCCCCTTTTTTACGACAAGATATAACAGCTGATAACATCTTGAATATTCATTTTTTTTTTCAAAAACTTTTTTGTACATTCTCAAATTATCAACAACCTGTAAAAAATGTATGCGAAAAACATTATTAGTTTTTTTTATTTAGTCTGAAAAAACGGCCAAAATTCACGCCTCTAGAGTAGAATATCCCTTAAGGCCTGTTTGACATATTTTTGGTTGGTTGGAAGATATTGTCACATGGCAATAAGCCCACCAGGTTGTACTGTGTGCAATGAAAGTGTAATACAATAGAATACCGATTGATACGTTTACACGTAACCTCAAATACGTGTAAAAATATTATAATATGCGTGAACATGTTACATTTAAATTATTTCTAAATGCTTTAAGTACGTCTACTTTAAAAAAAAACATTTTTCAAAATTTAAGGCTCTTGGTCCAAACAGTTTCTCAATTATCATTATCATAGTATAAATAGGCCAAAACCCATACGATGGTTGTCGTCAAAGAAAGAATACGAGAATTGAATTTTGAATAAAAGAGAGCGAGAGAGGAATACTTGGATTCTCTCCGAAAGTAATTCGAAATTTGAACCTCGGTGGGTCCGTGATACTGAACGAATTTTAAATACCTAGCTAACAATTTTTGAACCGGTGTAAAAGGGGACGATGTATAAATGATATATATAAACAAATTCTACATTTATGAATATATATTTTTATAAATGTAGAATTTGTTTTACTTCCGTAAATATTTCACGGGTTGCAACTAGTCTTTTTAATTTTGCTATTCTTCGGATTATTTTTCTATATTTTATACTAATGTCATTTCATCAAAATTATTAGTCGAATTTTGAAACTCTTTTTATGTGAAGTCTCTTGAAATGAAAAGTTTTTAAAAGCGAGAATGGATAATGTTGTCATGAGAATCAAGAAAATAAAAAAGGTAGGGAATTTTCGTTCATATATCATAAAAATTTAATAGCATTATTTTTTTTTTAAATTTAATATTGTCGCTTGGGTTCTGCATGTTTTGAGTGAAAACAACAAAAATCAATTGTCGAACGTTGATTTTTGTTGTTTTCACTCAAAACATGTGGAACCCATGCGCCGAACTTCTGGACTTTTCCCATTGATTTAAGATGGCGGTATGCAGTCATGTGACTACAATTTATCTCCTCAGCCAATTCTACGCTGGTTTGAAGGAGATCTTCATGAATCATATGATTTAAACGGTCATCATCGAAGTCCACTGGTCGTCCGGAACGCTCTATGTCTTTCAGGTCGAAATTACCGTCTTTGACACGCAAAAACCATCGACGAGCTGTCCTTTCATTCATAGCATCTTCACCGTACACTTCGCAAATATCGCGAGCTGCTTTGGCAGCTTAATTCCCTCGATTGAACGCGAACAGAAGGAGGTGTCGAAAATGCTCATTTTCGTCTACTTGACATTCCATTTTGAAGGCTTGTAATCAAATAAAATAATATATGTAACGTAAAAGCAAACACAATATCTTGTAGAGCAGAAAATTTACTTTCGAATGACGTATAACCTTTACCATTGTTAACACCTAATTTAAAAATACCAATAAATTTCTCTTAGTAAATTTCTCTTTGTTGAAATTTTCAGTATCTTTACCAAATTAAAAGTATTTCACTTTTTAAGGCTTCATAGGATTCTAAGAAACCTTTTGGAAGTCTTATACGTTACATCTTAGATCATCTGAAATTAAATAAAAAGTTTAAAATAAAATTTACTAAAATTAACTCCGATTATTTGTTAAGTAAAAAGAAATTATACAACTTTCAAGAAAACTCACCACCCACTTTGTTTTCCTTTGTAATTATATATATTTAGATTGTTTGTGATAATTATTGTTGGTGCGCACTTTAGTATAGAATTATTTTTAGCAATAGCAATATCGCCGTTCAAGGCGCAATCTTGTTTATATAATTAAATAATTAGTAATACAAATGAGTAATCATCGCTAAATAAGTATTTTTAAACTATGTATAACTGTGAAAATCACTAATACTTATTTATTTATTTATTTTTTAATTTATTATTTATTATTTAAACATGACAAGAAATATACATAATTTGCGAAAAACAACAGGTAGTTTAATTTGGACATACATTATTTTAATGGATCAGGATTTGTTGCCTTTCATTTATCGTATCCCCAGTAAACTAGGCTTTTTCCTGTATCTCACTGAGGATATTTAGCATGAAAAAATAAATCGATACTTCTTTCCGATTTTTGATTACGCAAAAACAAAACCCCGTTGCACGTTCTCATCAACCTGACAAACAGTGACACTCAATTACAACTGGAAACATCATGCGGAATCAAACACTTCACACATCATCACTCCAGAAAGACCAAACCTTTTCATCCCATAATATATCGCACACAATCATAAGAATAAAAACAAAAGTAAAACCAAAAATGAACCCAAAATGAAACAAAAATAAAACCAAAAATGTTCATCCCATAATATACCGCACACAATCATAAGAACAAAAATTAACACAAAAATATACAGAAACACAAATACAAAACAACAAGAAGAAACCCACACTCAAAAGCCCACACAAATCTTTTCCACACGTCATTTCTACACGTCATTCATCCTGAAAGCCCAAGTACTCAAAATCCTGTCGCAATAACAACCACGCTTCGATCGACTGTCTAAATGGTTTTCCTTCCTTTATCTTTATTGAATTCGGCACGCCATTGTACTAATTGTACAATACATTGTACCATTGTATTTAATTTATGTATTGTATTTTTAGTAACTGAGATTATATAATACCATTTTTTTCATTCCAGAATTAAATAACTACACAAAATAAATATTTATCGGGGTATTTTATTCTCAAGTATTATTTTGACAGCGCCGTAGACCGCTGATTGACATACTTGAGTGGCATCCAGGCATATCTCAGGTTTGACTCCCTTCGGTGTCCAGACTTATATAACTTGGAGTGCATTCCTCACCCGAACTTATTATTTTCCTGGTGCTTAAATAAAAAAAAATTTGATAGCAATGTGGTATGTAAATTAATATTCTGTAAGTTTACATATAATATATTTTAAAGTAATGGAAAAATACATTTAAGCGAGAGCAGCTATAAAACGGTCAGGGCTTATCACATAACATCCTCTCAATCGAAATACACCCCCACCAATAGGAGGACGAGCTGGGCCGCCAGAACGCCATACGTTTTTCAACCCACACCCTTACACTAACATGGGTCAGCTAAGTAGGTTTCATGCAAAAATTCTCGGAATGAGTTAACCATTTTTTATCGATATTATTTTTTTTATTTAAATGTTTTTATCCCTTATATGAGGTGCCACAGCTTTTATTTATCATAAATGGAAAAAAATCTGTAATATTAAATAAATTTTAATTACACTGATTTAAAAAATATTAGTAATGCTCATTTTCGTCAAAAAAATGTTGTCATAGTTTTCGTTTTGCTCAGCGATATGCTCATCAAAAAGGTCAACTAGTCTGTTATTTGCTCAGCGATATATTTATAAAAAATGTCAAGTAGTCTGTTATTTGCTCAGCGATATACTCATCAAAAAGGTCAACTATAGTTCGGAAATTCTAGGATGAATCCTGTGATAGCTCACAAATTTGCGCCAATACAACCTTGTAACGATGTTCAGTAACTTTAATTATTTTATCAACTTTAATATAAGCCTCAATTCTAGTAAATAGCAAGTTATTTAGGTAAATACATTACATAAGGTTGTATTGGGGCAAATTTGTGAGCTGTCACAGGACTCATCCTAGAATTTCCGAACTATAGTCTGTTATTTGCTAAGCGATATACTCATCAAAAAGGTCAACTAGTCTGTTATTTGCTCAGCGGTATACTCATCAAAAAGGTCAACTAGTCTGTTATTTGCTCAGCGATATACTCATCAAAAATGTCAACTAGTCTGTTATTTGCTCAGCGATATACTCATCAAAAATGTCAACTAGTTTGTTATTTGCTCAGCGATATACTCTTCAAAAAGGTCAACTTGTCTGTTATTTGCTCAACGATATACTCATCAAAAAGGTCAAATAGTCTGTTTTTTGCTCAGCGATATACGCATTAAAAATGTCAAGTAGTCTGTTATTGGAAAACAATCGTAAATAGGTAAAATGGTATATTTTAATAATTTTACATAAATGAGTTTTATCACTACTGTATGTTAATAACTGGAATGCGACACCTTAGAAGGCTTTATTGGCTTTAATGGCGCATTCCTTACTAATAAATTTCGATGTTTAAATATATGTAGAAGTAAGCTTTATTGATATTATCACGGTTTACCATAAAATATGAATGTCGATATAAAATATTGTGAATCAACTTTTTAAAATGGGTGAAATTCAAGGAAGGAGCATAACTCTCAGGTTACACAAACGCCCCTGTGCAGATCTAAGACATAGTTATAATGTCTAAGGTTTTTAAGTGACTTGGTAGAAATACATTCAGTTTCGTATGGGATAGAAAACAAGACCCCATCCAGCACGATGTATCATATACACTAGAAGATCGAAATCTTCTTTATTTTTTAAAGACCCGACATCACCTATACTAGAGAAAATGTAGCATGGTCCCTGTGACAGTTCACAAATTTGCCCCAATACAACCTTGTAACGACGTTCAGTCATTTTAATTATTTTATCAACTTTAATATAAGCCTCGATTCTAATAAATAGCAAGTTATTTAGGTAAATACATTACATAAAACTAACAACAATGACAAATTAATACATCTCGTTACAAGTTAGCAAAAATACGTCAGTTTGTTAAAATCAAATAATATTTGGCGACGTTTGTCAAAAGTCACTACGTGAGTCTGCATTGGCTAGGGATGGGGTATAAGATAATTGAATTTTCGATTTTTTTATACCTAAAATTAAATATTTGTAATGAGTATTAATTCATAGTGGATCTTGGCCTATTTAAAGATAGACACAAATCATACAATACATTAGAAAGTAAATATAATGAAAATTGGGAATTAAAACGTCAGTTTAGAGAAAAACCATTATTCGATTTATGATAAAACGATTCGATTTGTAAAAAAACGATTTTACCCCATCCCTTTGAGACATGACATTTCAAACGTCATAGGGACCATCAGGGAAGAATTCTACAAAAGGACCTACTCCGTTGTGAAAATCATATTTTCTTCTCCAATGACGACGGATTTAAGGTCCACGTCACAAGAGAATGATTCATAGCGCTGAAAATACACTTACAAAATGGCGTAAAGCTTAGAATTCAAAGAGCCCAGCAAGTTGCCAGTACATTAAAAAAAAACTTCGAATGCAACAAAACTATTTTTTAATGCCACAAGATTAACCTAACTGTCCGAAGAAGTAGTGATGTAAGGCTGAATAGAAATCTTTTCGGAGGTTATTGATTCGATTATCATCGCAGTTCTCTAAGAATGTAATATGTAACCTACGGATTTATCCAGATGGCAACCAAAATAAGTTTTCTGTTTAGTCAATAGCTTGTATACACCCACATTAGAACGATAGAACTAGAGTCGTAGAAGGTAGTATATAAATAGGTTTTCTATTAAAATGGGACAATTTAAATTTTATAAGAACAGAAAAGTGAAACGTAAAAATCTGCAATGTTAGATCTATTTTTATACGAAATATTCATCAGTAAATATTATTGCCATTTTTTTATCGGACATATTTCAGCACCAATAATTAATTAACGAAATGTAAAACTTTATTTTGTAGGGTCTACAACACTTTCCACTCACATTTGCACTATATATTTGTTTTGTTAGTCTTTTTTCGTTCATTCGTTTTACGTGTCCATCTCAGAGTGCTCTTGCTCACCTTATCAGTATTAAGTTCACATTCTTCCCTTATCTCTATATACATCAACCAATTTTTTAAACAATATTGAATGGTAAGGAGTTGAAATCTTAGAACAGTAATTACCAGATTGATTAACACTTGCCTTACTGTGCTAAAAAATTCCCCCAACCACGGTGCTGGACGCTAAGCGTCCAGTGAAAAATGTATATTTTAAATTAAAATTATGCAAAATCTGCTAAGTTATTTTGTGTAACTAGCTATAAAAATAATTTTATTATGTATTAAAACGTCGAATGATCAAATAAAATGTAAGTTCTGGTCACTCGATGTCCATCACAGGGTGGCAAGTGTTAACCTAATTTTTTATCAACTATTAATAAGTTTTTTTTGTATTTTCAATTAATTATATTTGTTTTTTCTTTTATTTATAATCAGCAAAAATTGTTAAGGTTCCATTTTTTTAAGGAGAAAAGGTTTTTGCGATTAAATAGGTTTCGAATCACTTTTCTACAATATCCAAATTCGGCAAGTAAGGCCTCGGCCACGCAGGTAGGAGCCTCGCTTGGTGTGTAAAGCTACGCTGCGAGCTAGGTGACATATCCTAGCGAACCAACGTACCGCATACTATCGCAATGGCTACACTGCATACTTCGCGCCACGATACGTGACGATTAGTCACCTAGTGAGTCTCCTAGCGAACAGACATGTTGGTTAATTTTATTGTGTCACCAAGTTATTTTACAAGATGGAGGAAGTTTTAATAACAGCTCTGTATAAAAGGAAGCCTTTGTGGAACCCATCGAGCAAATTATACAAAAATGTACCTGTAATAAAATCACTTTGGAATGAAGTTGCACAGGAAGTAAATAAAGATAAGGTAAGCTGTAATGAAAATGGTTAGTTTTGAGAGTGGCATCGTTTGTTGACTCAACCGCTCCCAAATGTCAAATTAATTTGTGCGAAGCACTTTGGTGTGGCTAAGCATGAAGTCACCTAGTTTATTAGTCACATAACACCTAGCGAAGCACTTAGGTGTGGCATTAGGCTAAGGATGCACCCAGTAGCGAAGCGCTGGAATCGGGACAGTCACCAGAAGTGCCGATAATACACGGTGACGCGGTTGTGTTCCGAATTGAAAAACGACTTATATTAAAGTCCATACAAACAAAGCCGCCAAAAACCGAGCTACGCCTCTGATTTCAGCAATGAATTTTCCACGCTCCTAGTGCAAGGTGAAAATTTATTTAATCTTTGAAATTTATGTAAAATATTAGGAATGAACATATCTCACATAGACGAGGATTCCGCCTTCTCAGAACGCAGGTATTTTACGAAATATCTTAAAATATTTATAAAGCGATTAAACACGTGTCACTATGGTGGGTGATTTTCAAGCCATGACGGTTGTACAGGGCCGACACGTGCATGTCTGAAATAAGTACATGGTACGATGCACAACTGGATTGAAGCGCGCCAAATGAATGGTTTTAATCTTACTTTTAGACTTTTATCCGATTACGAGAAACCATAATTAAAATACTAGACCCGTTTTGCGAGACGCCATTATACAAGGTATTTATTTATTAATGTGATATAGCGTTAATTTTCAGCGTCTTTCCAATCATGGATTAGACAGAGATTGTCTATTGGCCTTTCCAGTTCACCGCTCCTCATTCTTTACGTCGTCATTTACTTTCCATGCAGTGAAACTCTGGAATCAGTTACAAACCAATATAAGACTCGCTCCGTCCTTGGCATGCTTTAAGAAGCGACAGAAAAAAACTCTTAATTTCTATTCAGTAAAATAACGTGTTTCATTCCTGATTTTTCTTTTCCTTTCCTCTCCACCATCCCTTCCTTTCCTTTTGATTGATGATTTCTCACTTTATATGAAAAATAATGTTCGGGTGATTGTCCGTCTTTGTGGGGTTCGTGGGTATATGCTCGCATATGTGTTTATGGATTTCGTGGGGATGAATAGTCATTTGAATGATTTATTTTTTTATTTTATTATTTTATTTTTATTTTATTATTACACATGAAAATAAATATACACAATTTGCGAAAAAAAACAACAGGTAATTTGATTTGGACATACAATTTTAATGGATCTGGGTTTGTTGCCTTTCATTTGTCGTATCCCCAGTAAACTAGGCTTTTGCCTGTATCTCACTGAGGATATTTAGCATGAAAAAATAAATCGATACTTCTTTCCGATTTTTGATAACACAAAAACAAAACCTCGTTGCACGCTCCCATCAACCTGACAAACAGTGACACTCAACTACGATTTATGCGACCACGTAACTTGGTTCATTTAATTTTGTCTGGTTGGTTGGAAGAGAATGCCGCCTGGTAATAAACCCGTCAGATTGTATTTGTAATAAAAGTGTTAAACAATAAATAAATAAAAAATGGTAAACGAACAAAAGAAATTTTGAAACAAGGAAAAGTAAAGATTATCTCCGTGGTTGCAGTCCTAAGACTGGTTTGCAGCAATTTCAACTCTTCTCCTCCATTCCCCCCTGTCCTGTGCGGCTCTTTTTAAATCTGTATATGTTGAGCAGCGCACGTCCACCAACAGGTCCTCCAGGTACTCTCGGCGTGGGCGTCCCCTAGAGTTTGTCCCCTCGGTCATACCCTCCATTATGGCATGCAAGAGGCCCTCTTGTCGTATTAAATGACCGATCCATCTTGCACGCCTTTCGGACAGGATCCTGAGCAGGTGCCTTCCTCCTTCGATTCGTTGGAGAACCTCTTCATTTGTGATGTGGTCTCTCCAGGAAATTCCTAATAGTCTTCTATAGCAGTGGTCCCCAACCTTTTTGTTGCCGCGGACCGGTCAACGTTTCATAATTTTACCGCGGCCCACTGGGGGGGGGGACATTGAATGTAGTTTTTTTTTTAATTTAATAACAATATATTTGTACAATATACAATAATAAAATTTACAACTGTGGCACATAAGTTATAGTGACAAATAATAGTAGAGAAAACACAAGGTTTGTGGGAAAAATGAAGAAAAAATATATAATAACAATGAAGGATTATTAAGTTTCAGATATTTTTTTAATTTTCTTTTGGATTCATGGGTATTTTCAATATTTTTAAGGTTCAACGGCAGGTTGAAAGTATTTTTTTCCAAGATAGAGAAAATAATTTATTTTGAGAATGCTTAGGGTTAAATATCGGGATTTTAATGTTATTCTGATATCTTGCAGATATATTAACTTGAAAGTTATTTATCTATTTTCTTTAAAAGTTTTGATGTTGAAGTTTTATGTGTTTTGATTTAATATTTTTAATTGAATCGTGTTTATTTTGGCTCTGCCAGACCAGACTCCCGGTACATTATTATTTAGATACATATTGAAATGGAAGAGCCACGTCCCGTACAGCTCGTACCTATAAGGAAGCTTCCAACAGTTAAGTACGAGTATATATCCCGATTTTCACTTTTTTAAGTATTGATAAGATCTCAAATCTCGATCGATAGACGTCTCGACTCGATCTTCGACAGAGGACGACTTTTGACATCTTATGTATATATTAAGTATATAAAATATATAGTATTTGCCTTGTTTAAGTTACGGCAAGACCGCCTTCGGAATCAAGGACGACTCCGCATGCGGCATGCATATGGTAGTGTGGTGTTGTTTTATTTCGAAGGTATTGTCGGAAGGTCGGGGGTAACTTAGCGTGAAGGGGTTTTCAACGGAATAATTATTTTAAGCTATAATTAAGTTTTATTGGGTATGTTCGATTTTTCAAAAGTAATTTTGATTTTTAAGCAGGCCCTTGCGCGGCCCAGTACTATTTGGTCCACGGCCCGGTACCGGGCCGCGGCCCATGGGTTGGGGACCACTGTTCTATAGGACCACATCTCAAAAGCCTCTAGTCTTCGTCTATCTCTTTCGGATAGGCACCATGTCTCGCAGCCGTACATCAAGATGATACTCCATACATAGGTCTTGATGAGGAGTATTCTCAGTTTTAGGTTTTGACAGAGTTTGATATGTATCTCGAATGAGAGTGTAATTCTTCCTCTTACTCAATATATAATCATATCATCGTTAATTTTACATTCATCACTTATCACTTCATTCCATATTCTGTCATACGAGTACATTGCCTTCCAATGTATTTCTAAGAGCATGAGTTTCTACAGCATTTATTTGACTCTTTTCAATCTTGTTCCACGTCCACATTTCACTCCCATACATCGAACTTAGTACTAAAAATATGTTATGGATAATCTTGACAGATTTCAATACTATCCGGTTCGAGTATACATATATGTTTTAGTGCAAAATTGATTTTGTTTCTTATCAATACACGACTTTATATAGGTTAGTCAAAAAGTTTTGAAAGCGGAAATGAAAATACATTTTTTTTGGGGGGAAATCACTTTTATTGCTCAGTATAGTCTCCCATAAGATCAATACACTTGGTCCAACGATCTTCCAACTTTGTTGTCCCATCACGGAAGTGACTTTCTGGAAGGCCTGCAAAATACTCCTCTACGACGGCTATAACCTCTTCGTTTGATGAAAAATGCTTTCCACGAAGGAATTTTTTGAGGTGTGAGAACAGCCAGAAGTCAGAGGGAGCTAAATCTGGCGAATAGGGTGATGCTGCAACAATTCGTACCCCAATTCACTGATTTTCGCGATGGTTTTTTGAGCTGTGTGAGCAGGTGCATTGTCTTGATGAAAAATGATTTTTTTCTTCTGCAAACCGGGTCTTTTTTCACAATTTTTTTCATCCAACTGGTCCAAAAGGTCATAATAATAATCAGAGTTGATTGTCTTACCAGTTTGGAGATAATCTATCAATAAAATTCCTTTTGCATCCCAAAAAACTGACGCTAACACCTTCTTGGCCGATTTCTGGACACGAACTCGCTTCGGAGCCAAAGTGCCTGGTTCACACCACTCCTTAGCCTCTTGTTTTGATTCAGAATAGTGGTGGTAGACCCAAGTCTCATCCATAGTGATGAATCGACGCAGAAAATCCTTTTTATCCTTTCGAAATTGCTCCAAATGTTGCTCAGAAAGTCACATTCGAACGTGTTTTTGTTGCATTGTTAGCAAATGCGGCACCCATTGTGCACACAGTTTTTTGAAACCCAAAACTTCCGCCAAAATATGCCATGTTGTTCCATGTGAGATGCCTATGATGTCAGTTATCACATCCACAGTCGATCGATGATCTCCCAAAACCATATCCTGTATTTTCGCTATGATTTCTGGTGTCGATGCACTTTTTGGACGTCCTGAGCGTGGATCGTCTTCAACGCTTGTACGGCCACGCTTAAACTCCAACACCCATCGGTGAACGGTTGGAAATGAAGGAGAAGACTCCTTTAATACTTTCACTATCTTTGCATGGATCTCAGTAGCCGATAAACCTTCCAAAACAAAGAATTTAATCACTGCACGATATTCGGATTTTTCCATTGTTAAAAAATACACTGACACGTCAACTTCAAATGGCTTGTAAACAAAGAATGAATTGACAGATCGAAATGAAATTTTGAGTACGTTCTTATGAAAGATGAAATATTAAAATTTTGGTTTTTCTACTGCTCCATAGATGTCGCTTTCAAAACTGTTTGACTAACGTATTATCTCTCATAATTGTTCAATCATCTTAGAAACTATTACCTAACAAGTATAATTCTTTAGTTCGCTCTTATATTTCATTCTTCTTCTTCCCAGTGTCACGTCAGGTCCCCCCAACGTTGAATATCACCTGAGAGTAGGCATATTTGTCCCCGGCAGACTGAAAAAGATCCTCAACGCTCCTTATACGAGGGTAGTCCCAAAAGTACCCGACCCAACAAAGAAAACACAAAAAAATTGGGAAAAATTATTTTTATTTCTCAACATAGTCTCCTTTCAGCTCGACACACTTTTCCCAGCGATGTTCAATAGCTTCGATACCCTGTTTATAGTGAGAACCATCGAAATACCTACCATGTCTGCTAGCTCGCGCACTTTCAATCGACGGTCATCCAATACCATTTTGTGGATTTTCTTTACCATTTCTGGCGTGGTCACCTCATTTGGTCAACCACTGCGATGTTCGTCTTGGCAGCTCGTTTAAACCCTAATATTTTACTGTTGTAAACGAAGGAGCAGACTCCCCCAGAGTAGAATCTAGCTCGGCTTTGATATTGGTTGGACTTAGACCTTTCAAATGAAAGTATTGTATCACATAATGATGACCAATTTTTTCCATGTTTACAAATTCACTGAGAGCGTTCACTATTGATGGCTGCCAAACAAATACTAAACAACGTAGCATCTTAAAACTTAAGCTTTATAAGTTAAGTACTTTCTACCATAGTAATTTTTTAAAGCAACAACCGCTATCTATACGTCAGGTCAGGTACTTCTGGGACCACCCTAGTACCAGTCCAATCACGTATATTGCGGAGCCAGGAGATGTCTTCCTGCCAACACCTCTTCGACCCTCTTTCTTTCATTACTCATGCATATATCTATGGAATTTACTTTATTTAACTGTGAAGCAGTAGTATTTTTGTTAACAAGGCGACATAACTCCTTACTGCGCTTGGCGTCACTACGACCGAAGTCTGACGTATTTGCAGATCCATTTAAAATATCTTGGCTGAAGAGTAAGAAGATTGGCAGGCGCCCCTGGACTGGACCAGTATGGGAGCGGAGGAGGATAGGTCAATGCTTGGATTTGGAAGACGCTGAGGCAATCAGTTGGTATTTAATAATTTCCACTGTAAACAATGACTATACGAAAAGCATAATCTCGCTTACGAACAATTATTTTTTGCCCGATGAGAAGCGTGTTGATATATTTTTGTATTATTTGGCAACAATACGTAAAGCTAAAAAAGAAAATAAATATACAATATATCAGTTTCCAGATTATATTTAAAAAATTGAGTCATTTTTAAGCACTTCGCCATAGACGTCATTATTACACATTATGCTAGTACCCAAGTATTTAAATTTTGTAACTTGTTCAATTGGTGTGTCGTTGATCGGATGTTTGAAGAACACTATCTGAAAAAACAAGTATATGAACATCCAAAGCAAGGTGACGATATACAAGACCTGTGTCCGCCCCATAATGACATACAGCATAGAGCCCAGAGTCGACACTCTCAGAACCAAAAATCTCCTTCGAACCAGCGAAATGAACGTACTCAGGAGTATCGCTGGCAAACCCCTTCGTGATAGAGTATGAAACACAGAAATCCGAAGGATGTGCGAAGTTGAAGATATTGTCAGATGGGGACGACAGAGAAGAAGGTTCTGGAACAAACATGTATCCAGAATGGCGGAACCAAGAGCCGTGAGAATGGCCAGGGACAGTATCCCCCAAGCAAGCAGACCTCCAGGATGACTTCCCAAAAGACGGAAAGACAGCTGGCAGTCGACATCACAAGAGGGAAACAATGATGCAGGACCATAACAGGCCAACATGCCTAAAAGAAGAAGAAGAATAGTCATTTTTAGAAAAGTATGAACGTCTTCCGTTATTTTTAGGTTTTGAATATTTTTTTAAAATATGGTAAAAAAATTAACATTTTGTATTATCAAAACAAGGATTTCTTTTAGTTCTACATGTTAGGGATTTCAATTGCTACACTTAAAAGTTCTACATGTTAGGGATTTCAATTGCTTCACTTAAAAGTTCTACATGTTAGGGATTTCAAATGTTACACTTAAAAGTTCTACATGTTAGGGATTTCAATTGCTACACTTAAAAGTTCTACATATTAGGGATTTCAATTGATACACTTAAAAGTTCTACATGTTAGGGATTTCAATTGATACACTTAAAAGTTCTACATGTTAGGGATTTCAATTGCTACACTTAAAAGTTCTACATGTTAGGGATTTCAATTGCTACACTTAAAAGTTCTACATGTTAGGGATTTCAATTGCTACACTTAAAAGTTCTACATATTAGGGATTTCAATTGATACACTTAAAAGTTCTACATGTTAGGGATTTCAATTGATACACTTAAAAGTTCTACATGTTAGGGATTTCAATTGCTACACTTAAAAGTTCTACATGTTAGGGATTTCAATTGAAACACTTAAAAGTTCTACATGTTAGGGATTTCAATTGCTACACTTAAAAGTTCTACATGTTAGGGATTTCAATTGATACACTTAAAAGTTCTACATGTTAGGGATTTCAATTGCTACACTTAAAAGTTCTATATGTTAGGGATTTCAATTGCTACACTTAAAAGATGATTAAATGAGCATTTTGCTACAGTTGAATAAACCTGGTGACGATCTACACACCCTACTCACTTTTAAATGTTTTTAAATTTTTGATTTGACTTTTAATTTTTCTCTCTTCATTCTATTCTATAATTCTCTTTTTTTATTTGTCTCTATTTATAATATCTGTTTGATTGCTTCACATCTAGGTGGTAATTTTATACTCGTATATGAGTGATGGTATTTATCATATGTATGTGTTGTAACGGTTATCGAATCCGAAACCTCCCATAGCTTTCTACTTCTTAACAACGGGTAAATATCAATGTCTTTAAGTTCGTACGTAGGCAGAGATAACACATTTTATCACATGACGTATTGAGGAGAAAAAAAAATAACGTGAGCGTTAAGTTTTGGCAGAGCGCTTGGCACAGATGTGAGTCTCGCCACCTGGCCGATGTCCTATCACTCAAGTTGGGGGAGACGCCTGGTGTGGATGAATGCGTCAAAAATTCAAATGAAGCGAAAAGGAAATTTAGTACAATTAACGGTTTCAAGCGAATGGTGCAATCGATCAAATTCGTTTAAATATTTTTGAGACGTTTTGTTTTGCTTTTTTTTTATTTTTCAATGCGCAGCAAAAATGCAGTAGAAATATACGCCTTGAGAAAATATCTCGTATTACAAAGTATGGTAGTCTGTAACATTGTTTAAGAACAAATTTTAATTTTTAGAAGTGAAACGTGGACGGGGTACTAGGTTGAAAGGAGACGAATAAATTCAGAGGAATTACGCGCACTTAAAATACATGGGGTGAGAATGCATGGCAGAATATATAATGAAGTGATTAGGGACGAATGTAAACTTAAGGATGGTGTGTTGAGTAAGATGAAGAAGAGCATTCTGAAATGGTTTGTGGATGTAGAATGAACGAATGAAGACATTAATGAAACAAATATATAGTGCAAAAGTGAGTGGAAGGCGTGGTAGAGGAAGACCAAAAGAAGTATAATTGGATCTAGTGACTGATATTTTGAAAGGAGGAAAAGTAGAAAGTCAAAGAAACCGTAGGATTTGTATGAAAAGGCGTATATACGTGGAAGAAGTGAAATATGTGTGTTGAGGTAGGAAAGTCTGGTGATATGTATTATCTGCTTACTCCGATAGGACAAAGGTTTGATAGTAGTACGTATGTATAAGAAGGCCACTCGGAAATGGTTTTGGCATGTAGAACGAATGAATGAAAGAATATTAACTAAACAAATATATAGTATTGTACAAATGTGAGTGGTAGAATATCAAGAAAAGTATGGTTTGATCAAGTTAATGATATTTTGAAAGAAGAAAATCAAAAAACGTCAGAGAAATAAAAGTAGAAGAGGCGAAGGATGTGTAACCAGACAGAAAAGTCTTGTGATAACATATGTAATCTGTCTACCCCGATCGGAAAACGGCGTAATGGTATACGAGTATATGCATGTAAAATTACTGCACATGTGCATTTAACTGAGTGCGATTAATTCAGCACGATATAAATAATGTTAAGCGTCGTTATATAAAATTCCCCATGCGAGTGCCCATAATCCATTACTGATAGCCACATTGAACAGTGTATTTACGAGTAGCACCAGATTCCTGCACCACTCTTAAAATATATGTTGGGGGAACTCAAGTCCACCCGCCTGAACCCGTACTTAATCAAGGCGTAGCTTTTCCTTTTGACTCTTTACAAAACACTTCAGGTGATATATTAATGTGTTTTCAAGTGTACTTAAGCTAATTATAGTTTGAATCAAATGCAAGAAATTTCAATGGAAAATTTTGGCAATACTTTCATTGACTTGACGATTTTAGCTTACTGTTTTTTAAACCCTTATTTAACCATGTTACATTGTGAATTAAAATAATTAAAGCAAAAAGAATCTGAGTGGCATCACGTCGACAAAAAAACCCTCAATTGGGATACGTTACCAGTCATGAACGTTAGATGTTTTTTAAAACATAGCATAAAATTCCTTGATGTTCATCTTGAAAATAAACTCTTTTTCGATAGGTTATACTGTTTCTTCCAGCTTCTATAATCTTAGAGAGTTAAAATTTGTACATCGATGTCTTCCATCAAAAGAGATAAAAATTATTTTGTCATGTCGCATTAATTATTGTAATTCTACGTGTATGTATTCTGGTATGCCTTATTCGCAAATTTCTAGACTCCTATCTGTTTTCAATGCAGTTGCTAGGCTAAGATATTTTGAAAAGGACCCTTCTTATGAACGGTCAATCGCTCATCGTAAGCGCCATTTTCCGCCACTGCATGCGCTCACACCTCGCGAAATGCCACAATTTTCGGGAGATTGCGCAATGCAGAGACCGGCCGACTAGCGATATAGTCTCACGACAACCGTCCATAAGTCTCATTTTCGCTGCGGTCGCGATGCAGCGCGGACCCAAACAAACAAATATTTACATACAAAAACCAAAATAACATCAAATTTACATATCAAGAATCTATACACATACAAATATTATTCACAAATAAACAAGAAAATAATTAAATAAGTGACGCATACGTCCGATACAACTACATTTCAAAAGCTTCTAGTTTCTTTGTGGTGGTCTAAATCCATGCTTCAACGTCATATACTCGTAAAAGGACGGAAATATGAAGCAACGCAAAATTCGCTTACGTAAGTCGAAATTGAAATTCTTGTTGCAGAGGAGATCTTATATTTTGAAAATACCGCTTCGTACAATCTCCACTCTAACTTTGATTTCTTGAGACTGGTAACATTGATCATTGACTGCTTCCATTGATCATCATAACACCTTTACAGATATTTATATTTTTATAGTTCGGAAATTCTAGGATGAGTCCTGTGACAGTTCACAAATTTGCCCCAATACAACCTTGTAACGATGTTCAGTAATTTTAATTATTTTATCAACTTAAATATAAGCCTCAATTCTAATAAATAGCAAGTTATTTAGGTAAATACATTACATAAGGTTGTATTGGGGCAAATTTGTGAGCTGTCACAAGACT
The DNA here is from genome assembly GCA_949825065.1 of Odontocerum albicorne. Classification (NCBI taxonomy): domain Eukaryota; kingdom Metazoa; phylum Arthropoda; class Insecta; order Trichoptera; family Odontoceridae; genus Odontocerum; species Odontocerum albicorne. The sequence goes on from OX463855.1 coordinate 2,639,196, forward strand.
CATCCTAGAATTTCCAAACTATAGACTCGTTCAACAATTCCATTATCTCCATCAAGAGTCAGCTTTGTCTATACTTTAATTTTACTGGCAATTATAAATTTAATTAGTCTTTGATATTTCCATTCTCATGCCTAGCTCATTATAAATACTAATTTTAAATAAATTACAAAACATAACCGTCTTACATTTCATTAAATAATAAAATAAAGCAGTGAAAATTTCATTTTTAACGTAACAAATTAATATTCTCTTAAAAATCCATTAAATTCATAAAGCTACCGTATTTTTGTAATATTAAAAAATGTTTTTTAAATTTTATTTAGGTAATGGGTGTTGACATTATTTAAAACGTTTAAAGGATTTCGAGACTGAAAATGTGGAAATAAAACGAATAGTTTGTGGAAATTGGAATAAGGTCGCTTTCAGAACCATCACAAGGTCCGTTAAAAATAGATTCTGTTGCATTTTGTTTGTTGTCAAGGAATTCGTTTAGCATTGGCCAAGAATTTCTGAGATTATGGAAGATAATTTATTTTGTTTAATGTATGATGAGTGATTATTTTTTTCCCTTGAGCTTGAACCATATTGAATGATTCTCTATTATTTAATGAGCGAATTGTGTTTTTTTTTATGTGTATTGTTTTTTTATTGACTGTTGATATTAATTATTTACTCAAAAATTATTGAGAAAATAGTGAAGGATCGACTGATGAAATTTTTCAATATGCACAACATTATCTCTCCTAATCAGTTTGGTTTCCAAAGGAATGTGGGAACTGAAACTGCTTTGCTTAGTCTAGTAAACAGCGTTACCACCACTTTGGATAATAAGAAAGCATGTTTGGCAGTTTTTTTGGACCTTGCAAAGGCTTTTGATACAGTGTCTCACCGAATATTACTTACCAGATTGATGGAGGTGGGCATATGTGGGCGCTCTTCTAGTTGGTTCTCTTCTTACTTGTCTGATAGAACTCAGAGAGTCAAATTGGGTGATAGTGTATTTGGTGAGCCTCTTTTTGTAAGATTCGGAGTACCTCAAGTTGTGTAATCTTTCTCTCAGGGGTAAGATTATTACTTTTGCGGACGACACGGTTCTTCTATTCGAGGGCCGAACATGGGATGATGTATTCTTAAAAGCTAACGAAGAATTACGTGTAGTTAAAGAATGGATGGACTCAAATAAAACTAAATACATCACATTTAGCATATCTACAAGAACTCAAGCACCTACAAATAAATACATAACACTGCACACTTGTTCACCCATGGCTAACTGTAGTTGTGTTTCCTTGGAAAGGGTTGATAGTATAAAGTACCTTGGAGTTTATGTTGATCAGTTCCTTCGTTGGGAGGTCCATATTAACAATTTGAGCGCAAAAATCAGAAAACTAGGATACATATTCCGTATGATTCGAAATGTGCTCAGTGAAAATATCCTTAAAAGTATATACTTCGCTCTATGTCAGTCAGCACTTTCCTACGGTATATCAGTTTGGGGGGGATGCACCTTAACCCAAAAACACATATTGCAGGTTTCCCAAAAATTGATTGTGAAAATAATTATTAAACTTCCTGTTCGGTATCCCACGGCGGAGCTTTTCAGAGAGTATCAGGTCCTGAACATAGCCAATTTACATCTCAAATCCATTCTCTGGCACTACCATCGAGAGGAGGGGAAGATGCAGACTCAGCAGAGACACATGACACGCATGGCAACTAATGAAATGTTCACTATCCCTAGAGTTAAAATCTCTTTTGCCCAAAGGCAATATGCTTATTTGGCTCCCATTACATACAATGGCGTGCCGACTTCAATAAAAGTAAAGGTAGGAAAACCATTTAGACAGTCGATCGGAGCGTGGTTGTTATTGCGACAGGATTTTGAGTACTTGGGCTTTCAGGATGAATGACGAGTGGAAGGGATTTATGTGAGATTTGTGATTGTGTGCGGTATAGTGTGGGATGAATATTTTTGGTCTTTCTGGAGTGATGATGTGTGAGGAGTTGAATTTCGCAAGATCTTTCCAGTTGTAGTTGAGTGTCACTGTCAGGTTGATGAGAGCGTGCAGCGGGGTTTTGTCTCTGTGTAATCAAAAATCGGAAAGAAGTATCGATTTATTTTTTTCATGCTAAATATCCTCAGTGAGATACAGGCAAAAGCCTAGTTTACTGGGGATACGACAAATGAAAGGCAACAAACCCAGATCCATTAAAATTGTATGTCCAAATCAAATTATCTGTTGTTTTTCTCAAATTGTGTGTATTTCTTGTCATGTGTAATAATAAATAATAAATAAATAAAAATTTGATTGTAATATAAAAACAAATGTGTTATACTATAGTTCGGAAATTCTAGGATGAGTCATGTGACAGCTCACAAATTTGCCCCAATACAACCTTGTAACGACGTTCAGTAATTTTAATTATTTTATCAACTTTAATATAAGCCTCGATTCTAATAAATAGCAAATTATTTAGGTAAATATTAGGTTGTATTGGGGAAAGTTTGTGAGCTGTCACAGAACTCATCCTAGAACTTCCGAACTATAGACTTTATTCAAGTTTCGAAGTTTCAGTGGTCCCTCATTTTAGCGCGAATTCATAGTCCGACCTTAATATTAAATTACTAAATCTTTACTACTTCTTTGTCAAGAATTTAGTAATTAAAGTAAAAATTTCATACAAATTTGTCGCGTGGTTTCATTACCTAAATTTTAAGTTTGTAGCGCGTGCGTTTGACTCTTGAAATACAAATGACTAAATTTTAAGGCAAGAAATTAGTATTTAGTATCTAAGCCGAGGTATGAATTCGAACCTTTGTATATTTTTCGAAAAAAACTATTTTGTTAAAAATTTAAACTATGTTATAGCATGTTAATGAAATATATGCTTTCTACGTATTATAATCATAATAAATATATGAATTGTTAATCGTCGTTTCGTGATAAATATATCCTCAAGAGTGCTATATTTTCAAATTTATAAAAGGCAGCTCATCAGCGCAACTAAATTCAAGTGCCGGTAAATATTGAAGAATTTATTTCTTATCTTTTAATGAATTTTCTCTGTCCCTCCACCGAATAATACGGACCACCTCCGTGGTCTAGTTGGTATAACGTCTATCTTCCAGCCTGGGGGTTGCGGACTTGATCCCTGTTGGAATTCATATATTTTTTAAATGATTACAGTCTTCTTTTGGCACTTAAGATATTTTTAATATCTTTCTGGTTGGTTGAAAGAATGCTACATGGCAATAATTTGGTTGGTTGAAAGAATACTACATGGCAATAAGTTTTCCTGAATACAACGAGAGTATAATATAATGATACTATAATTATACACGGGCAAAATGTGAACATGATAAGGTTCGCTGACGATATTGCTATGGTTGCTGAAAGTGAAGAGGAACTACAAGAGGCCTTAACAACTATGGAAAGCATTCTTCAAAATAACTACAGTATGAAGATAAATAAAGACAAAACAAAGCTGCCGACTGTAGGCCGAGCGCAGCACCAGATGAGAATAGTGATGTCGGGTAAACCACTAAAGAACACCAAGGAGTTTGTCTACCTCGGGAGCAAAATAACATGGGACGGTCGGTCCAAGAGCGAGGTCGACAGCCGTATACATCAGGCTAGACTTGCATTTAATAAAAGGTCGAAAATAATAGAATCAAATAATATAGACCTAAAACTGAGAATACTCCTCATCAAGACCTATGTATGGAGTATCTTGATGTACGGCTGCGAGACATGGTGCCTATCCGAAAGAGATAGACGAAGACTAGAGGCTTTTGAGATGTGGTCCTATAGAAGACTATTAGGAATTTCCTGGAGAAACCGCATCACAAATGAAGAGGTTCTCCAACGAATCGAAGGAGGAAGGCACCTGCTCAGGATCCTGTCCGAAAGGCGTGCAAGATGGATCGGTCATATAATACGACAAGAGGGCCTCTTGCATGCCATAATGGAGGGTATGACCGAGGGGACAAACTCTAGGGGACGCCCACGCCGAGAGTACCTGGAGGACCTGTTGGTGGACGTGCGCTGCTCAACATATACATACTTAAAAAGAGCCGCACAGGACAGGGGGGAATGGAGTAGAAGAGTTCAAATTGCTGCAAACCAGTCTTAGGACTGCAACCACGGAAGGATAATTATTAATTGAGAAGAATTCTTGAAATTCAGTAACTTTATGTGCCAATATATTTTAATAAAATTGATCGAAGTTGAAGATTTTGGATAAAATATAATATATTATATTTAAAATATCTTTTCTTCCTATATTGCCTATAAAATGTATAATGATGTCCAAATGGAGCCCCACGTTTAAATATCCAAAAATAAAAATTCGTTTTTAAGTGCGTTAGTGGTTTATACAGGCTGGTCCAAAAGTCGCAAGACCATTTAAAATTCAAATAACTTTCTACAATTAATTAATAAAAAAAAATTAATTTCAGATTATTAAAGCGTTGGAAATTAAATATGGATACATTTATGAATAATCTGTTTGACTATAAATATACATATGATATATAGACAAAATTTATTGCATAATACTTCAATAACTATCAGTATTTCTCTCGGTAGTCGGTAATTGGAACAAATTATTTCGTGAAATAGTCAAATATAACCAGGGCTGTGGAGTCGGATGAAAATTTACCGACTCCGACTCCGACTCCAACTCTTGACTCTGACTTCAATTTTTATTTTATTTTATAATTTACTGCGTCTACCTAATGTATTTATATTGACTTATTAATAATGGATACAGGTATAAATTTAAAATTAATTATATTCGTACACAAATGAAACAATTTTATAAAAAAATATATAAACAATATGCATTAAGCAATATCTTCACACTAAAATAATATTAAAAATATATATTAATATTTAAAAAAAGAATTAAATGAAACTTTTAAAATAATTAGAAAAACAACACAGGTAGGTATTAAAAAAAATAAGAAAACACTTTAAAATAAAATAAAAAGGTTGCTTCATTTGTTTTCATACGTTAACTAAATCTTATTAATATTGTTTATTATTATTTTGATTCAATATTGAATAGAACTCAAGATAAGATTTTTGAAAGTAAATATACTTTATATAAATCTTATTTCCTATTCGTGGTCTAAATGGAATTAGATCTCAAAATAAGTCTCAAAAGAAGCTCTTAACTTGTGTAGGTGGTAAGTGGTAAGGCCGTGACGGTCAGCGCTGAATATTGAATCATTTCAGGATATCGCAGTATTGCTGTTTTTATATCTAATTTTGTAAAAACTGTAAACTGAACGTAATCCCCTTTTGGGGTTTATTGCGATTATAAAAGTCTGCATAGTATCAGGCATGAAACGATGAGAGGTTAACTGGTTAACACATACCGTAACGTTATTCATTAAAGAAAATGTTAAAATAATTAAACGGAGTCGGAGTCGGTCGATTTTTTCCGACTCCGACTCCGCCTAAAATGTTCCGACTCCACGACTCCGGCTCCGACTCCGACTCCACAGCCCTGAATATAACTATACTATCCGAGTCGGATTCATTAGTGCTTTTTTACCATAATTGTTTAAACGTTGTGGAGTCCGTTTTTTTCACATTTTACTTCTTGACAAAGTCACAACTTTGTATAATCCCAATATTTGGCAGTCATACATTTTCAGAAGGTATAATTTCATTTTTATTTCAAGATTAGTGCCTCCAAAAGATTATTTGATTTTGTAAGATTTTCTAAAAACAAGTAAATGAAATGAACAAAGAATAGAAAATTTCGATTGAAAATATTAATTTATGTTTTTTAATTGATTAAATTTTAAACATTTTTGACTTTATCCAAAAAATGCTTTTTGGATTAATCTAGTTTATTTTAAAAACTTTATGTGAAAAAAAAACGTATTAACTTGCTATATTTATAATTATCAGCTTGGTAGAATTAAAAATACTACTGACTTTGCTAGCAACGTTTGTAAAAATAGGCCTCATGTATCTTTGTAAATAAAATGTATATCTATTTTTTATATAAACCCGTATTGATTAATGCCCGTAAGCTCCTATATCTTCTTCTAAATATATTTTATTTTTTTCGTTAAAAATTTCGGTTAGATAAATCATTATTGAAAAATATTTATTATACTACGCTATTTGAAAATGATCATGAATTCTTTATAATTTTGTTATTTTAATAAATAATTATTTAAGCAAGCGTTTTTAATAAACCAACCCCGTTATGAATGCATTAAGTAGAAACGTCATATGTAAATATTTTTTAACTCAGCAGCCATAAATTATAGGCCACCTCATCGGTTTTCTTACTGTCAGGCCATGTCAGGCCGCGATATTAAATAAAAAATACAAAACATTTTATTTAAGAAAGTGTTTATTATATCAACTTAAAAATGGAAATACATTATTTAGTTATTTTTGTGGCGTTTCTTTTTACCGATGCCCAAGCCATTATGTGGAGCCTTAAACCAAACGCTCAAAAATGTTTAAAAGAAGACTTAAAAACGAATGTTCTGGTTACCGGTGATTACGAAGTGGAAGAAGCTCCCGGACAGAAAATAGATTATGTCGTAAGTATTTAATTATACATATCCTTAAATAAAATACGTATATTAAGAATTATTTCCTAAAATATTTTGGTGTTAAGTAATTTGAGGTTATTTCTCCTTCAATATGTCACGACTACCTTTTAACAACTTTCTTTTAGAAATTCTAAAAGACATTTTTATATGTTGAATAATTTTTAACGATTGCAGATCGTCTGATATATTTATTTTTGTTTAAATGACATCTGTAACGTCAATATTAAATTTTAATTTGTATTTTTTTTTTCTGATATTTTGTCGGCGATGTATCGGGTGTTAACATTAGTTTTGTCCGTTTTTCCAAATTCAAAAATGAGCACCAAAAGTAAAATAAAATGGTAAAGGTTATACGTCATTCGAAAGAAAATTTTCTGCTCTATAAAATATTGTGTTTGCTTTTACGTTACGTATATTATTTTATTTGATTACAAGCCTTCAAAATGGAATGCCAAGTAGACGAAAGGAAGCATTTTCGACACCTCCTTCTGTTTGCATTCAATCGAGAAAATAAAGCTGCTCGCGATATTTGCGAAGTGTACGGTGAAGATGCTATGAATGAAAGGACAGCTCGTCGATGGTTTTTGCATGTCAAAGACGGTAATTTCGACCTGAAAGACCAGACCAGTTGACTTCGATGAGGACCGCTTAAACCATATTATATTATGAAGATCCCCTTCAAATCACCGTAGAATTGGCTGAGCAGATGCATTGTAGTCACATGACTGTATACTGCCATCTTAAATCAGTAATGTTGCGGAAAAGGAACCTTTGCTTGTGGCCATGCGTAGATTTGGAAGCTTTATTCCCTCGATTGAACGCGAATAGAAGGAGGTGTCGAAAATGCTCACTTTCGTCTACTTGACATTCCATTTTGAAGACTTATAATCAAATAAAATAATATATGTAACGTAAAAGCAAACAATATCTTGAACCGAAAATTTTCCTCGAATGACGTATAACCTTTACCATTTTGTTTTACTTTTGGTGCTCATTTTTAAATTTGGAAAAAAACGGAGACAACTTATGTTAACACCTAATATTTAAATGATGTGTATTTTATTTTGAATTCTAGGTCAGAGATACAAAAGGACATATCCTCGCCCAGAAAGAGAATATTTCCAAAGGCAAATTTACATTTGTCACCGAGACGTATGACACATTTGAATTATGCTTCATATCTCGAGTGCCTCAACGTATGTATTTTAAATATTCTTTTCAATCATGAAATTATCCAAATTATCTATGCTATCAGTTTGACATTAACATTTAAACATCGGTTGAACTGTTGCTAAGAAAATAATGTGGACCATGCGCCAAGGTAGAGTTACGTTTATTGCAATATTATCTCTGATATTATGTTAACCTTTCCATTCCTGTGCAATAAAAATCTGCGCATTCCGGTGCTGTATAATCAATACACATGTAAAAATGAGCTATTTAAAATCGGAAAAATAAGAATATTCATAACCAATAGCTTAAATTAATTTAATTTGAAGTCAAAAGTGATATAATTGAAATTTAATTGCTGAAAACATGAAAAAAACATCGGCCGACGTTCACAAAATGGACGAAGAGACCACCTCAAATGGATGCCCGCAAGCTTCTGAAACGAGAGAAGCGAGCAAACTGAGATTCTATCTGGCAAACACATATATCCCAAGAATCTCTCCACTGCTCGCCCAGATGGTCCCATGCCTTCCCCAACCCGAATGTTTACCGTTAGAAGCGTGTATCTCGGTACCAGTTCGAACAGAATTCAGTCTTGTTTGTGCTCCCCTGGTGATGAGGTGTGCACCTTGAAACCGGTAGGGTTATACCGTTACAAAAAGTGGAATAAACAGTATTTGGTAAAACAAATTACAATGTCTTTAAACCTCCACAATGTTAATGCCTTTACTATAAATAATATATTTGTTATATTTTTATTCTGTCAAAATCGGTAGATTTGAGACCCGAGTTATATTGCCCTTAAGGATAGTCTACTCTCTAAACAGTGCTATATAAATGGTCCTTTTATTATTATTACTATCCACTTAACAGACATTTCTAAATATTGGTCACAATTTTTAATATTCATCATTATTTGTAGCGTTCTGAAATTATGTTCAGAATATTTAAAAACTTCGAACATAATGTATAAAAAATCCCTGGACATGTATTTCACGTAGACTTATTGACAAGAAATGATACTCATTGATTAGTAAGGAGTCCTACAACACAATTTTATTTCACAACAACAGTCTTATTTATTTTTAAATTTATCATATTCAATAAATTGAACTGAAGACCTACTTAAAAGTTGAAATATTCGAATATTGTACTTGTTTTATTCTCCAAACTCCAGCAAGACCTAACACTATTGTCTACATTGACTCAGAATTCTAATAAAGTAAACTTTGCTGTATGTTATATATCTTAGAGCTATCATTCTTCAGGTTTCTAAACACTGGCCCATATACAGGGTGTCCCTTAAATAGTGAACCATACTTAAGGCGATGATAGATTGGGTCAAGACCTACCAGAATATCAAAACTTGACCTCAGTAAAAATCTTACCTTTTTTAAGTTATACGGATTTTTGTAAAATTTCGTAAAATCCCCCTACCTTGCATCAGATTTTTTGCTGTGTTGTGTACAAATTACCATTTTTGTAATTTTTTTAATGTAAAATATCTTTGAATAGTAGCCTTATCTATCGCATATAAAATGATTTCCAAAATTATTAGGGGTGTACAAAATATTAAGTTCACACAAGTCCGAATCGATAGGCAAAACAAAGTACGGGGCCAAAGCAAAAAAAAACAGTAGGTATGAAAACAATAACTTGCGAGAAAGGAAATGCGATGCGCACAGCATCAGCTATCGTACTGCTCAAGTCAAGGCTTACAAGTTTTGACACGAAAAAGAGTGAGATAGCAAATGGGTGTCATTTGCTACCTCTATCTCCTAGGTAGTGGAATCTTGCGCTATAATTAGATATTGCTAACATGAAAAACAACAGTTAATATGTGACAGAAACAAAATGAAGTAGATTTTGCATTAACACTTCAACTTTAGTCAGAATCAGCCCCTTTTGAATAAAAAATAGTATTATTTCGTTTTCCGTAAAAAAATCTAATAGTGTTGCACCATTCTGAAATCTCCATTAAATGAGCAACTTTTTAAAGTAGTATTCTGGAAATGCCCAGTACATTTTTTTTTACCACAGAAGGCCAAAGTTTAGCGTAAAAATTTTAATCAAGTTTTTTTTTTATTTTTCCAAGTATTGTAATTTTTTTGTATACCCCTAATAATTTTGGAAACCATTTTGTATGCGATAGATAAGGCTACTATTCAAAGGTATTTCACATTAAAAAAAAATTACAAAAATGGTAATTTGTACATAACGCAGCAAAGCAAGGTGGGGGATTTTACGAAATTTTACAAAAGTCCGAATAACTTAAAAACGGTAAGGTATTTACTGAGGTCAAGTTTTGATATTCTGGTAGGTCTTGGCCCAATCTATCATCGCCTTAAGTATGATTCACTATTTATGGGACACATGTAGATACTTATACCTGGTAAGATCCTAGCTGCTTTTACAAACAATACCCATTAAGTCTTGACTCTTACGGATCTGGAAAGTTATGTAGACTATAAGAGTATAAAAGGAAATCGGGATTAGATAAGGAATTAGTTGGATTAATTATGTCAGCTTTATTGTAGAATGAGATGGTGGAATATGTCAAATAGAGAAAGTATACATTAAGCACGTGTCAATTTTTACAAACTTCAATAACAATTAAAACTTAGTTGGAAACAAAAAAATCCTGCTTAAGAAGAAATATGATCGACATGAAATAAGACATCCTCATAAATGCTTAAATTCCACTTTTTTGTGACGGTATAACCCTACCGGTTTCAAGGCTTTCACCTCATCTTCAGGGGAGCGCAAACAAGACTAAATGCTGTCCGAACTGGTTCCGATATACACGCTTCAGAATAAATTACACAAATCCGCCTTAACAAATCCTCTAATTTATTCTGAAATGGCTAATCATTGTCACCGTTAAAACCATACTTTTTCTATCGATGATGCCAAATTCTTACATATCAGTAGTAACGGAAATAAATTGGACAGATTAGAGGCCCTAGAAATTTCTAAGTCAGTACACCGATCCAAACATCTGTTAAACAGTTATTTCCTAAAAATCTCTCCGCTCTTGGCCGAAATTGTCCCATGCCTCCCTCACCCCTGAGCCCCCAACCGTTGAAGTGTGTATATCGGTACCAGCTCGAACAGCATTTAGTCTTGTTTTCGCTCCCCTGAAGATGAGGGGAAAGCCTTGAAACCGGTAGGGTTATTTCGTCACAAAAGTGGAATAAACAGTGTTTGATAAAAATAAATTACAATGTCTTTAAACCTCCACAACGTTAATGCCTTAATTATAAACAACATAATGCTTAAATATTGTAGATGACATTACGAAGAAGAACACCAAAATAAAGATCCACTATTTTGGTAATATATTTATACTGCATTCTTGTTTTTATTTTTTAATATAGATATGAGGGGACAACCACAGGATGTATCCCTAGTACTGAAACGAGGCGTAGAAGCCAAAGCCTACGAAGGGGTAAGTGTTTCAAAATTGTTATTCATATTACTGTGTTAGTATTTTTTATAAGAAAAATCCACAAAATAAAATACATTTCATAGAATTAGAAAAAAAAATAATTATAAAAACCTTGTGAATAAGTCAATCAAATTATATTAACGTAGAGATCAAATACTTCATAGGTAGAAAAAAAACATTATTTTTCTCCTTAGATTTGCAACTCATTGGTATTTTGTTAGAGAAATACACAAAAACTGTGAAACAAAAGAAGATTTGAGTCAGATTGTTTTCTTTTGTGTTGTTCCTTCAATGTTGAGGATTGTGACCACTGTTTCTCCATTCTCTTCCAGTGGCATTTATTTTTTGCGTTTTTCAGAGCCTATGAATGTTTTATTTTTTCCTTATACATTCATTATTAATGATTCTATGTGAACTATGAACTAATGTATTAAGCAGATCAAAGAATACACTTTGAGGTGGTTTTGGTATGTAGCAAAAATAAGTAATGAAAGACTGCCGAAACAAATATACAGTGAATAGAAACTGTAGAAGAGAAAGGTAAACAAAAATATGATTGAATCGAGTGAATGAAATTTTGTAAGAAGGGAAGGTTAAAATTCATAAAAACTATAGGAGTGGTATTTAAATTTTTTCACTCTCTCTATATCAGCATCGTTCAATGTAAGACGTGATCCTGCCGGCTAAACACGATGATCACCGTGTCATAAATTTTAAAATCCTCGGAAGTATCCTAGTGGAAGATCTCGACCCAGAAACCGAAGTCAAGTGCAGAATTGAAACATCTCGTGCGGCTTTTAATAAAATGCGAAGCGTATTCTGCGATGATAGTCTAAACTTAACGGTTAGGCAAATGCTACGTTTGGTCAGTGTTATTATATGGAGTGGAATCATGGACCCTCAAAGTTCGCAGTATGAACCGACTGAAAGCATTCGAAATGTGGATACACCAGAGAATGCTGTATGGACGGATATGGTCAGCAACACAAGGGTTCTTCAAAGAGCCAAAGAGATGCTGACTAATATTAAAATCCGAAAGGTGTCCTATTTGAGTCATGTACTTAGAGGAGAAAAGTACAAATGACTGCACCTGATCATCCAAGGCAAAATAGAGGGTCGAAGAGGTGTTGGCAGGAGGCAAATCTCCTGGCTCCGCTATATACGTGATTGGACTGGTATAAGGAGCGTTGGGGATCTTTTTCGGGCTGCCGGGGACAAAGATGCTTACTCTCAGGTGATAGTCAACGTTGGGGGGACCTGACATGACACTAGCAAGAAGAAAAAGAAACAATAAAGTGGTGGTACTGAAAATATTTTTTTGCTTTGTTCGTTAAAAAATGTATGCAAATATTGTAAGTCAAAAGTCATGTTTGTTGAAAAGCACGATTCTATGACCTGACATGACACTAGGAAGAAGAAGAAGGTGTTCTATGAGAAGATTCATGGATGTTGATGATGAGAAAGATGTATAGAAAATTCTGACACTGTCTTCTCTGTCCATCCCAACAGATAAACTATATCGCCTGTTGAGAATCATAGTGGCGAAACTCCAAAAAAATAAATTTTCGAGTTGAGACTTCCAAATGGCACTAAAATGACTCCTTTTTTACGTGCGTAAGTGGCGAAAGTATATTTCAACTCCTTGAAGCAGCAATGAGTTGAAATATACTTTCGCCACTAACGCACGTAAAAAAGGAGTCATTTTAGTGCCATTTGGAAGTCTTAACTGGAAAATTTATTTTTTTGGAGTTTCGCCACTATGATTCTCAACAGGCGATATGTAAGTAGGTAAAAGATGTACGTGGAACAAATTAATTTTCTTCTTTTACATTCTGGAGTAAATATTTAATTTATGAAACTATGTTTCAAATTGCTTTAAACTTTAATTTTATATTAAATATTAAAAAGGCCTAATATGATTAAAATGGAATTTTTCTAAAAGTGGACTGGCTTGTGTTATAGTGAAAGAAATATTATAGATCCATTAGCTTTAAAGTTTATTGCCCTTCAGTTAAAATGATTATTATTTGTAATACTTTTGATTCATAAAGAAAACATTTGTGTAGTATTGGCTATTTCTGTATACAATAATCATAGTACAAATAGGCCAAAACCCATACTATGGTTGTCGTCGAAGAAATAATACAAGAGAGCGAGAGAGGAATACTTGGATTCTCTGCGAAAGTAATTCAAAATTTGAATCTCGGCGGGTCCGTGATAACTGAACGAATTTGAAATACCTAGCTAACAATTTTTGAACCGGTGTGAAAGGGAACGATGTATAAATGATATATGTATAAGCAAATTTTATATTTATGAATATATATTTTCATAAATGTAGAATTTGTTTTACTTCCGTGAATATTTCACGGGCTGCAACTAGTTATTATTATTTCTTTCATAGCATTAATATTTTTATTTTTTCCATTTTATGTTTACATCATCTTCTCCTGACAGTGGGTAAATGGAACCAATATACAATGTGTGTTTTTTGATAACCAAATATCCTAACAGATTAAATACGTTTTTTTTGCTTTGTTATAGACTCCTTACTAATAAACCAAATCTTTAAATATTGTAATTTATTTTTATCAAAAACTGTTTATTCCACTTTTTTGTAACGGTATAACCCTGCCGGTTTCAAGGCTTTCACCTCGGCCTTGAACCACCCAAGCCTTGAAACCGGTAGGGTTATACCGTTACAAAAAAGTGGAATAAACAGTGTTTGATAAAAACAAATTACAATGTCTTTAAACCTCCACAACGTTAATGCCTTAACTATAAACAACAATTTTTAAATAGTTTTGTCTCAATACAAAAAATTAAAAGTAGTTTGTTCATTAAATTTGATGCTGAAAATGGTCAAAAATTAATTGTTTGCGTTTTGTTTAACAGAGAATAAATTATTACAACATTCATATTGACTGAAAATTAAAAAAAAAAACATTTAATTTTAAAATTACTTCCTCACATATTTCATAAACTAGAATTGATGAGTGAAACATTGCATGTAGTTTAATTTTTATTTTATTCTCTCGAGTGTGTACATAACAGAATGCGAGTTTTATCCATACAAAAATGTCCTCTTTTATAAAAAATAATTATACATTGGGTTATGTCATTTGAATAGACAAAATAAAGGTCATGTTGACCCATAAACACAGACCCTTAAATTAATGGAAACAATCTGCCGTGCTTCGGTCCAAAACCCTATTAATGTTTTGAAGACAGAATTCTCGCCAAACAATGTCAACTTCGAAATGGTTAAATTATCGGATAAGTCTGAAAATATCACAGGAATCCCAAAGCATTTCAAAATACATAACATTGAAAATTCTTCATGGAATAAAAACTACAGTAGTCCTCCCCTTATCCGCGGGGAATATGTTCTAAGACCCCCCAATGGAATACCTGATACTACAAATTATACAGGTCAAATCTCACTCAAGTACGAGGGTCATCCAGAAACTAAGGTTACAAGGGCTCCTGAGGCCGGGGGAAAATTTTTGTTTCAAAGTTGGTGCACCTGGCGTGTAGGAGGGATCCTAACGGTCAGTTTGTTTGGTCCCGCGTGTTTGTCGGTCATTTTGTTGTCACAGTAAATTCTTTCGATGGAGAGGTCGTCGTGCGCTCCCGCCAACTCTCGTCCGTGCGAAACCCGCGCGGTCGTCAGTTTTTTGACTTTGCAGAACAATACCGCCGCGAATATCCATCGGAAGCTTGTGGAAGTTTATGGTAGTGATGTGATGACTCGACAACATGTCACGAAGTGGTTTAGGTTGTTCAGAGAAGGCCGTACTGATACTCACGACGAGGCAAAGCAGTGATTTCTGACGCATTTGTGCAAAAAATTGAAAAAACAAGTGCGAAATGACCGCCGTGTGACGCTTGACGACCTTCATGAAGAATTTCCTGACATTTCTCGAAGTCTCCTTGGTAATATTGTGTCGGAAAAACTTGGTTACAAGAAGTTGTGTGCGAGATGGGTGCCCAGAATGCTCATATTGGAGCACCGTCAAAATCGCGTGACCGCCGCGCGTAAATTTTTGGATCGTTTTGCACAGGAGGGAGAAGTTTTTCTGGACTTTATCGTGACGGGGAATAAGACGTGGGTGTGTCACTACACCCCAACGTCACTACACTCCAACCACTCAGGAGGTCGAGGAAGCTGTGAAGAAATGGCTGAAAGAGCTGGCGGCGGAGGTCTATGACACTGTCATACAAAAGCTGGTGCCCCGACTACAGAAATGTCTCGATCTCGACGGCGATTACATTGATAAATAGTTTAATATATTTGTGAAGTATCCTGTGAATTTCAATTAAATACAAGCATTTTTCGATCCTACATAAATGTTGTAACCTTACTTTCTGGATCCCGCGTATAAAAATAATAGCGAGAAAGTGAATTCTCATATTTCAAAAGTTACAAAACCTAACAGTTACTAAATTATACCTTAGAAAATATATCGAAACTTTAAAATATGCTAGTTTTTAAACTAAAGTATTATGATATTCGAGCATTTAAGTCAAATTTAGTAACGATACTATTTTACAGCTACTCTTAGGAGGAAATATTCTGCTTGTAACATTTCTTTAAAACACTGGGAAATTATACCAACCTAATTTACATTTTGATAAAAGTGGACATAAAAAAATGGAAACGTGTGCTAATTCGATTTTTTTTATTTTTATAGACGAAGTTTTTTTTTTAAATTAAAGAAATTCTATATAATTCTTCACGAAACTATAAATGGGAATTTATTTTTAGATTGGTGAGGCAGCCAAGTTGAAACCTATGGAAGTGGAACTCAAGAAACTGGAAGATCTAACAGAGTCTATTGTGCAAGATTTCTCATTTATGCGCAGGGCAGAACAAGAAATGAGAGACACTAATGGTTAGATCATTTTATGCACTAGATTCTGGTATTTGTCACTTATATTTTTAACATGTTGAACTTTCATTTCAGCATATATCAACATTGCTTGGTTTACAATATTGTGATGTATTGTAAGACATTTATTCAAATATAATTAATACAATGCCAATTTGATAACATAATTGAAAAGAGCTATTTTTAAGTTCAGACATGGACATCATAGACGATATCACTTTTGGAAAGATTTCAAGGGCACACATCAACAAAAACACCCTTAAATTAATTTGATCAAGACTTACTATAATGAAAATTTGCTAGAAGTAATTTGGATCATTCAATATCATGCGACTTTTGATAAAATGAGAAGCGTATTCTGCGGTGATAATCTAAACTTGAAACTTCGACAATGGTTAGTCAAATGCTACGTTTGGTCAGTGTTATTGCATGGAGTGGAATCATGAACCCTCAAAGTAAGTAGTATAAACCGACTGGAAGCATTCGAAATGTGGATGCACCGGAGAATGCTACGGATACCCTGGACGGATATGGTCAGCAACACGAGGGTTCTTCAAAGAGCCAAAGATGATCGAGTTGCTGACTAATATTAAATCCGAAAGCTGTCCTACTTGGGTCATGTACTTAGAGGAGCAAAGTACAAATTTCTGCACCTCATTTTCCAAGGCAAAATAGAAGGCCGAAGAGGTGTTGGCAGGAGGCAAATCTCCTGGCTCCGCAATATACGTGATTGGACTGGCATAAGGGGAGTTGGAGATCTTTTTTGGGCTGCTGGGGACAAAGATGTTTACTCTCAAGTGATATTCAACGTTGGGGGGACCTGACATGACACTGAGAAGAAGAGCTTTTAGAACTTTGTCTTAATCTACCCTCTCAGTGGCAGTTGTGGTCCCAGTAATTTAGAATACTTTAATTCGTCAAAAGATTTTATGTTAATATAACTGTATTCCATTAAGATGGGGGATTTGTAGAGGTGTACACTGACAAGACGTCCCAAAGAGTAATAACCCCCAAAAGACTTGAATATTGTTTTCAATAGTTTTTTTTTTCTTGGTCTACATCAAGCGTGAGCAAATATTTTGGCTGAAGGGCCAAATTGAAAATTTTAATAAAAGAATTGCCCGCCAAATAAAGTACGAACTGCAATTAATTATCATAAAAAAAATTATATAGCTAAAGTAAAAAAAAACTGAATGTGAATATTAGTGTATTGACGAATATGACTTATGTTTATAGTTTTGTGACAATGTAGAAGGCTGTGCATCACACACAACTACACAAGTCATACAAGCAGTACCTACAACTCACTCTTATAATGCGACTCAAAGTTTTGGTAGACATAAGTTATAATTATAAAAATATAGTATCTATAATATCTAAATAACTATTTCAACTATACAAAAAAAATTCAATTTGAACAAAAATTTGGTAAGGCCAAGGCCACACCAAAATGCTTCATTAGATGCTAAGCTACATTTTACATGACTCATATACTAGGTGACTTCATGCCTGGCCACACCAAAGTGCTATGCAAAAATTCATTTGACAGTTGGGAGCGGTTGAGTCAACACACAATGTCACTCTCAAAACTAACCAATTTCATTATAACTTACCATCTTTATTTACTTTCTGTGCAACTTCATTCCAAAGTGATTTTATTACAGGTACATTTTTCTATAATTTGCTCAATGTATATACACATAATCATAACACATAATCCCTTTTATACACAGCTGTCATTAAAACTTCCGCCATCTTGTAAATTAACCAACACGTCTGTTCGCTAGAAGATTCACTCGATGACTAATCGTCATGCAACGTGGCGCGAAGCGTGCAGTGTGGCCACTGTGATAGTATGCGGTACGTTGGTTCGCTAGGATATGTCGCCTAACTCGCAACATAGCTCTAAGCATCAAGCGAGGCTCCTTCCTGTGTGGCCGAGACCTAAAGCTTTTCAACCACATTGAAATATGACACGGACTGTTATTTGCCATGGGCTGCTCTACATGATTGATTTTTTTAATGTTTTACAGAATCCACAAACAACAGAGTCCTCTTCTTCAGCATATTCTCCATGTGCTGCCTGCTGGGTCTTGCCACCTGGCAGGTCCTCTACCTCCGAAGGTTCTTCAAGGCCAAGAAGCTCATCGAGTAGATCGGCTACTCGCCGGTGCTCCCGAGGGAACCTGATTACTCCTGCAGACTGTTCTAATTATGTGATTGAATGTCAACTATGAAAGTTTTGTGTGTTCTTTAGGCATACCTACTGTATACTTTGATTGTTAAGTCGATTATTAAATGTTTTTTTAAGAAATAACTAATAAAAGTGTTTCATTTGTATTTCGTAGTTATACATCGATATCAACATTGGTTTGCAGATTGGATAGAATTTTCTCTCTAACTTTTTTTTATTTATCATGAAATGGGGTTTTCTTTATGTGCTTATTGGTTTTTTAATGCAAATTTCTGTTATTGATTTACTGATCTTATAATTTGAGTAATCTGAATGCGGTTCTGTTATTGATTTACTGATCTTATAATTTGAGTAATCTTTAGGCGGTTCTGTTATTGATTTACTGATCTTATAATTTGAGTTATCTTAAGGCGGTTCTGTTATTGATTTACTGATCTTATAATTTGAGTAATCTTAAGGTGGTTCTGTTATTGATTTACTGATCTTATAATTTGAGTAATCTAAAGGCGGTTCTGTTATTGATTTACTGGTCTTATAATTTGAGTAATCTTATAGCGGTTCTGAAAGTTTTATTTATATAATCTTAAACTGGTTTCTAAATTCATACCATCGAATTCCTTAAATGAATAGAATAGTAGTACGTATAATATGCTACCATCATGGAATCCCTTTCAGTGTTCAGATTATGATGGTCTTTTTAAATTATGTGCTATATTATTGGTGTATATGTGATTTTTGTAATAAATGAAGACTTGCTCTTTTCAGACTATCATTGACTTTTTACCAAATTTCACAAAGCACCATTTCATAGGTGATAGATACAAGTATACATTTTTCTTTAATGTATCCACAATATAAATAAATTAATAGAATAAGGTATGACAATGGAGTGTGCCTTATTTATAATCATTTTAAAAAAGCATTCCAATTTTAGATTTTGGATAAAGAATTTTTTTTCTTTTAAGTGGTGGATTGATTTTGTATTTGAAATGGATAAATTGGGAAAATTAGTTTTAAACATATGAATTATGTAATCCTGAAGAATATGTCATCTCATTTTATTGTTTTTTATGAATGTTATTAGGTGTACAAATAAGTTTCCGCCGTTTTTTATCAAAAATTGGGCATTTATTGTGAAAGAACGGAACCTCACATTTTATTCGAAATATTGCCCATCACTTGCCACTACTTTTTCCCATCTTTCTGGCAGCATACAGATACCGAGTCGGAAGAATGCTTCATCTTTTGAGGCTATCCACGAATCGATCCAATTTTTGGTATCTTCATATGATGTGAAGTGCTGCTCAGACAGGTCATGCGTCATCGATCGAAACAAGTGGAAATCAGAAGGAGCAATGTCTGGTGAATACGGCGGATGAGGTAAAACTTCCCAATTGAGTGTTTCCAAATAGTTCTTGACCGGCGCCGCAACATGTGGACGAGCATTATCATGCAGGAGAATAATTTTGTCGTCACGTCTGGAGTAGCAGTGGGCGCGCTTTTCCTCGAGTGCTCGACTCAATCTCATCAATTGTGTTCGGTAGACAGCCCCAGCAATGGTTTCGTTCGGTTTGAGCAACTCATAATACACGACACCAAGCTGATCCCACCAAATATACAACAAGAGTTTTTTTCTATGAATATTTGGCTTAGCCGTAGATGTTGAAGCATGGCCAGGAAGTCCCCATGATTTCTTCCTTTTTGGATTATCATAGTGGATCCATTTTTCATCACCAGTGACTATATGGTGCAGAAAACCCTTTCGTTGATGCCTGGCAAGCAGCATTTCACATGTGGATAATAGGCATTCAACGTTTCTCGGTGTCAGTTCATATGGAACCCAATTTCCTTGTTTTTGAATCATTCCCAATGATTTCAACCGATGTGAAATTGCTTGTTGAGTCACTCTTAATGTAAGTGCAAGTTCTTCTTGCGTTTGGCACGAATCTTGATCCAATAATACTTCCAATTCCGCGTCTTCGTACACTTTCGGCCTTCCGTTACGTTCTTTGTCTTCGATGTCAAATTCACTATTCTTAAACTTTTGAAACCACTCACGACAACTTCTCTCACTTAAGGCAGCCTCACCATATGCTTCTACAAGCAATCGACGCGCCTCAGCTGCAGATTTCTTCAAATTGAAGAAGTAAATCAAAAGTTCCCGCAAATGACGCTTATTCGGCTCAAAACTTGACATTTTCGCACACAAAAGAATATATTATACTGATAAAAATTCACTAATATTTCAAGGTTATGTTGTTGACAGATGTCCAACTTTACGACAATGACGTTTTACATCTCACAATTTTAACCATAACTTACTGGTGGTGCCAACTTTTGTCAAACGGCGGCGGCTTATTTGTACACCTGATATAAAAACTTGATTGAGATATCTTAAACTTTTCCTCGAATTAATATATACATGTGTGTATATCAAAATGTATAATGAATATAATTTGTTTTTAAACTATTATTTTAAAATTTAAGTTCTGAAAAATACATTAATGAGGCAATTCTTGTCATTTTTATCATCTATATGTACATACACCTAAGTTAACAATAAATTCAGTTATTGGTAAATTAATCTCTGCTAATAATTTCTTGTTTGTTTTGATTAGTGAACATAATTTGATCAAATACAATTATTTCATTATCAGAGATTAAGATTTAGGTCAGGGATAACCTAACAATAATTTGCGAAGGTCTGCAGTTCGGGTTACATTAATTTCTTAACATGTGTTCTGAAATTACCGTTTAAAAAAATATATTTTAAATGGACTATATTTTTTCAAATACACTTATTTCGTTTTATGCAACAGGCTTCAGGGTTTTGTGTTGATTTTTGGGTTATTTCAAATTATGTGTGTTATATGTCAACTTTCATTTCCTTATAATTTCTCAATGTGTCAATTGAGAATTGTGCCCAATTATTGATTATAAATTATCTTAAAGAATATTTGTTGGCCCGTGGCTATAGCGGGAATTATCTTGGCACATCACTGAGAAAAATTAATTCTTTATACTTGAGAAAACGTTGCATGGTCCCTGTGACAGTTCACTAATTTGCCCCAATACAGCCTTGTAACGACGTTCAATATTTTTAATTAGTTTATCAACTTTAATATAAGCTTCGATTCTAATAAATAGCAAGTTATTTGGATAAATACATTACATAAAACTAACAATAATGACAAATTAATACATCTTGTTACAAATTAGCAAAAATGTGGCAGTTTGCTAAAATCAAATAATATTTGGGAATGTTTGTCAAAAGTCACTATGTTAGTCTGCATTGGCTAGGGATGGGGTATACGATAATTGGATTTTCGATTTTTTTATACCTAAAATTAAATGTTCGTAATTAATATTAATTCATAGTGGATCTTGGCCTATTGAAAGATAGATACAAACCATACAATACTGTAGAAAGTCAGTATAATGAAAATTAGGAATCAAAACGTGAGTTTTGAGAAAAACAATTTTTCGATTTATAAAAAAACTATTTGATTTGTAAAAAAAGCGATTTGATCCCATTCCTTTGAGACAGGATATTTCAAATGTCACAGGGACCATCCTACATTTTCTCAAGTATAGTTATGTAAAACCATCAATCATTAAATTATTATTCAATTATAGTTAAATAACTTGCTATTTATTAGAATTGAGGCTTATATTAAAGTTGATAAAATAATTAAAATTACTGAACATCGTTACAAGGTTGTATTGGGGCAAATTAGTGAACTGTCACAGGACTCATCCTAGAATTTCCGAACTATAATCAATAATGTTTTTTTGCAACAGTATTTCTAAAACTATAACTATTGCGGTGAAAGTGTTTGTTTTTTTTTAAATATTTATTACTTCTTTTCTTTAACATTGAATATATCAACTTGCAATCTTAGATATACAGTGTTTAATATATTGTTTTTTTTTTTTTTTTTGGTTTTCTCAATTTTTTCATCTCACCTTATAATGTTATTTTATTTATTAGTTTATGGAATTTAAAAAGGTTATATAGATTTGATTTTTAATTCAGTTATTGAGTGCTTACTTTCATTTTTCATCATATATATAACTACAGTGTGCAAGCCAAGTATCTTAAATAATATTTAATGTGTTTTAATGATCTTTTGTAAGAAAAAAAATGTCTAATAATACTGTTTTTTATTTCTCCTATACACAAAAATATTTATAAAGGCCATTGTATTGGGTGTAAACATATGTTGTGTCCGTTTTTTTCCAAATTTAAAATGAGCACCAAAAGTAAAACAAAATGATAAACGTTATACGTCATTCGAAAGAAAATTTTCTGCTCTACAAGATATTGTGTTTGCTTTTACGTTACATATATTATTTTATTTTATTACAAGCCTTCAAAATGGAATGTCAAGTAGACGAAAGTGAGCATTTTCGACACCTCCTTCTGTTCGCGTTCAATCGAGGGAATAAAGCTGCCAAAGCTGCTCGCGATATTTGCGAAGTGTACGATGAAGATGCTATGAATAAAAGAACAGCTCGTCAGTGGTTTTTGCGTTTCAAAGACGGTAATTTCGACCTAAAAGATATGGAGCGTTCCGGACGACCAGTGGACTTCGATGAGGACCGCTTTAACCATATTATTCATGAAGATCCCCTTCAAACCACCGTAGAATTGGCTGAGCAGATGAATTGTAGTCACATGACTGTATACCGCCATCTTAAATCAATGGGAAAAGTCCAGAAATTCGGCGCTTGGGTTCCACATGTTTTGAGTGAAAGCAACAAAAATCAATGTTCGACAATTGAACGCTAACAGAAAGAATTATCGAAAATGCTTACTTTCGTCTACTCGACATTCCATTTTGACGGCTTTTAATCAAATAAAATAATATATGTAACGTAAAAGCAAATACAATATCTTGTAGAGCAGAAAATTTTCTTTCGAATGACGTATAATCTTTAACATTTTGTTTTACTTTTGGTGCTCATTTTTAATTTGGAAAAAAACGGACACAACTTATGTTAACACCTAATATTTAACCCTTATCTTGGCAAAGTTCAATTTATCAAAATATTATTTTTCTTCGGTGATTCCTTGTTATATGGTAAGTTGAGGAAAAAAATCACAACTTTACCTTATAGTTTTTTTTTTATTGTAACACCCACGTGACATTGCCAAAATATCAATTTTTATAAAACACAAAAAGGGCTCTAAAATGATTCTATGATCTAAAACATGAACAACGTTTACATAGCTGAATTATCAACAAATAAAGTGGTTTGAATAAAATTTTCTCTACATGTAGTGATTAATAAGATATTTAGATTATTTACCCCAATTTTCAAAACGCGCCCACGCTGTCCTGACATGTTGACCCGATGTCCAATGAAAGGTTGTAGTGTTGTCAATATTTATCACCAGATGATACCACTGCACACAATAGTGCATGTATAGTATTTGAATGTGTTGCCATATTTGAAATTATGTTACAGTTTCTGGATTTAAAAAAAAATCCTTAAGAAATGTAACAGCTGTGTTACAATGCCATGCTAAGGGTTAAGAGACAACATAATCAACCAAATAGATGATTTCTTTATAGACAAGGTATGCAGGCTCTGTTAACCCTTTAAGTGCCGGAAGGTATTAGTATGGCTGATCCCGTAGTGCTGTGATTTTTTTAGCAAAAATAAAGCCTAATAGAATTATCTTTTTTGTTTATTTATTCCAAGGATATTATGAAGACTTGTAAGACCAAATATGTACAATATGTGTCGTTTTTTCCGCCGTTCACTCAGAAAAGCACAACTAAAACTTTAACAAAATGTCATGGCTGTCGCAGCTTATCACAGAAAATACGGAAACATACATTAATACAATATTTGATAGAATTAAAAGTATATGTAACATAAAAAATATTTCTTATTTTAATAACGCACGGGAATTAAATAATGTAACTATAAAATCATTTCAAATTTCAACGGTTAAATAAGTAAAACACAAAACTGACAACCCTGTATTAGAGACCCATGTCGACTGTCATGCGAAGCTTTTAGGTAAATCTCTGTAAATTCGATATCTGTCAACTATAATATTATAGTATTTATTCATCACCTCAATAGATGTCTCTATATGTTCCATATTTAAGATTATTCGAACTAGTACTAGACATTAGCTAGAAACAGGCATAAAGTTGAGCGATTTAACTCGCTAATTTTGTATGGCCCACCATGCAACAGAGAGTGTGTAAACTCACTTAAGGCACCTATCCGGTTAAAATATGTATTATATTACACTTGGGTTGTATACAGTACAATCAAGCGGGCTTATTGCCATGTGGCAATATCTCCCAACCAACCAGAAAGATGTTAGAGGCCTTAAGTGAAAACCAAACGAATTCTTTTTTAAAAAATCGGGGTTCTAACAGGAATCGAACCCGCAACATCCGGATTTAGAGACAAGCGTCTTACCAACTAGGTCACGGAGGTCGTAATGATGCTAAAGAGGAACGGACTAATTCTGACAATGTACTAAAAGGCAGGATCTCGGTGGCTGTTCTCAAAGAGAGGATCAATAGTTCTACTTACCATCATTCTATTTCCCTGACAGGGTACGCAGAGAGGACAGAACGTCAAGACTTTCCTATCTTGATACATCCTAGACCTCTTCTACATTCATACATTTTCTGATATGTGATTGTAACAAATTCGGCTTAAGTGTATGTGTGTAGTGTTCATATGTGTAAAAAAATTGTGTCTGCATAAATAAGGTGCAAATTTTTCCAACTTGATATTAAAAAAGATTCTAGAATGAAACCATTTTTTTT
Organism: Odontocerum albicorne; assembly: GCA_949825065.1. NCBI lineage: Eukaryota > Metazoa > Arthropoda > Insecta > Trichoptera > Odontoceridae > Odontocerum > Odontocerum albicorne. Next base: position 2,664,289 of record OX463855.1, read on the forward strand.
TCTTTTCAATTAAGGCACACTATAGTTCGGAAATTCTAGGATGAGTCCTGTGACAGCTTACAAATTTGCCCCAATACAACCTTATGTAATGTATTTACCTAAATAACTTGCTATTTATTAGAATTGAGGCTTATATTAAAGTTGATAAAATAATTTAGATTACTGAACATCGTTACAAGGTTGTATTGGGGCAAATTTGTGAGCTGTCACAGAACTCATCCTACATTTTCTGAACTATAGTTCAAAACATTTTTTAGAATGATGAATAAATTTTTCAATACAAAAAGTATCCTGAAGTTTTGTTGTCAAAATAGTGGAACACTGTGAAGATCACTTCTTCAACGATTTTTTTTTTAATTTTTAAAATAATCACTAGAGGCCAAATCAAGAGTAGATTATTCATTTAATAGAAAGCAGTGTTTAACCTTTCCTTCCCTGTGTTGGGTATCTTCTACACGTTGCTTCTAATAACCATCAATATCTCTATAAATATAATAAATACAAGGTTAAGATTTTAGGTATTCCTCCATAATATATTTACGCATTGATTTAAAAAATAATATTAATAATAATCAGAATTTATCGACTACATCGAGGTGTTTTGTAAAGATCGAAAACAAATTCGCATTTAAACGCGGCGAGTGCCTCGTCTTGACGATAGGTGAATAGTATGCGGGAAGCGCGACACTATATTCGCATCTCACTCTTGCATACTAGACTGAATTGCGAGGAGCTGAATTGTCTCAACGTCGCAAGCATAAGCGTAAGCGCCGGGGTATGCGACTGACGTTCCGCGCCACTAGTAGCTTCTAAGCTTGTAAATAGGTTAGACGTACGCCCGTTCCGTGAGCGTTGCCAGATGGTTTTTTAATGTTTTCAGCAAATAAATCTCAATTATTATAATTTTTAACTTCAATTATAATTAATTAAGGGGATTATCTATGAATGTTCTTATTTTTCCGATTTAAAATCGCTAATTTTTGATTGCGTACTCACTACCCAACACCGGAGCACGCGTATTATTTTTATCACCGTAAGGGAAGGGTTAATATGGCAGTTTTTTGCAGCAATAGAAGTGTGCTCTGGCACATTGTCGTGAAATAATCTAACGTCTCGTATCAGCTTTTCTCGCTGCTTTGGTTTTAAGTTGTTTTTCGTTTTTAGGACAATGACAAACAATTGTTACTAGTCTTTTTTGAGCTTGTGTCAACCTTGGCTTTTTTGGTGCATAGTGCTTCCGGATGGGACCAGACCATTGTCACTTTTTGACAGAGGATCATGGTACAAAGTACAAAATGATATAATTACATCCCCCGTGATAATTGACATTATTCCTTTTCCATGGCAGATCATTAAAAATGAATTGCAACATTTAATATGTCATTGCCTTTGGGCAGCACTCGAGAGGTTTGGCATCCATCTTATTCATTGAAAGACAATCGTGCAGAATTTGAAGCACTGCGGCTTTAGAAAGCCCACATATTGCTATTATTTATTTTGATTTTAGTCGTCTATCTTGTAATATTATTGTCGATTAATAGTTACTCTTGTCAATTAATAATTACTCTTGTTGATTTTAGTTGTCTTGTAATAGTTACTCTTGTTGATTTTAGTCGTCTATCTTGTAATAGTTACTCTTGTCGATTTTAGTCATTTATCTTGTAATAGTTACTCTTGCTCTAATGCAACTGTAGGGATCGACGGTCGTCGCTGAATATTGTCGCATACATACGGTCAATGACCGATGAAACGACCTTCGGACTCCTCGATAAATTATAATAAACAGTCCAAAGGTCACATGCCAACCATTGACGCCGGCCGAGCATCGTGCCGCATTCCATACTAGAGAGAGAACGCACCACGCTGTCTCGCCAGTTTCGTAAATAAAATATCACCCACATACGATATTAATCGTTCTGCATTCACAGAAGCGAGACAGAAGCATATCGCGAGCGCACTCTCGTGCACATTCCAAAAACATATAAATACCTACGCCACTTTAGCGGATCGGTCCTTATGGGACGAGATGATGATAGTAGTTGGTAAATAAATAAAACACGTTAGATCGCAATGCGGAAAGAGAGGGTGTTTATTTTTATAGTAGCTTAGGTATTTATATGTTTTTGGAATGTGCACGAGAGTGCGCTCGGGATATGCTCGCATGAGTGCGCTCGCGATATGATATTTTATTTACGAAACTGGCGAGACAGCGTGGTGCGTTCTCTCTCTAGTATGGAATGCGGCGCGATGCTCGGCCGGCGTCAATAGTTGGCATGTGACCTTTGGACTGTTTATTATAATTTATCGAGGAGTCCGAAGGTCGTTTCATCGGTCATTGACCGTATGTATGCGACAATATTCAGCGACGACCGTGGATCCCTACACAACTGTTTCTAAAGTGAGTGCTTCTGCCTTGTCAAGGGTAATCTTAAATCGATTCTCTGCCTAAGTGAAATTGTTTAGCCCAATTTTTTTTTTTTTAAACCTGGCGAGTTTATTGCCATGTGTCAATCTCTTCCAACCAACCAGAAAGATGTTTTTATAAGCCCTATATGTTAACCAGACTGGAATCCAATTTTAAAAAATCTGGGTTCTAGCGGGGATCGAACCCGCAACCTCCGGATCGGCAGACAATTGTCTTACCACCGGGCCACGGAGGTCACTGTGGATAATGACTGAGAATCTGTAGACAATTACTAAAAACCGTTTAATTTCTGCTGGGCTTTTCCCTCCTTTTGAAAGATAATCCTTCGAAACTTATATAATTATCTAATTAGAACCAAATTATTAATAGAAAGAGGATATAAGACTGGCAAAAATCGCTAAGACTGAAAACTCTAACAGCAGTAGATTACCAGGAAGGCCGCCGAAAAGGTGGAAGGACAGCTGGACGTCATCATCCCAGGACAGCCCACCGTCACAACATGTCATACGACCTAATCCAAGAAGAACCAAATTAGAATATGCATCTAAAGTTTGGGTTCCTCATCAGCTCAAATATAAAAACAATATAGAACAAAAAAAAATCCTCAAATATCTATGGTACAGAACAAAGGGCGATTATCCAAAATATGCTCACCATGCCGAACTTCTCACGGTGTGTAACTATAGAAGCCTCGAAACTATATTCTAGAAGCACTAAGTTTATATGTACCCAATAAATATAGCCGTGCAAGGAATCACCCTCTGTTCTACAAACCAACTTACAGGACGAATATCATGGCTTAACACTCAGTCACGCGTGGTATAGAGATATTGAACCAACTGAATGGCACTGTGGATATATTCTCGGTACCGCCTAGCAGTGAGAAGAATCCTGGTTGATATTCTTCCTAACGAATAAGCTAATGCTAGAGCAGACCCTCTTTGTGTAACAGGAGAAATCTGTGTGCAAAGTGGATAAAAAAAAAAAAAAAAACTAATGCCTATTTTGAAACCAAAGATAGATCGTTCTACACGGCTGGCATAGAAAAGTAAGGAAAGCGATGGAATGAATGTATCGCTCTTGAAGGAGACTATGTTGATGAATAAAGAAGAATTTTGGCAAACAAATGTTGTTTTAGTAGTTAGTCCCGGGACTTATTGATCGATGTGTTGTAAATTAAAATAAATTAATCTTACAATAATCAGGAACAGCAATTATTTAAAATTAATGTATTCTGTCAAAACTAATCTGTGAATAGATAAATACAGGATACTGAAGGCAGTGAGGTAAATGAAATATATACATATTCAATATTTTTTTAATTAAAATTTTCCACTATTTAAATAGATTTACAATGTTTTTCCATGCATTGTCATGTCCTATGTCATTATTATCAAGAAACCCTGATCACACAAGTCAAACTGAAATATTACAATCAAATAAATAGGATTTTATAAAAGAAAAAATATACAAATAATTTTTAATGATGCCATATATAAAGAATTTTAATAATACACAATCCATTTTTATTCGACAGTCAAAAGCAATACTATTGCAATGGAAAATTGAGCACTGTGTATATATTGGGTGTACAAATAAGTCACCGCCGTTTGACAAAAGTTGGCGCCACCAGTAAGTTATGGTTAAAATTGTCAGATGTAAAACGTCATTATCGTAAGGTTGGACATCTGTCAACAACATGACCTTGAAATATTAGTGAATTTTTATCAGTATAACATATTTTTTTGTGTTCGAAAATGTCAAGTTTTGAGCCGAATAAGCGTCATTTGCGGGAACTTTTGATTTACTTCTTCAATTTGAAGAAATCTGCAGCTGAGGCGCATCGATTGCTTGTAGAAGCATATGGTGAGGCTGCCTTAAGTGAGGGAAGTTGTCGTGAGTGGTTTCAAAAGTTTAAGAACGGTGAATTTGACATCGAAGACAAAGAACGTAGCGGAAGGCCGAAAGTGTACGAAGACGCGGAATTGGAAGTATTATTGGATCAAGATTCGTGCCAAACGCAAGAAGAACTTGCACTTACATTAGGAGTGACTCAACAAGCAATTTCACATGGGTTGAAATCATTGGGAATGATTCAAAAACAAAGAAATTGGGATTCATATGAACTGACACGGAGAAACTTTGAATGCCAATTTTCCACATGTGAAATGCTGCTTGCCAGGCATAAACGAAAGGGTTTTCTGCACCATATAGTCACTGGTGATGAAAAATGCATCCATTATGATAATCCAAAAAGGAAGAAATCATGGGGATCCCCTGGTCATGCTTCAACATCTACGGCTAAGCCAAATATTCATGGAAAAAAACTCTTGTTGTGTATTTGGTGGGATCAGCTTGGTGTCGTGTATTATGAGTTGCTCAAACCGAATGAAACCATTGCTGGGGCTGTCTACCGAACATAATTGATGAGATTGAGTCGAGCACTCGAGGAAAAGCGCGCCCACTACTACGCCAGACACGACAAAATTATTCTCCTGCATGATAATGCTAGTCCACATGTTGCGGCACCGGTCAAAACCTATTTGGAAACACTCAATTGAGAAGTTTTACCCCACCCGCTGTATTCACCAGACATTGCTCCTTCTGATTACCACTTGTTTTGATCGATGACGCATGGCCTGTCTGAGCAGCACTTCACATCATATGAAGATACCAAAAATTGAGTCGATTCGTGGATAGCCTCAAAAGATGATGATGATGACTGACGCGGTATTCGTATGCTGACAGAAAGATGGGGAAAAGTAGTGGCAAGCGATGGGTACTACTTCGAATAAAACATGAGGTTCCGTTCTTTCACAATAAATGCCCATTTTTTTATAAAAAACGGCGGAAACTTATTTGTACACCTAATACATATAAGAAAAATATATTCTAATACATAACTGTATCTAATTAACGGATGAAAAAAATTCCATTCCACATCAGTATGACTTGTGGACAAGGAATATCATACGGGGAAAACGACACATCAGTAGCAAAATTGAATAAACAAGTACGACATTAATACTGTGGGTTTGTATATAAACAAATTGAAAAAACAAGTACGACATTAATACTGTGGGTTTGTATGTAAAAAAATTGAAAAAACAAGTATGACATTAATACTGTGGGTTTGTATGTGAACAAATTGAAAAAACAAGTACGACATTAATACTGTGGGTTTGTATGTAAACAAATTGAAAAAACAAGTACGACATTAATACTGTGGGTTTGTATGTGAACAAAAGGTATTTGCAGACAGACGAGTAAATACAGTGAAACCACGTTTTTACGTTTTAGAAGGGACTGATTTTGAAGGGAAAATGTAGATTCGGGGTTAGAAAAAAAAAATTGAAATTATTTTTTATTTAGACAATCACGCAAATCGGAAAACTTTTTTCAATCGATTCGCGATTTTTTATTATCGTAGCCTAAGTTGTAATGGGTATCCCCAAATCAAGCACGAACGAAACACGTGAACCAACAACGCGTTTATTCACTTTTTCGAGAATTTTCCTTTTCTCTTGAATCGATAATGTTTATCTTTGCTGAGACATTCATTATTTGAAGGGATTCAATAAAAAATTAAAAGAAGTGAAAAAAAACGTAAATTGACACACGACAATTGAAATTGTATGTACACGACCGACACGTTTAAAACACAAGCACAGATTGACTAAATATGGTATACAGTCTGCCTGCCTCTGATTCACTAAATTTCCCACCAATTGCATCATATTACACGACTCGTCTAACCTTGACCATGAGCGCTGCAGGTGCACACGTGTCTATAAATAGAAACAACATATTTCTGCTTCCTAATATTCATTTCAAATATTTTAAATCTTCGCGCATTTAATTAAATATGTTAATAGATTGATTTGCATTTTAAATATTTCAAACGTAAATTGCGAGAAATAAAAACGTAAAAGCGGGTACTACATGTACTAAAATAAAACGGGATTGTAAAAATTGAACACAAATAGCGGGAAAATGTGAATTCCTGGCATGTTAAAATGGGGTTTCACTGTAGTTTTTAACGCGCATTAAATGTGAAATGTTACAAGCTTGTCTCAAATATCAGATTTTAACTCATATTTAAATAAATAAACAATTTTTTCCAGTATGAGTGTAATAAAAAAATATATAAAACACACTGTAACTGGCTCATGACGATAAGACGTCATAATACCCGTCAAGTTCGGTGTCAAATTATGCGACGTAAAAATATATTAATTTACGGCATGACAATTATTTCAAATTACGAATTAATGAGATTAATCAACTATGAAACTGACACATGAATTGATTTGGTATAATATTGTAGAACTCTATTTTAAACAGAATAATTTAACACTTAAATGTGAAATAAACTACATAATAATAAGCTTAAATTAAAGTGACCGACCTGTCTCCCTTACAATAGCATTGTCAAACTGTGACAATGCTTTTGTAAAGCGAAACAGGCCTGTCACTTTGATTTAAGTTTATTGTGTAGATATTTTCACATTAAAGTGGTTAAATCATACTGTTTATAAAATTGACAATTTGGGTATTCGGGAAATACCGTATTAGCCTGACTATAAGGCGAGGTTTTTATTTAAAAAGGCGACAAGTAAATAAGGGGGTCGCCTTATATTCGAGTCACAAACATAGTGGGTAACAATAAATTCACTACTCGCGATTAGCGAAATGGCAACATTATAATGAGAGCGTTCAAAAGGTGTCATTGTTTACACCTAGCCTGTGCGTAGTCATTTCTGACAGTTTTTGAGGTGTTTTTTTTTAACTGTGCTTCGTTTTGCATCTTTGCTCCCTAAAAAAATGTTATGACTGACCATATTGAAAGACGAGTACTCGAAAAAATCAAGTGAATGAAGGAATACGCAGAAGCTATGATTCTAATTTGAAGGTTATGGTGGTGCGTGCTGCAGAAACAACCGACAACTGTGTGGCTGCCAGACAATTCGGTATCACGGCAAATAATGTTGACTGTACTTTGTTTTAATAAATATTTTTCGTTAAACATTTTGCATTTTATTTTTCATAATATTATAATGGTGAGGGAAATGTTTTTTTCTCCAAAAAGCAGATTAAAAAATAGGGGTCGCCTTATAATCAGGGCTGCCCTATAGTCGGGCCAATACAGTATTTCGAATTAACTGAGTTTTACTGTTATAATTTTGTGCTTTTTTGGTTAGTCCGCACTTCATTCTGTATACCTGCTAATTCAATTCATAACTACTCTTTCCAAAGAAACAAATTGCATAAATTTGATAGTAATATTTTTAATAAACATTAGAGGCAACATTCATGGTAGAAATTGTATGGTCTACTACCTTGATCAAAAAGTTTTAGGACCGGCCACTGTGTGGCGCTATCAGTCACCCGATTGGAATTCTTTTTTTTTGTTAGGTTACCACATCTATTATTGACACTTCCCTCCAAATTTCAGCGTCATAGCTTGACATTTGTAAAAGTTAAGCTGTACTGAGTACATCTACCTTTGTGCGTGTTTTAGATTTTTTACAAGTTTGAAAATGGCATCACCGAGTTTGCATTAAATTTTGTGTGAAAAACGGATTTAACAGTCCGCAGACCTTGGAAATGTTGGAGAAGTGTTTTTTGGTGGCACGAACGCTTCAGAAGTGGTTGTGAGTCGGTCGAGGATGACGAACGCAGTGGCAGTCGAAAACCGATGAAAACATCGATAAAAACAAAGAAATGTTGGCCGAAAACCACAAATTGACCATCAAAGAGCTGGCAGAGGACTTGAACAATTTGAAAAAGCCATAAAGCTAAAACATACTGTGACCATGAGGTGAAAATAAAAAAAAACATTCGCAGAGACTACTGCGAAACGTAAGTATTCCAATTTTGAAACATATACTATCAAAGTAAAACAAGTCGGCAATTGGAAGGTACCTGCGTACTTTATTTTTTAATAAATATAACATTTTTTTCCACATTACTAAAGTAAAATATCCAGTGAAAATCATTATTGAATATATTTATTCCTACTGATTGAAATAGTACATGGAGATATCTGGATACACGGTGAAAGCTAGGCAGAAAAACTCTACTAGATGGAATCGACTTATGTTATGCATTGCTACTGATGTGTATTTAGTATTCACTTACGTTAAATTAGCATTAAAACAATAATATTTGATGTTTTATAGACATTATTTAACTCTCAAAACTACTTAAATAATATTTAACAATTTAAATAAATATTTAACTACTTGATTTTGTTCTATATAACTTAATTTTTAACTTGACAATTTGACAAGTTAACAGCTTTTGCCAATTTTCAATTTTAACAACATAAATTAAATATATAAACTCTAGATTTGCATCAAATTGTCAATATTAAATTTAGTACAAAAAATTGTCAAAAAAATGACAAACTGTAAAATTAAAAACACATTTTTTTATTGAAACAAACTTATTTCTTGTTCTAGACGGTGAAAAAAGATATGTATTTAGCTCAAGTTGGAATTATATGATTTTCACCATCTATATAATGAATTTATCTATGGACTTAGCGATTACAATAAAGTCATTGACCATAGAAGGAAAATAGTACTGATGGAAGTAAATAAAATATACATGTATGGTATATAAAATTTTACCAAGAATTAGAAATATATTTAAATAAATTCATGATCTGGTGTAAAAAAAAAAACATTTTTATAACTAAAACTAAAGTTATAAACATCATTTTAACAATAAAATCTCTCAAAGCTTTATTTATATATGTATTTTAAAATCACACCCCCGTTAAAATAAATGTTTCAATATGTACAATAAGAAATTTTCACAAAAAAATCACATAGGGACCAAAATTATTTTTAATTTTGTCGATAAGAGATCCAGAATGATTACATGTATATTAGTTACGAAATATTAGACATATTACGCTGATACACATTATGAGGCTGCACTGGATAAATTATTTAATGATACAATGTATTAAAAGTCACAGAAAATATGTTATTGTGAAAATAATACAAATATAACTTAACAAGAATATACAAAGAACAGATTTATATAATATTGAAAATAGTTGAATGTCGATTTTTTTTAAAATAAGAATCTCCATAAATTCAATATATATATTTTGAACTTGGAAAAATTAATTATAATTGATATCTCAAAATATAATTGCCAGTAAAAAAAAAAACAGATCCATATATTTATTATTGAGTTTTTTATGCCGAATATATTTTTGATTCTAATATTGAGAGAACCTAATCCAATATGCAAAATAATACTTATTATTTTTGTTATGAAACGTTTTATTTTTTAATATTTCTTTCTTCTTTTGCATTTGAAATTTTATCTCAATGGCTCAATGTTTAGAAGTGCAAAATTGTTCAAATTGATATGGACCAAGATGTTCTTATTTATAATCATAAACCATAGAATATTTTTAAAACTTGGAATTCAATAAACAAATGTTCATTTGAGGTTAATTTACAGAGACATTCTTCAACTAACAGAGAAATTACAATTCCCAAATTTCTGTAAACTGACATTTTTCACTCATTCATATATGCGTATACTAAGTGATAATGTCTCAGAGCCTGTTTTTTGGGATTATTTTCAATCTTATACTAAACTATAATTTAAATTCCGAGAAGACTTGTTTTATTTTCGAATTTATAAAATTTGAGATAATAGAAAAAAATATCTTTGTACCTTTTAAAATAATCAGAAAACATTTATTTGGTCGAGTTCCTCTAATGGTATTGTATAATAAAATGAACTTCCCAATTTGATAGGGATTCAAGACTGCACTTCAACATCAAAGAGATATAGATGTAACTAATAAATATATCGAACTTTGGGAAATAATGTTGTCTGTCATTTTGTTATTTTTTTTAAATATCAGCCCATTTGTACTATACAAAGTATTGTCTATGTATTAAAATATTAATATCTTAGAAATATTATAGTAAATAAAAAGTGTAAATTAAAACAAAAAGGTGAAATAAAAAAACACACAAAAATCAAACATTTTTAAAATAAATCTTTATTAAACACAACCAATTTGACAGGTAAAATATGTATAAAAAACAGAAAGATTACATTAAGCAATTCATTTTAATCGTAAAATGTTATTACACAACTAATTGTATCAGCATACAGAAAGGACATTGGTTAAATGGTGATATTCAGTTTGAGTTAAATAAAAAATATTTATAAAACAAGAATGACAAGGAATAATTTAAAACCAAATATATGTAGTTACATCGAAAAATTATTTAGTTAAGATTTGCATGAAAATCTAAAAACGTAGTAAAACAATTTTTTCAACAATCGTAATAAACCTTGACACTGGACAAAACTATAGCACCCAAATCCACTTGCCCTCGTAAAATATTGAAAGTAAATGTTAACACGCAACATGCATATTAAATAAATGCTAAATACATCAAGGATCGTAACTTGAATACAGTTTGTGTTTGAACAGTTGGGATTTATATCGCTTTATTAAATTTGTCCGAGTTAAATAATTCATACTCTAGAAAAGACACATTTCAGAAATAAATGGTAAAAAAGTTATTACTTTACAAATGAAACTAATTAAAACAAGACAATAATAAATGTTACTCTTTCTACAAAGTCTTCGTTAAACCTTGAAGTTGTTAATAAACATGTGAAAAATAATTAATAATCATATTTATTGCACACATTTTTCACGATACCGAAACGTATTTGCAGTGCAAATACTATCGCTGAAACTTTCAATCAAACTTTCAATCTAGTTATAAAAATAAAAAAGGCATCACCTTCTAACACATTTATGTCTACCCAGATCTTGCGTGAAATATAATTGTGTGGCTAGATTCCTAGCGAGCAAATAAAAAAGATGCATGCCAGCAATGTAACAAGCTGACATAGCCGACACTAGATAAATTCGTGTACAAACTCTGTTGTTCCGTAGACATCTTAAAGTACGCTCGTGGTCAACACCCAAAGGGAAACCTTTAAGAAGCTCTATATATGACCAGTCGAATGAAAATCCAATCCTGGAATAACCCTGGAATATTCCCACAAGGAATACATATCATAAAATGACAGTCAGTATCATAGTAACTTCAAAATGTTCTTTTCCAAAAAAATAATAAAGTATTTTTGCTCTGAGAATGAATTATTTATGTAGAATCAGAATATTTCGGAATTACTTGAGATTTAATTAAAACAAACGATTCATTGATGATGTGTGAGGAGTTGAATTTCGCAAGATGTTTCCTGTTGTAGTTGAGTGTCACTGTTTGTCAGGTTGATGAGAACGTGCAACGGGGTTTTGTTTTTGTGTAATCAAAAATTGGAAAGAAGTATCGATTTATTTTTCTCATGCTAAATATCCTCAGTGAGATACAGGCAAAAGCCTAGTTTACTGGGGATACGACAAATGAAAGGCAACAAACCCAGATCCTTTAAAATTGTATGTCCAAATCAAATTATCTGTAGTTTTTCTCAAATTGTGTATATTTCTTGTCATGTGTAATAATAAATAAATAAATAAATAAATTGAAGGTGATATACTAAGATGTCCTCAGTGAGATACAGGAAAAAGCCTAGTTTCATTAAAATATAGTAGTGTGTCCAAATTAAATTACCTGTTGTTTTTTCGCAAATTATGTATATTTCTGGTCATGTGTAAAATAAATAAAATTAAAATAAAAAGAGATAGAGTTAGAAACTCCCTCGACCCGAGAAATATGTGAAGTATAAGATATTGTGAGATGGGGTAGAAACTGCAGTGGAGACTGGCGAGGCCACGTGAAAAAATATGAATAATACGAAAGTTCCTTAAATATATGGCAATGTATAAAATACCCACTGACTGTTGTCCCCCACGAAGACCCAAAAGAAGGATAATTGGGAATTAACATCTCAAGGGAGAGAGCACCCGATCATATTGTGAACCAGGCAATCTCCATGGATCTTCCTCGAATAACAACCAGAGGAAGACCAAAGAATTCATGGGTGGTGCAAAAACATAACCTGATGCAGAGGCACGGCCTGAGGGGTGTAGTCCGGAACAGAAGAGCATACAACCTGAGGACGAGGAGAGCTGACCCCAACAGTCTTCGCAGACAGTGAGTTGGGATGGAGCCAGGGAGAAGAAGGGAGAGAGTTCTGATGATACAGATCACAGATCTAACATATGAGAGAAAAATAAACAGTCCATACAGAGTGACTTTTAATCCAATATTACTGATTGGAAATAACTTTAGAAAACATTTTCCAAATACAACAGTTAGATATTTAAGTTAACTCTGCTTCAAATTCAGATTATGAAATCGCTAAATTGTGTTATAATTTTTAACATATTTGTCGCACATATCTCATAAAAAAAAAAGAAAGAAATTTGATAATCAAACTGACTCATTTTATAGTCGATATATATTAAACAATAAACAAAATACTGCGAGCGACAGTAAATGTGTTAAAATTCTATAAAATAATCGTAAGTTAACATAAATGTTACTCGAATTGAAAATAATCGTAAGTTAACTTAAATGTTACTCGAATTGAAAACTAGATAATTTAGAAATCACAAATACCTAAAGAATATTGCACAAAAAATAAAATCTCGATAAAATTAGGTCTAATCAAGGTTATCGAATTCAAAAGAGCTCTAAGGGGTTCGACCCTACTCAATAGAAAACAAGGGTAAGTTGTACATCTTGCCTCCTAATCAGATGAAGAGTTTAAAAATTATTCCAAATAAGTACTGATTTTACACAATATCTACCATAAACAACATTAATCGTAATTTATTTTTGCCCTGTGTGGCTAAGGTCGTTAAGCGACGTTCTTGTTACTTATGCCATATTTTATTGCAAAGAAGATGGTTATCAGGAAGTCTATTGCTTTCAAGTAAAAGTGTGCGTTTTATAAATTAAAGTTTTAATTTTAAGGAATACAGCCACGTTTTTTGCCCTTAGTGCATGTCACAAAACATCGAAATGGCGCAGCGAAACATTTTAAATCGTAGTACTTCAAATTGTTATAATAAAGACTTTAGTTTTCATTTGTAATATGTGTCCTAATGTGCAAATTCTGTTGAAATTTGGCACCGTAACATAGTTAATTTTGCACCATAAAAAAAGTAAAATTTGGCACCATAAATAGGCCCAGAGCCAGCCCTGATGACACAGAGTGTCCGCACCAAGTCTCATCCAATTGTCGCATCTCCATGAAGAAAAATATACTGAATTGCTTCTCGTCATTAAAATGTGTTATTATTTTAACCGGGCTGATGATATTGATCAATTCGTATTTAATTGGTAGTTTGTGTGTTAATACAAAATGTGAAATCAGTACTTCCAGAAGAGAATATTTATTAAATTTATCAACCTAATAAGAGACAACAAAAATCGAAACTATGCAAAATACCAGACTTGTACTAATGCAATAATAATGCACTTCCGTTACGGGCACTTGACATTGTATTAGGTAACCAAAATAATTCATGCAGTTTTTGGTAGAGATTATGATTTGTATATGGTGAACTGCAGCCGGTATTATCCACTAAGAGTTTCCAAACAATTACATATACAGCTTGAGCCAAGATGATGAAAAAATGTGTTACTTTAATGATGAAAGACATGTAATTCTTCATTATCAATAATGCAAGGTTGTACTGAAAGGGGTGAATCTTCAAGTGATTCGTCACCATAAGAATTTTTTTTAGCCACCTCTGTGCAGTACATTCTTTTACCACATCCCTTCCAAATGGCATACATATCTTACATCATGCTCCTGCATCTTTTGAACCAAGTTTAAATTCATAAAACAAACATGCTCGCATCACCCTAGTTTTAACTGACATTTTCAAAATCACAATACTTGTACATACCAAGACTGTTGCATATCTGTGCTAAATGATACATATAAAAACTTAATTCACCGCAGCGAACTCTACCATAAACCATACAAATTTTTTTGGTTACTTAATATCTTAATTGAAAGAGAAAATCAAAAATATTATACACATTTATCATAAAATTAAAAAGTTTCAAACATGGATTTAATAATCTAAGCGTTAACTAAAATTTTCTGTGCTGATGAATTCATTATACTTGGGAAAATGTAGAATGGTTCCTGTGACGTTTTAAACGTGATGTCTCAAAGGGATGAGGTAAAATAGTTTTTTTTTACAAATCGAATAGTTTTTTTATAAATGGAAAAATAGTTTTTCTCTAAGCTGACGTTTTAATTCCAAATTATCATTATACTGACTTTCTAATGTATTGTATGATTTGTATCTATCTTTAAATAGGCCAAGATCCACTATGAATTAATACTAATTACGAACATTTAATTTTAGGTATAAAAAAATCGAAAATCCAATTATCGAATACCCCATCTCTAGCCAATGCAGAATAACGTAGTGACTTTTGACAAACGTCACCAAATATTATTTAATTTTAACAAAATGCCACATTTTTGCTAGTTTGTAACAAGATGTATTAATTTGTCAGTATTGTCAGTTTTATGTAATGTATTTACCTAAATAACTTGCTATTCATTAGAATTAAGACTTATATTAAAGTTGATACAATAATTAAAATTACTGAACGTCGTTACAAGGTTGTATCGGGGAAAATTTGTGAACTGTCATAGGAACCGTGCTACAATTTCTTAAGTATAACTGGAATGATGAGTCAATTGACTTGCGATTAAGAATGTGGAGACTTTCCAGAGTAATCTTAAATCCTATACACCAGAGTCAACCAAATGGAATATTTGAATTTAATATCTTCATCATTATAGATAGCTATAACAATTAGACTTTCATTTATTTTAAAAGGTTTTGTTTTTTTACAGTAAAGAAATGCACTTAATACTCTAAATGTAATCAACACACATTTAAAAATCTAAATAAAAATAATTTATAAAAAAATATATAAAGTGTTTGATGCAGGAAAATGTTTGATCACAAAATGAACTTAACTAATTAATTATTTATCTTTATACAGAAGGGTTGGGAAAAATAATAATAACAAATGCATATCATAATTGCCATAATAATACAAAATAATTATCATAAATACTATTTGAATAAGTCCAAAAATGTCCCACATTTTCCCAATTCCACGTTTGATGATAGCATTAATTAATCGTTACAATAAATAATGCATTAAAGCAAGCATGGCCAACCAGCAGCCCACCAGAGTATTTTGTACGGCCCGCAAGCTGGTTTTTTTTTTACAAATTATGGAAAAAAAGTAACACATAGTTGTTTAACCCTTCAGGCACGTATGACGTGCACCGCACGCGCATCAAAACTCCCCACAGGGACGTATGACGTGCACCGCACGCACACCAAAAATCGTACACAAGGATGGACGAAAACAGTGCCCTGTTTCACGTTCATGTTCGCCAATTTCGTTCGTTTCATGTTCGCCAATGACGTGATCGATATTATCGTTACAGAAACCAACAGATCCGCAGATGATACCGAAAAAACAAACACTGTTCTCGGTTTCACATTTAGACGCAACGCGTTACTACGCGTCTCTACTTCAAAAATGCAAAGCTTATATAAAAATACTTGCAAGTCAAATGCAGCCACAAAAATCTCATTGATTTTATTAATTATAATAAATGTCGTAAAAATATATAATTAGCGTTTTATTTTCAAAACTAAAATATTTGTACACAAATATTGTAGGTATACTGTAATGACATATGGCCCAAGTGCGGCCCGCACTAATCCCCACGTAAAATATTTGGCCCTGTTACAACACACAATAGTGCATGTAAAGTATTTGAATGTGTTGCCATATTTGAAATTACGTCACAGTTTCTGTTTTTTTTTTTAAATCTCTAAATTAGTGTAACACCTGTCTTACAATGCCATGATAAGGGTTAAATAGACGTTTTATTTCATAATAATTATTTATTGCAATAAAGAGGTGGTGGCAGTTTAGGTAGTCAAGCGCTGGATTTTTAATTACTGTGGAGCGCACTGCCTTGTTTTCAGATATTCAAATATTAATATACATTATTAATTTAAAGGTTGGCCACCACTGCTTTAAAGCATTGAGAAATCACAGAAATACAATCATATTTAGAAATAATATATTATTAGAAATGAAAAACATTTATTTTAGTCACTTCTTTAAACATCGTTAATTTTTTTACCAATTTTTACCATTTAATTTACTGATCCTTATATTTCCAGTTTTTTATTTATGAATGGCCAAAAACTGCTAATTTTTGTAAATAAATAAAACTCCCCTATTCCTGACATTTAAATTTTATTTAATATAATGGCATTGAGATTATAATACTTCAAAATTAATAATCAAAATTTACAAATGTGTGTGTGGCAACCGTGTGGCAATCTTTTCCAACTGACCAGATAGGTTTTAAACAGGAATTAACTGAAAAGGGACTGGAAAGACCTTTTAAAAAAAAATGGTTAACAACGGGAATTGAATCTAGGTCGGAAGACGTGTGTCAAATAGGTCACAAAGATTATTCTGAGGAGTAAAATTAAATTAATAGAACTAGTAAAAATATTTTTTTATTATTATTTTTCCCTTCCTTAGCAGACTGCTTTTCAGTTCGAAAATCAAAAACACTTTACGGTTGAAATATTGAAAGTTTTGATCAAAAAAATATTTTCAGTTTCCTTGGAATTTTTTAGCACTTCGTATGGAAAGGGGAACTTCAAACGCAATATGGCACATATTAGCATTTTTCTATCGATGCATCCTTTTCAATTTTATAGGTTTTTTTTTAAATATATTTTAATTAACTATTGTATAAATATATATTGGAAATATCTTGGAATTACATAAATACTCATAACTAAAAAGTAAAACAACATAAATTGATTAACATATTATTCAAATATAAAGTGGATTGTCTTTTGACTATACTGTCATTGCTTTAATGATAAAATTGATTTAAATTTCAATAAAAATTTTAATAAATACATAAATAAAAATGAATGTGCAAGATAAAAAAATTATTTGCAGAATAAAATCACGATGCATCCGTTAATTCACTTGAAATAAGTTTACTCACGAGAAATTAAGTAAAACAATGATGTAAAAAAAAATTACAAACAAGTGCAAATACAAGCAGCCCATAACTTTTCACTAGTATACAAAATGCAGAAAATATATATTTTTTAAATACCAATGCGGTAAATAAATCAACAATTTCTCGGGAAGGTGGAAAAATATTTCAGCAATGCTGCCACAAATTTTATTCACTGTTTTTATATTACATGTCATTGTATCAATAATTTACTCACATGTAAAACATAAATCAAATTGATACAGCTTGATTATGGTCTAAAGATAAGCGTGTTCTAAAAAAAACATCTGTTTTGTAGTCTTGGAGATAATTTGGAGTATTCTAAAAATGAATACTGTAAATAGGAATTTTATTGCATAATATTACTAAAATGCATAAAAATCATAGTATCTTCTTGGGACACTCATCCATAGCGATGGAGGATGTCCTTTGACACGTTCACTGCGTCGAACACGGCTCCCGTGTCCATACAAATATTTTGTATGGACACGGGAACCTTGAATGTTTAGTGCACTCATTAATGTCTCTCGATAAGGATTCGTCGCCGGTTTCATGTGTTTTGAAGACACGAAGGAATACACTTGTATATGATGTTTAAATAGAAAGTAGAATTTGATTTTTAACAAAGTAATGGATTTTCAAAAATTTGCGAATTTTCAGCATCTCTGTATGACATTAAGTATTTTATACGCAGTGAACGTGTTAAGTATCTTGGGTCACTCATCCATAGAGCGATGCGATGGAGGATGTGCAGCAGATGTAACACATAGAATTAGTGTGGGATGGATGAAGTTTAGATCAATGACGGGAGTTCTATTTGATCCGAAAATGCCAGTAAAGTTTTAAAAGGAAAAGTATACCAAACGATTGTCAGACCCGCACTCCTCTATGGATCCGAATGCTGGACGATGTATAACTCTTACTCCAGGCAAATAGAAACTGCTGAAATGCGCATGCTAAGATGGTCAGCTGGTGTGTCCCTAAGAGACAAAATAAAAAGCTCACGTATTCGTGGAAGCCTAGGTGTTACAGACATCAACAGCAAGATGGAGGAGAGGCGATTGAGATGGTATGGGCACGTTGGACGCAGAGCACCCGATCACATTGTGAACCAGGTAATCTCCATGCATCTTCCTCGAATAACAACCAGAGGAAGACCAAAGAATTCATGGGTGGTGCAAAAAGATAACTTGATGCAGAGGCACGGCCTGGGGGACATGGTCCGGGACAGAGGAGCATACAACCTGAGGATGAGGAGAGCTGACCCCAACAGTCTTCGCAGACAGTGAGTTGGGATGGAGCCAGATAGAAGAAGCGTAAAAATCATAGTTGATTTAGAAAAAAAACTCAATAAATTTTTCATAAGACACAGTAACACCTAGTTTTTGGAAGACTATTTAAGGTGTTACGATATATAATGAGGTTATATTATACAGAACCTAAAACCTTTCTTACATATATTCCAGTAATGTGAAATTGTGGATTTATAAGTGAAAATATCACATCAATATGATTGATTTGGGATATCTGACTGGTTGTTAATATTTTTTTTTTTAACGGAATTATAAAAGAAATCCTTTATAGATGTGTTACTAGCCGTAGATTACAATTTAAATTAAAATTCCTTGATCCAAAATATGCAGCAGTGAAAGAAATAAAAAAGTCATAAAGTATCTTGTTTTCAACCAAAAATTTCATTTCATAAAGTTTTCACTAGATTTTTATCAAAATAATTGAAAAACAAAAAAAACCGAATCTTGTTCGTACTCTCCGGACGATGAGGTGAAACCCTCGAAACCAGTAGGGTTATACCCAGTGCTTTTTTTAAAATAAAAAACAGGGTGCCGGAGCTCACTTTTTGTCAAGCTTTATGTAAATCGTAAAAAAAGGTGGTGGAGCGCCACTCCACCGCAAAAAAGCACCGAGTGCTTTTTTAAAAAAAAAAAAAAAAAGAAAAAAAGGTGCCGGAGCTCACTTCTTGTCAAGCTTTTTGTATACCGTAAAAAAGGTGGAGCGCCGCTTCACCGCAAAAAAAGCACTGGTTATACCGCTATATTTGGAATAAACAATGTTTGATAAACAAGTTACAGAACTCTATATTTTCTCATATTACATCTATCATTTTTATAATAAGTGTTTCATTCAAATAAATATTATTTCATTTTCACAAGATAAATTTTGGCTATAAATTATCTTTTCGAGCAACCAATAAAAGTAAAAATTTAATATTAATGCGTGTTCAGGAAATGACTATGAAATTAAGTGAAGTGAAGATGCTATGAATGAAAGGACAGCTCGTCGATGGTTTTTGCGTTTAAAATACGGTAATTTCGACCTGAAAGACATGTAGCGTTACGGATGACCAGTGGACTTCGATGAGGACCGGTTAAACCATATTATTAATC
Source organism: Odontocerum albicorne (assembly GCA_949825065.1). NCBI lineage: Eukaryota > Metazoa > Arthropoda > Insecta > Trichoptera > Odontoceridae > Odontocerum > Odontocerum albicorne. The sequence goes on from OX463855.1 coordinate 2,684,197, forward strand.
AATTGTCGAACGTTGATTTGTGTTGTTTTCACTCAAAACATGTGGAACCCAAGCGCCAAACTTCTGGACTTTTCCCATTGATTTAAGATGGCGGTATACAGTCATGTGACAACAATTCATCTGCTCAGCCAATTCTACGGTGGTTTGAAAGGGATCTTCATGAATAATATGGTTTAAGCGGTCCTCATCGAAGTCCACTGGTCGTCCGGAACGCTCCATGTCTTTCAGGTCGAAATTACCGTCTTTGAATCGCAAAAACCATCGACGAGCTGTCCTTTCATTAATAGCATCTTCACCGTACACTTCGCAAATATCGCGAGCAGCTTTGGCAGGTTTATTCCCTCGATTGAACGCGAATAGGAGATGTCGAAAATGCTCACTTTCGTCTTACTTGACATTCCATTTTGAAGGCTTGAAATCAAATAAAATAATATATGTAACGTAAAAGAAAACCAAATATCTTGTAGAGCAGAAAATTATCTTTCGAATGACGTATAACATTTACCCTTTTGTTTTACTTTTCGTGCTCGTTTTTAAAATTTGAAAAAAAACGGACACAACTTAATTAAGCAAGAATTAAGATTAAAAACAAACACCTTCAATTTTAGTAGTGATAAGAGATCATTCTGCAAATGGATTACAGCTGTTTTTAATCAAGGCTGTGTCCATAGAAAATATTTTTATCTTCCAATATCATTTTACTAATATATACATATATAATTGAATCTTACTCACTTGAATTTTTTTTTTCATCACACGCATTTCAAGGATAAACTTTGCGGATGATATTTCATTCAGAAATGAATTTAATACTGTACAAAGCTTTAAATCTGAATACCAAAAACGTTCTAATTCTTAAAAATAATAACAAAATGTGATGCATTTTTGGTACTTAGTTTACTTAACTAGCCTTAATAAGGAATGTTCACAAGGCCTACCAATTTTAAGGTAATTGAATACAATCTAAATATTCACTTATATAAATGTATTCATTTATAATAGCACTGTACAATACATTTGGAGTCTAAAGTACATAGGCCACTATCAAACAGTTTCCAAACTTTGGACGTCTTTTCTTCGACGGGTGAAGTTCTTCCAGAAACAGATGTCGCCGAGTTGGCAGAATAAGGAACGCTTGGAAATGGTTAAAGACCTCGTTGGTAGTAGGGAGTACGATAGTTTTGATTCGCCGGATCACATTCCCGCATAATCCAGTTGAACAGTAACCCTGTGGACTCCGACAGCGGCGAATATTCTCTGCGTTTGAGTCACAACATATTTGGGATCCACATTTTTGGACACTTCCAATTTAAGAGCACCAACATACGAATCTGTACACAAAGTCCAAAAGTGCGGTTCTTGAACGGAATAAACTCCCGCCAATCCTGTCACCTTCTGATAACAGTGAGGCAACGTTCTATCCAGAGGTGTGGGCTGTCTTTGCATAAGAACCATCATGGATTCTTTCAGCAACGGAAGCACACTGAGAGCTATCAAGATAGCGATAAACATCGAGCAGATGGGGTCGGCTCTCATCCAACCAAACTGATACATAAGAAGTGCTGAAATAATCACTCCTACAGACCCTAAAGTATCGGCTAGAACGTGAAGGAATACTCCCTTCATGATGTGCGAGTTGCCACTCAGAGGGTCCATCTCCAAGTGAATATCATTGTGAGAGTGAGAATGGGCATGGTTCTCGTTTGAATGGTCATGCGAGTGGTTGTGAGCTGCCCCACCGTGAGAGTGACCGTGGCTTCCTCCTCCGTGTGAATGGGCGTGTCCATGTTGGAATGCATAAATACCTACCAAATTAACCATGAAGCCCAATACGGAGACTACAAAGAGTCGCTCATGTTTTACCTGAAAAATGAGTAATCATGAAATAACCGCCATGAACAACACAAATAGACAAATATTTAATATGAAGTTCCTTTCATGTGACTTGATTGGACCATCTGAAACTATCTCAATATTGATTTATTCTGTTCAAATATGGCGTTGACTTTGATCGATGTAATAAATATTAATTCATGGAAGATTACTTTCTATTGAATTCAATAGACTGTTTTAACACATCAGTTATATCATATTTAGCATCACTAATATTCTCCTAGTACCGCCTAGCAGTATGAGAACAATCCTGGCTGATATTCTTCCTAACGAATAAGCTAACGCTAGAAGCAGACCCTCTTTGTGTAACAGGAGAAATCCGTGCAAAGTGGATAAAAAAATTTTAAAAATATCAATAAATCATTTTCTTAATATGTAATTTACTTTTTTTAATCAAAACAGATCAAATATATAATTATTTTTTTCTTCACAAAACCTCAATGCTGAGGAACAAGCTCAGCAAATTGTTGAGCATATTTATGTGGTTTCTTACCAAAAATTGTAGTGGTTTCCCATTACCTAAGAATTGTATACATGTATATATTGTGAGGCCTGTTGTCCCAGAGAAGATGTGCATTTGTCAATGTTAAGTGGAAGCAGGAGTGTTGTAGAAATATTTTGGGATATACTAATTTGAATAGGACCTGGAAAGATTAGGAGGATAAGGAAAACACAGAAACAGAAATGACTGGCATCTGTGCGCCTCCACCAAGTTAAGCTTGCGGACCCACACAGTTTCGGTTAAAGAATGGTTCATATTACAACACTGCCCTCATAAGCAAAAACGCAGCTAATGGCAAAAGTTAAGTTTTGAGAAAATTGAACTTTTATGTTTTTCATTGCTGCTTAAAAATGTCATGATTCATAAACAAAAAAGCAGTAAAATGTGATTCATAAGCTAAAACGCAGCAAACGCATAGGCACTTGCTGTCTTTTTTTCTTATGAATCACATTTTTCTGCTTTTTTGCTTAGAAAAACCTAGTCTTCTTTTTTGTTTAGGTCGTATGACCTGTTTGTGATGGTGGGCTGTCCTGGGATGAAGACGTCCAGCTGTCCTTCCACCTTTTCGGCAGCTATCCCGGTAATCTCCTGCTGTTAGGGTTTTCAGTCTTAGCGATTCTTGCCAGTCTTATATCTATTCTGCTGGAGGATGTCATTAACATAATGAGAGAGTATGAAGTTCCCGCATCAATAATCAAAACCATTCAAAGTATTAACAAGAATGGGAAGACACGAATCAAGGCAAACATAAACCTTACAAGCTGTATCAAACAGGGAGACAGTCTCAGCCTATTCTTTTTTAACACTATTATGGATAAGATCATAGAGGTGACTTCTTTGGGCCTGGGTTACAAAATGGGAGAAAAACCTAGTATTTTGTAAAATAAAAAAATACATTATGTCGATTTTTGTATTAAAATAAATGGTTTTCTGTATTTTTTTATGAATTATGGTTCAGAATTTGATATGGATTATTACCTAATACTTAGTTAAATTCAGATTTTTCCCCGTTAGCTGCGTTTTTGCTTATGACGGCAGAATAGAAAAACACGATTATTTTCTATTTTCATTGAATAATTTGATTAAAGAATGAAAATTTATTTCAGCCGCTTCTTTATGCTACATGTGTTTTTGAAATTATTACTATAAAGTTCTTACTTTTGGTGGTTCAATCGCCCTCTCCACAGCCTCTGACATGATAAAGAAAGCAAATTATTACTATAAAGTTCTTACTTCTGGTGGTTCAATCACCCTCTCCACAGCCTCTGACATGAAGAAAGCAAATTATTACTATAAAGTTCTTACTTCTGGTGGTTCAATCGCCCTCTCCACAGCCTCTGACATGATGAAGAAAGCAAATTATTACTATAAAGTTCTTACTTCTGGTGGTTCAATCGCCCTCTCCACAGCCTCTGACATAATGAAGAAAGCAAATTATTACTATAAAGTTCTTACTTCTGGTGGTTCAATCGCACTCTCCACAGCCTCTGACATGATGAAGAAAGCAAATTATTACTATAAAGTTCTTACTTCTGGTGGTTCAATCGCCCTCTCCACAGCCTCTGACATGATGAAGAAAGCAATGAAGAGCAAGAAGAGTCCATTGACGAAACCAGCCAAAATTTCGGCTCTCACATAGCCGTACGAGTATCTGTCATTTGATTTCCATTTGCTAATTATTGACGCTGCTAGACCAGCTAATAAGCCGGTGCAGTCAAAGAACATGTGAAACGAATCTGATATTAAACCTAAAAATATAAATTATTTTTCAGTATAACAGTATCATTATTTACAAATCAAGGGGTCAAAGGAAATCATTGATTTTAACCCTTATCTTAGCAAAGTTCAATTTATCCAAATATTAACGATTTTCTTTGGTGATTCCTTGTTATATGGTAAGTTATGAAGGAAAATTGAGAAAAAAAATCACACTTTTTCCTTATAGTTTTTTTTTTTTTATGTAACACCCACATTGCTAAAATATCAATTTTTATAAAACACAAAAAGCGCTATAAAATGATTCTATAATCTAAAATATGAACAACATTTACATAGCTGAATTGAATGGCGTTTTGGTAAAGAGGTATATATCATCAATCACTTATTTGTCAGGAGAACCAAATGAAGTTTTGCAACACTTGAATGGCGTTTTGGTAAAGAGGTACATGTCATCAATTACTGATTTGTAAGTTTGAAGTTATGCAACACTTGTATTTCTGAAGTGCGGACCTCAGGTAAATTTTAAAGGTAAACTTTGAATACATAAATAATTTATGTATTCAAAGCTCACCTTTAAAATTTACCTGAGGTCCACATTTCAGGAATACAAGTGTTGCAAATCCTCATTTGGCTCTCCCGACAAACAAGCAATCGATGACATATACCTCTTTACCAAAACGCCATTCAATTATCAACAAATAAAATGGTTTGAATAAAATTTTCTCTACATGTTGTGATTAATAATATATTTAGATAATTTACCCCAATTTTCAAAACGCGCCCACGCTGTCCAGACATGTTGACCCGATGTCGTTTGAAATATTTATCACCAGATGATAACACTGCACACAATAGTGCGTGTATAGTATTTGAATGTGTTGCCATATTTGAAATTACGTTACAGTTTCTGGATTTTAAAAAAAAATCCCTAAATTAGTGTAACACCTGTGTTACAATGCCATGATAAGGGTTAAGGATCAATACAAAATCAGCTCGAACAATGCATCAAAACTATACCCAATGTGAATGCATTATGAATGTTCAATTGAAATATTCAAATAATAGCTGGATAACGTTTTGAAAACATTCAACTCGTAAAAGTAAATATTCGTAGTACGAAAAATGTGTCATTTATAAAAATGGTTTATAAAAACCGATTATAATATTTTCATTCCAATTTATCCAAATTTATCTCATGACCTTTAAAATGAGAGATAAATATAATTTATTTAGGTCAGGAGACTAAAAATCTCACGTGATAAGAAAATTTTAAAACAGCCAAACGTGTTCGATTTGATTGAACATAGATAAAGTAATTTTCTTTTTGACTCGTTATCACATAATACACGGTCTGTCCAATGGGAAAGGTGATAGATTTTATTTTCGCGTAACCACCAGCGCCATCTGTGGATGAATAAATTACTTAACTAGCGACACATTTCGACTATCTTCCGTAAAAGTTTCAAAGCACTGGCATCGGTTTCATTCGTAATAACGTAACAATTGACAGTACCTTCCGAGTCTCGGTCGGAAAAGGAACAATGGAGCAACATGCCAACATTAAATCTTGTTTTAAATTGGGTAAAAGTGACACAGAAACTTTTGAAATGATTCAAACTGTTTGTGGTAGTGAAGCAATGAGTCGTAAGAACGATTTTAAGTGGTATGCAAGATTTCGTGATGATCGAGAGAGCATTGAAGATATTCAACGGCCTGGACTATCACTGACAGTTCAAATTGAAGAAAATGTTCAAAACGTGGTTGAAATTCTTCAAAATGATTGTTGTGCATCCACTAGGCTCATCGAGGAGCTGACTGGAATTCTTAAATCCACAATCCTTCTCATCTTAACGAAAAATTTGGGCAAATAAAAGGTCTGTTCTCGCTTTGTACCGCACACACTGTGACTGACAATCAAAAAGTTTGCAGAGTGGAGCACTGAAGACATGAGAGCGGTTAATATGGATCCAGACTTCATGTCAAGCATTGTAACAAGTGATGAAATATGATGCTTTCAGTATGAGCCACTTACAAAGCGCCAGAGCTCAGAATGGAAGGGTCTACAATCTCCGAAACCGAAAAAAAGTGCATATGCAGAATAGCCAAATCAAGACTCCGCTCACTGTTTTCTTTGATTGCAAAGGAATTATCCATAAGGAATTCACGCCAGAAGGTCAAATGGTGAACGCCGATGTGTACTTGAGTGTTTTGAATCGTTTATGGACCAGGATTCTTCGAGTTTGACCCGAATACCGGGAACAAGGGGCATGGTCTTTGTTGCATGACAATTCACCGGCGCACTATAGCAAGATTGTACACGATTTCTTGACGAAAAAAAGTATCGATCGCCCCCTGTATTCACATGATTTGGCTTCATGCGAGTTCTGGCTATTATCGTAACTGAAATTGGCGATGAAAGGAAAGCGTTTCGACACGATTTCAGACATCCAGAATGCTTCAACTACGATTTTGGAGGCAATTCCGAAGAATGAGTTTCAGGAGTGCTTCATAAAATATTACAACCGCTTCCAGTATTGTATTGACTCACAAGGAGTTTATTTTGAATAAAAGGCAATGTAAACTAAAAAATAAACAATGTCTCGTATTTCATTTCCTATCAGTCGCCTTTCGCATTGGACAGATAGTGTATGTTTCAAAATATACTGATTTGTGTATTGATTCAATTTCTCTTGAACTCTAAACAATCTTAAAATAAGTCAAATAAATATTTCGCAAAACAAAATATGTTAAGAAATGTAGTCGAAACATAAGAGACAAAAATTTGTAAAGAAGAACCTGTGTTAATTTTGTGTGAAAGTCTTGATAGCAGAATATTCAACAATAAATTACTTTATTATTCCACTAATCACATTTATCCCCGCTATACATACCCCCACACATATCAAGTCTGTAAATATGAAACTGGATTTTTGTGGATGCCACGCCAAAAAAACTGTTGCTCTTTTGAGGCAAACCAATCATCGAGCCATTTTCGTAAGAAGTGAAGCGCTGCTCAGCAAGTGCGTGTCCCATCGATGCAAATAAGTTATAATCGGATGGAGCCAAGTCTGGTGAGTAAGCCGCATGCGAAAGTATTTGCCAACTAAACGCCTCAATCGTTTCCTTGACCAGTTTCGCTGTGTGCGATGGTGCATTATCATGAAGCAAAATCATTTAGTGTTGCCTCTTTTAATATTCTGGTCGTTTTTCACGCAATACTTGGTTCAAATCCATCATTTGTTGTCGGTAGCGTTCAGTACTAACGGTTTCGCCAGGTTTTAGCAGCTCATAATAGATAACACCCTTCTGATCCCACCAAACACAGAGCATTGTCTTCCGTCCATAGCAATTTGGCCTTGCAGTCGATGTCGCTGTTTTACTTGGAGTTACCCATGATCTTTTACGCTTAGGATTCTCGAAATATATCCATTTTTCATCGCCAGTCACAATTCGATGGAGAAATGATTTTCTTTTGTACCTGGCGAGCAGCGTTTCGCAAGTGATTTTCCTGTTGTCTTTCATTCAGTTCATGTGGAACCCATTTTCCCACCATCTGGATCTTTCCCATAGCTTTCAAACGTATGGAGACGGCTTCTCGTGTCACATTTAATTGATCCGCGAGTTGTTGTTGCATTTGAGCGTCATCCTCATCCAACAATGCTCGCAATTCGTCTTCAAATTTTCTCGGTGGTCTTCCACGTTCTTCGTTTCTCACGTCAATATCGCCACTTTTGAATTTTTTCAACCACTCAAAGCACTGTGATTTACCAAGAGCATGCTCACCGTAAGCTTCGACAAGCAATCGATGCGATTCTGCAGCAGTTTTCTTCAAATGGCAACGGAAAATCAATGCTGTCCGCAAATCGTAGTTTTCAGGCACAAAAACAGACATGTTCAACGCTTTGAAAACATATGTAGTTGTATTAAACTTGTATTGTTGCGAGTTAAAAGTCTTTGACAAATGTAAACACAAGAAAAAGTTGCAAATGACGCGGTTTGACAGTCGCTACATTGACAACTAGAGCCATCTATGAGCGAATTCCGGTTTCATATTTACAGACCTTATATCTCCTATCCCGAAGCTCTCTTCAGGCGGAATGATCACGGTTTGTCACAAGAGTCATACTATACAAATCATACAATACATTAGAACAGGGGTCTCCAAACTACGGCCCGCGAGCATAACCAATCCGGCCCATCATAGTTTATTTTGATTACATTGTAAAATTTACAATGTAAGTAAATCACACAAAATAATAATCAGACGTTTTTATTCAACGACTATAGTCACAAAACACACTAGTCGCTCTATATTTCGCTTTTCGCGCATCGGCTTTCTCCGCCGCAATGAAATGTCCTTGACACTTGCCCGTAAATACCAACCGAAATTGCGAACGGAGCGGAGTCCACCCCCGCACCCTGCGCCATAGATATCTCACTCGCCGGCTAGTCCCAATACGAAAATTTGCGCGTAATTGTAAACTACAGTATGTTGGTATGATGAGCTAGCTAGGCCTTGGTCCTTAGTAGAGGAATCAATGTGGCCCTTAGGCTAAAAAGTTTGGAGACCCCCTCATTAGAAAGTCAGTATAACGAAAATTAGGAATTAAAACGTCAGTTTAGAGAAAAACCATTTTTCAATTTATAAAAAACTATTAGATTTGTAATAAAAAAGCTATTTTAACATACTCATCCCTTTGAGACATGACATTTCAAACGTCACAGTTACCATGCTACATTTTCTTGAGTATAGACCATTTAATATTTTATTCATGGGGTAAAAAATCAGTATATAAAACAGATTGAACTTCAGGTCAGCACACAGCATACAAGAGTTGCAACAAAATGTAATTAGTTTCAAAGTAAAGTGATCATCTGTAAAACTTACCTAAACTATTAGTCCATACTCCATAAAATAATTCGACAAATGCAAATGAGAAATTAAGCACAAGAAAAAGAAATAAATTTCTAGAATTTTTGTCCGACAATATAAGTCGGAGCCATCCACTGATTTTGTCCTTCAGCCGGCTGAGGGTGCCTCTGTTATCTCTATGAGTTAAAGGGAGCATCTTGTCTAAAAAATCAAAATAGTTATATTTATATATTAGGTCCTTACATATGAAATTGGCGTTTTGCCGTACTGGCAACTTTGATCTCAAATATCTTCTCTTTGGTTAGGAATTCCAAATTAAAATTTGTGTTTCGAAAATTATAATTCATTTGTTTTTTCCTCAATTGTTTTTTTTCTTTGCGTCACTCAGTTTACAAAATGGAAAACTTGAAATATCGCGTTATTTACGAGTACGAGTTCCACCGTGGCACCAGTGCTGCAGAAACGGCTCGAAGGATTAATGATGTGTATGGCGACGGTGCCGCAAAAGAAAACAGTGCGTTTTTGGTTCCAACGTTTTCGTTCTGGAAATTTCGACCTGCAGAAGAAGCCCCGTGGACGGCCGGAGACCAAAGTTGATAATGAAGAATTGAAGGCTATTGTGGAAGCGGATCCATCGCAAACCACGTCCGAGTTAGCTGCAGGCTGCGGTGTTAGTGATAAAACTGTTTTAATCCACTTGAAGCAAATTGGGAAGGTGAAAAAGCTTGAAAGGTGGGTACCTCACGAATTGAGTGAAGCAAATCAACAAACGCGCGTTGACTGCTGCGTTGCATTACTCAACCGGCACAATAATGAAGGGATTTTGAATCGAATCATTACCTGTGATGAAAAGTGAATCCTGTATGATAATCGGAAGCGCTCATCGCAATGGCTGAACCCTGCCGAACCAGCCAAACCATGCCCCAAGCGAAAATTGACTCCAAAAAAGTTACTTGTGAGCGTTTGGTGGACTAGTGCTGGTGTCGTTCACTACAGCTTTCTTAAATCTGGCCAGACGATTACGGCAGATGTCTTTTGTCAGCAACTGCAAACCATGATGGAAAAGCTAGCTGCTAAACAACCGAGGCTGGTTAATCGCTCTAGGCCACTGCTGCTTCATGATAACGCTAGACCACACACTGCACAACAGACGGCTACCAAATTAGAAGAGCTTCAATTGGAATGTCTAAGACATCCACCGTACTCTCCGGACCTTGCCCCAACAGATTACTATTTTTTTCGAAATTTGGATAACTTCTTGCAAGGGAAAAAATTCAACTCCGATGGGGCAGTCCAAACCGACTTCAAAGATTTTATTGATTCCCGTCCGAATGGTTTTTTTAGTAAAGGGATCGATGAACTACCTATGAGATGGCAAAAGTGCATAGATAGCAATGGTACATACTTTGATTAAATAAATATATTATATTCAAAAAAAATCAACTTTATGGTCCTCCCAAACAAAACGCCAATTTCATATGTAAGGACCTAATATATATTACATTTTTACAACATTTTTTATATTATTCAGCTGTCTCTCTCAAATGGTTGCTTAGGTTGATATTAACTGTTCTGAGTGCTGAGAGTCTATATATGTAGACGTTTTATATATGTAGGGTCTTTCAAATTGAGCGCTTTTTTTAATTCTTGGATAAAATACAGATGGCGTCGCAAACTTGCCTGGGTCTTGTGACACTTGAGAAGTGTAATGTATGGCATTTATAAAAATGGAGTCGTATACAATACAACAACGCGTTCAAATTGTTAAATTATTTTATGAAAATGGGCGTTCCGTGAAAAATGTTTTTAGAAAATATTTACGGGTTGCGTAATCGTCCATCTGAAAGCACTATCAATCGAATTGTTAAAACATTTCAAGGAACTGGTTCGGTGGAAGATAAAATAAGAGAAAGATATACTCGTAGCCGCAGCGGTCGTTCACAAGAGCATATTGATTTAGTTAGTGAAATTGTTGCTGAAGACCCAGAAATGTCCATTAGTTGACGTTCACAACAAGTTGGACTCAGTGAATCCACAACATGGCGTATTTTACGAAAAGATTTAGCTCTGAAGGCACATAAGGTTCAAATAACACAGGAACTAAAGCCTTTGGATCATGCCAAACGTCGTGTATTTGTCAATTGGGTCAAAGAACAACCAGATGAATTAAAAAAAGCGCTCAATTTGAAAGACCCTATAGTATTAAAAAAAATGTCCAGCAGTAAAACGGTTAAGTATTAACCTTTCCCTTCCTGTGCTAAAAAAATCTGCCCATTCAGGTGCTGTGTATTCAATACACATGTAAAAATGAGCTATTTAAAATCGGAAAAAAAAATAAAGAATATTCATAGCCAATCACTTAAATTAATTAAATTTGAAGTCAAAAGTGATAATAATTGAAATTTAATTGCTGAAAACATGAAAAAACCATCGGCCGACGTTCACAAAACGGGCAAAGCGACCACCTCAAACAAAAGCCCGCGAGCTACTAAGACGGGACTCAGAACACTAACACTGCGTATGTTATACCTCGAAGGATGAAACAACTGCGAACTGAGATTCTATTTCTTGCGTTCCCATATAAGGAAAGTAGAGTGAGAGTGAGACGTGAATAGTGTCGCTTCCTCACCCATAGCGGTTTTTTAGAATGAATATACCTATGTCACACACTGGCACACGTTTGATTGTATTGGTGAATTTATTGGTGATTTTCACAAAATATCTCTGATGTGGCCGATAAGTGCTAACTATTATTAATATTATTTTTTCATTCAATGCGTAAATGTATTACAGAGGAATCCCTAAAATCTGAACGCAGTCTTTATTATATTTATAGAGATATTAAAGTTTTTAGAAGCAATGTGTACTAGTTACACATCACAGGGAAGGAAGGGTTAATAACTGTTCCACAACAAATCACATAGGTCATCTTTTTAACTGTGATGTCTAGGATATTTTTGAGCGGATATTGTATATTCCAAGAAAAAATGTCAGTTTGTTAAAATCAAATAATATTTGGCGACGTTTGTCAAAAGTCACTACGTTAGTCTGCATTGTCTAAGGATGGGGTATACGATAATTGGATTTTCGATTTTTTTTTACCATTATACCAACTAGGCCATCATAACACATGTAAATCTGCTACAAGAACAAGCGTACAACTTTCTTTTTTCTAAGATAATGCATGTCAATTCACCATTATTCCTTTCTACTAATAAATATTATCAATCACACCAAAACTATAATACCAGCGCAAACCTCCAATTGAGAACCACAGATTAATGATTTGCGAAAATGGTTTACCTATCATCAGTATCAAGCTACATTAAATTTGATAAATCACTATGAAATACAATTATGAAAACATTCGGAGTAACTTTAATGTAGCTTGCTCATAGTTACACACTGAACTATCAGTTTTTAGTGAAACTTAAGTACACACAATTAAAATAGGCAGTGTTATGGTATGTAATGCAATGAATTAGTTATAACAGTTATACTGAGAAAAAACATCACATTACAGAAACTTCCTTAAATTCAGACATTGAAAATTTCATTGAACAAAACACTAATAAATATTTTTTTTAAATATGGATATTACCAAATAGAAAAAAAATTCTTTTTGTGCATATTTTCTAAATATAGCTGATGGAAAATCTCATATAATTGACGTTCATTATTTACTGACACATTTCAAAAATTTCTTCAGGATTTACCATATTTCACATTTTTTTAACTTTAATTTGTGTATATTTTCCCCAGATTCTTAATGATTAATCTAATGTTTTAATTTATCTAAGGTTTTGAATATATAAAAAAAAGTAAGATCAAATAGTAACATAATTTAAAACAAATTTATATTAATTCTTGGGGATAAAACATGGTATGATCAGTGTTTTTTTTTAAGAACAAATTGGATTTTTCCGTTCAATTAATAGAAAAACATTTAGACTGATACAAACAAACTAAATTTGGATTTGAAAAGTTCAATACTCTAGATTTACCTATAGAAACAAGTTCAACGAGAATTAATAATTAAAATTCCATTACAAACCATATTTTTGCCTACGTGTATTTACAGAAAATCTAACCTATTGCTCCGCGAATTCTTCAAAGATGATGAAGCGTACAATAGATGTTTTTAAATGGAAATATGTTGCTATGACTGGTATATACAATTAAATAAATTATACATTATCGAAATCTCGTTTGCCGATACACCGGCCTGCACACGATTTCCGATTTCTCTGTAACTGTCATTCATGCCACGACCGCCATCTTTCATCTGTATATGTAGGGATGTGACTATGATGAAAATATACAGATCGTCAGTTAGTGAACACAATTTTTAATTATATGAAAATTTTATTTATTTTTAAATAAAAGAAATTGTAGAAAATAAATCAAAACACATGAAACAGATAAAATTTAAGTATCACCAGCGATTAAAACCCTAATAACCCATTTTGATCTCGAGCACAGTTCAGTCCTGTCAGCAGGTGAAGGTAAATTATACAAATTATGTAGATGAAGAAAACTAAAAACACTTGTTCGTCCAAATGGCAAAAAATGGAACAATTTTTTTAATATCACGCAGTTAAGTATTATCGATGAATTTAAAAAAATCGTTATTTTTAATCGAATGAAATAAAAGGCGAACAGTAAATACATTAAATAAAAGCAGCCATTTTTATAGTTCACCTCTGAGGTTTTATAAGTGAACTTTATTGAATTATACTACGTCATAATGATGTCGTAATTTAATATGATAGTATATTTGTTGTTCATCATTGACATTCTGGTTCTGAATATTCTCAAACATCATTTTATATGAATGCATTTGGTAGGGTTTATGAGGTATATTTTATGAATGTACGAATTAAGCATTCTCGAAGTGATATATTTTTAAGAAAAAGCGTTCTTCAAGTAATTTGTTCATTTATTTATTATCATTTCTACAAAAAAAGACTTTGGTTGAATTCATTGCAATTGAAAATATTTGTTTTAAAACACTCTTCAAAAAATTTATGGATATTCCTACAGTGTTTCCTTAAATCAATTGATGAATGTTTTCTAACGTTCCAAGTATTTGAAGATTTTTTTTGCTGTTGACAATGTAACATAAAATATATTCTGCATTAAAGGAAGCCGTTTCCCAGACATAGGTAACGGGAGACACTTTATTGCACATGCCATTGATAACAACCCCTGTCAGCGCATTCTAGAATAATTGGAAGGGGTTATGACACAGCACCCAGAACAAAGACAAGGTCCATCAAATGTGATAATGATATTTCTCTAGCTCGAAACTTTTGCCATCTTACCGTCATCTGAGAACAGACTTCACAAATAGCAACACTCTTCTACTCTTCTCGTTCTAATATTTAATTGAACGTCTAATTAGCAGATTTACTTTTCCTTGTATTCATTCAAATCGGGGATGTAGTGACTTTGGATTTCGCAACATTTATTCTCATGTCTCGTCCTTCACATTTCTCATAAAAGTTACTTATCACACGCTCTAATTCATTTTCACTATTGGTTAACACTACTTTATCTTCAGAATGTATCGACATATATTCCCGTTCAATATTTTAATGCATCCCATTGAGTTTATGAATTTTGTAACACATAAGACTTTATAAATATTAAATAGAAATGGTTAACTTCACCCTTTCTTGCTTCCGTCACCCTTTTGTGATATTAAACCACCCAGTTAAGTTAATTCAACGCCGGCTCTACTATTAACACTGCAACACTACGTTAAATGGTTTTTAATACCAGATGTGGTATTTAAGCTCTCTCGTGCGTTGAATGCTCACAAAGATAAAAATATTTATGTGATATTTAATAATTTTGGTGAAATATTTGTAGCTATGGTGAATTAAAAATGTTAAAACCTGTTCGTATTAATTTGATACATTCTGTAAACTGATTTTTATCACTCGGTCATATGTTTTCCTAAATATATATAAACGCAATTTATGTTTTTATTTTTTGTCATACTTTTCCCCACAATCTTTTGCAAAAAAATCAATGTAATCTAGAGATGCATCTCAATCTAACACGGTTTTTAATTTATTTTCGTTATTTCTGTCACTTTTAACACAGTTTAGTCACAGCATTCAGTAAGCTAATATTTTTGAATTACCATATTCAATTTTCACACCTTTTATTGCATACAAAATGAGTATCATTGTTTTCTTTTGCATTAATATTTCGGAGTGTGGCTAGATTCCTTTACTTTTTAATATCTTCAGTCCTTTCCGGAATTAAGTTTTTGTACCCCTCCACTTTCCTTTTCCAAATTTATCATAGTAATTTATATTTCTTCAATCTTAATTGTATTCGTATTTTCCAAGCTTTCATCATTTACTGCAGTAACAGTTTCATCACTTACATTTGTCAAACTCATAAATCTTTGCCAAACTCATAAATCTTTTCAAAATAGCCATTTCAACTCAACCTAATCTGCTGTTTTGATATTCCTTATATTTTCTACCGCTATTTTGTTATCTTTCTACCACTTACATACATTTCAATGCATCTTACTTTGTTTTCATTCAACTTTCCACCTTCAAACATACTTTTATTTTTGATTTGCATTCTTTATAGTTACTCGTCGTTTTATCAACAAACTACAGTTCTTCGTTATAGCTGTAACAAATAACTTTGGAAGATAATTTTTTATCGTTCACACAAATCCTAAATTTGACATATTTACACACATTATCTTTTTATATCAATCTTTTGCAGTACTAATAATCATTCGGTATGGCAACCATAATGTATTTCTTTTCATTTATTCTTTCTCAGTGTCAACCTCATAACATTTTTTCTACATTCATCCCACATTCTTAGAGCTTTCCATCTTCGTGCAGTTTCCCATATCGAATCCTCACTACAAAGCAATTAAATATTTTTCTTGATCACTATACTCTGAAAAATTTCTTTCTAATCCCCATTAAATTATTGTAAGAATATTTAATAGCACTTCCGAACTCTTAAAATAACAATTTATAATGACAAGATAAATGTGATTAATAGTCATTAAAAACTTTGAGGGCTAAAAATATATGCTGATGAATAAATTTAAGACGATCTCTGTATCCTTGCGGTAAGATTTTTGTCTACTACTTAAGGATTTAGAGTTTAACAAAAAAAATCGTAGTCTATTTATATATTAAAACCTTTAACCAACTGATTAGTCAGAAGACGTCATTTCATCAAAATAATTTCACTAAGTTTTACTGCATAAATGAAAATACATAATAGTAAAACTCTTTGATTATCACTATACAATCAGATAAATCATACGTAACATCTAATTGCCATCGATTCGCTCTATTACACCCATTTAACATTCAATTCTCGAAATAAATATAAAAGTGATAATAGCCTTAGTGGAATAGTTTGGAAACACTTGAGTTTCAACTCGTATTGAGCTCGATTCCCAATTGAACGTAGTTTGATTTATAATATGTTTTTGCTTGGAATAAATAGCTAAACGGCTATTATACAGGTTGTACATTATCAAACAAAAGTTTAATACGATTACTCACTGCATCTCTCAGAAGTTCGAATTATATGTTCTAGCATTTAGTTTACCGTCGCACCTTTAAAATTGTTATTTCAAATGATTCCATTGTAAAGTTACCTCAGATAGATGGGAATCACAAAAGAACAATTAACAAACAAGCTACATATATATATTTTTTAAAATCTTTAATTTTTATTTTTAAGTGATATTTTTTTGAAATTTATATATGAGTAAAATTTATAAAAATTAAAAAAAACTGTATTTCTTATTTTTGAATTATCTCATGTTCATATTCTCAAAATTATTGATGGTAAGGAATTTCCAAAAGAAATAAACTTTTTTTTCTAATAAAAGCTCAATTTGTAGTCAACAGAAAAGTTTTAACTTCTTTCTTTTGCCAAATAAGGAAAAATATGTAATTAACACATATTTAGCAAGCAGGTACTTTCAAATTTCTATGGATTTTTGTAATAAGAATTCAATGACTCAGGATCTAATATCGATATTATATATTGCCATCCCTATTCAACGTACTTTTATTTAAGTCGAATTTAACTCTCTATAATTAAGAATTGTTGTTATAAGCATTACCATTTCGTGTGGAAAATAAATCTTAATAATTGTGAATTAAAATTTACCTTTTGGTACATATTTTAATGATGTTTTATTAAAAAAAAGAAACTAGACCGCCACGAATTTGAATAGGTAAACCGGAAGTTTTCTATGGAATACGGCTGCGTTGGTTGCGAATCGCCTCGCAGCGCAGGAAGTCAACAGCAACGTCTTTCGGTGAATACTCGACGCTGTTACCTCAGTTTCATGTCCCACATCCCGCTTTTCCTCTATATGTGGAATAAAATAACATGTTTATTTAGTCATCTCGACCGGCACTAGTGTTAATCGTCTTAATTTAAGTTTTCAACTTAAGGTTAATCTAAAATAATGGGCGACGAGAGCCATCCCAAAACTCTGTACGTCGGTAATCTCGACGTGTCGGTGACAGAAGAATTTTTGTGCGCTTTATTTTCACAAATAGGTGAAGTTAAAGGTTGTAAGATTATACGTGAGCCCGGTAATGATCCTTATGCATTTATTGAATTCACAACCCACACGTCAGCGGCGACAGCCTTAGCTGCGATGAATAAAAGGGTCTTTCTGGATAAAGAAATGAAGGTAAACTGGGCGACCAGTCCTGGCAATCAGCCTAAAACGGACACCAGCAACCACCATCACATCTTCGTAGGAGACTTGTCACCAGAAATCGACACACAGACGTTAAGAGAAGCATTCGCGCCGTTCGGAGAGATATCAAACTGCAGAATCGTGAGAGATCCACAAACATTGAAGTCAAAAGGTTATGCTTTTGTATCTTTTGTTAAGAAAGCCGAGGCTGAGAACGCTATTTCGGCCATGAATGGACAGTGGTTAGGCTCTAGGTCTATCAGAACTAACTGGTCCACGAGGAAACCGCCGGCCGTCAGACCCAACGAAGGGGGAACCAACAACAAAAGAGGCAAACAGCCCACGTTCGACGAGGTCTACAACCAGAGCTCACCTACAAATTGTACAGTTTATTGCGGAGGATTTACTAATAATGTCATTTCAGAAGACCTCATGCAAAGCACATTCTCACCGTTTGGACAAATTCAAGACATTAGGGTATTTAAAGATAAGGGCTACGCCTTTATAAGGTTTACAACCAAAGAAGCGGCCACCCACGCTATAGAGGCCACACACAACACGGAGATCAGCGGGCACACTGTCAAGTGCTTCTGGGGGAAGGAGAACGGCGGCGGCGACAGCCAGGTAACCTCACATTTATGTGCCAAATCATCATGAGTCATGCCATCACTTCTGCTTACTGTTCTTACCCAAAACTGATATCACTTTGGGAAACGCGTTTATTTCTAAGGGGCTTCTTCCACTTGATGACTGATAATGCTATTATCAAAATGAAAAGAGAATTTGCATAAACTTGAAGCGAAAGTTTGTCATTATTTACATTAAGCATGTTGTCACAAAATATTCAACACAAAGAATAATATCTTCTCATTAACAGTTTTACTTATTTTGTATATGTGCTGAGCTCACTCATAATAAATTATTGTCTCGAACGTTTATTTCATTTCGGGTTTTTGATCAAGATGTGAATTTGACACTTGTTTCCTAGTTCATGTTTTTCTAACAGGATATACTACGAATTTATATTTATTATCTTCAATTTTAAATTTTAAACTGTTGTTTTCAAATATCAATTTAAATGTGCTTACCGATGTTTGTCGACATATTTTTGATCGTGTTACAGTAGTGCCCTCAATGGAAATAATGTTGATATGATGGAATGATGGAAAATGGTGTTCACTTTTATTTATTTCCATATTTTTTCTTTCTTTGTGTATTTTTTCCATCTTTTTTTCTTTTTTTGTGTATTTTTTCCATCTTTTTTCTTTCTTTGGTGTATTTTAGGTTAGTGAGCGAGTTTGAATGTTTCTTTCTTCATTCAATAAAAAAAGTCATGTAAGTGAATATTATACCTACAAGCGAATACCTTAGTATTTACGCTTTGGGCTCTATTGTATTGTATTATATTTTTATTGTATACAATACAACCTGGTGGGCTTCTTGCAATCTCTTCCGACCAACCAGAAACATCTTTCGGAGACCGTAAGTGAAAACTAGACAGGAACCATACTTTAAAAAAAAAAAAGAAAGGTACCAACGAGAATTGAAACCGCAACACATGGGTTGGAAGACAAGCATTTTATTTTATCAACTAGGCTATGCACATCTTCTTGACAGTTTATAATAACTGTCACCTGAAACACCCAGTGTTGTGGATTACAGAGTCAATAATTATAGTACATAAAAAATATCAATTTAATTTATAATATGTGATATCCTCCAGTCTACAACAGACGACCTGATGCAGCAGTTTAGACATTCTGTGACTATACAGGTTAATCTTGACTCGCATCACCTCCAACATCATCTGCAAACATTACTGAATTTTCCAGGACCTCATAGCACTGTTTTTTTTATATTTGTTTCCAATGCAGATTTGCAACCAAGCTTGGTCATGTTAAAGCTACCCTTGATGAACATTACTCCACAGGTTCCTAATTTTGACTGGCTTCTCCCAATGTAATATTTGCCGTAGTTATCGTTGATTTACGTATATCATATCTGTCATAAAGCAAGGTCTCAATGACTCCAAATCGTATTTTGGAAGAACAATTGGTAAGCAATCGTCAATTCTAACAATGCCGAATTATGTTTGGAAATTAATATTTTTGCTAATTTGTACAAATAAACCAAGTATTGACTTGACGAAATTCTTTCTTGTTGGTTGGATAAAATGCCGCATTAAAATTGTCTGACCTGACATCATACAAGTATGTAACAATGTATATTTTTGTTCAAAAATATTTCAAGATTTATAGAACAAATTTTCAGCATTATTTTGTATGCATTTAAACAAGTACTGAGTCATTAGAAACCACAGAGTATAGATAAAATTGTCAGTTTTCGGGTTTTCTGCAATAGTTTCAGTTTTTTAAGCTGTTTTAGTGTCGGCGTGTTCGGAAAAATTTGTTTCAATATAACTTTCACAATATTAAATCCTTTGAAATATTTTTTTTATTACGAGTCTTATCGTAACATAAAAGATAGTCAGAAATGTTCGCTTTCATGTTTCTAGGTGACAGTGCAGTATTGTTAAGCCAAATCATGTAATTATGCATGCATATGAAATTAGGAGTCTTCAAATCTGTGATTTTTATATCCTAAGTTAGCTTTTTTTAACCTCTAAAGGAGTATGGCCGTACGGTGTACGGCGAGCGAATTTTTACCTCAAGAGAGTATGGACGTACATGGTACGTCTGATGTTTTTTTCCTGAACACATGAGTTTATCCATAAAACGGACAACGCTCAAATGTTTTGATTTTTCATATTCTAAGTTAAACATTGTATGAGGTCGTAGTGAAATATAAAGAGGGTTACGAAAATAAAAATAACTAACATGTACAATAGGAATGTAACACATTTTCTGAAGAAAAGAAATTCTAATAGATTTATTTAAAAAAAATACAGTCCAATGTTCAAGTCATTACTGATACATGGTTTATTCCAATGGTTAACAATGGCCGAAAATGTTTTGGTTTTTGAGCATTATAGGATAAACATTGTTAAGATAATAATCATACTCGCTTGTTTTGTTTTACATTTAACTCAGTATCTTTGTGGAATATTGTCAATTATTACTTTTAATTTGTCATTGTTGAGCTTTTATAAATAAATCTTTGGAATGACGTTTCGATAATAGCCGATCTCGTAAATCGAATCGTTGAAGCGTGTATATCGGTGCCAGTTTCAACAGAATTTAGTCTTGTTTGTGCTCCCCTGAAGATAGGTGAAAGCCTTGAAGCCGGTAGGGTTATACCGTTACAAAAAGTGCAATAAACAGTGTTTGATAAAATAAATTACAATGTCTTTAAACCTCCACAATGTTAATGCCTTAACTATAAACAATATATCAATATATTGTACTTGAGTCGCATTTTTTTTTCTTCAAAATACTGTTACATTGAAATCTTATAGCGACGAGGTGTATGGCATTTGATATTTGTTCAAACTGTAGTCAAGTTTTGTTATATTAGCTAATAGCGGCTTGAAATATTTCTGCTCTTCGTTTTTCACCTTTATGGACATGGGATATTTTGATTATTTCCCATGAAAGGGGCCATAAGTGTTTCGGCTGACAATAGTACTCGTATAATTAATCACCTAATGTGGAATGATTACAAAGAGCTCGTTCTTCCCTCGAAAGTATACATCATGTTACGCTAACTTTGATAAGGGGACACATTCATTTCTAAGATAGGATATTTCAGGATATTGTGGTTTCTATTTACTATTCACATTTGCACGCTTGTACACTGGCATATTTGTTTAATTGACATTTCGCTAAGTTTTTGCGGTTAAAGAATGCATATTTAAGATAACCATATTTTGAAGAGAAAACGGGACGTTAATTCTTTATTTTTTTAACAACCATATTTAGATTTTTTTTTATGGAAAAACAGTCTATCAACAAGCGACAATATACCCATAAATGGCATATATGTGAATTCAAACTAAAAGTGATTCTGTTTTACAACTAAAGATGTCACTGGGCACATCTCCACAAGCAATTTACTCAAATACCGTACAGTTTTTTTCTTTTAACTCTTCGTAGTTTTTGGCTCTTGAGTGGTTTATGAGTTTAACTCTTCAATTGTCCACGATACAAGTTTGGTTTCCTTGTCAAAAGTGTTCTAGTTGTGATATTTTCCACAAATTTTACATTAAATTGTTTTGATATACTTATAAAAATACTTCTTCTCACTGTCTGCGAAAACTGTTGGGGTCAGCTCTCCTCGTCCCCAGGTTGTATGCTCTTCTGTCCTGGACTACGTCCCCCAGGCCGTGCCTCTGCAACAGGTTATTTTTTTTGCACCACCCACGAATTCTTTGGTCTTCTTTTGGTTTTTATTTGAGGAAGATCCATGGAGATTGCCTGGTTCACAATGTGATCGGGTGCTCTGCGTCCAACGTGCCCATACCATCTCAATCGCCTCTCCTCCATCTTGCTGTTGATGTCCTCCATTTTGCTGTTGATACTTATAAGAATACATTAACTTATATGTAATATCTACGAACAGAGCATAACCAAGCTCGTCTCTTATCTATATTGATTTTGGTATTCCTAATAGAAAATCTATTTCTTTGTTGATTATTTCTTACCTTTTGTTTATTTGCACGAGTAGTGCTCAAGCCCTTTGTGATTCTTGAATTATACAACCAAATAGTTCCACCACTTAACTCCTATGGCAAATAGACGTTTCGCTGTATCAACCAGCTCTGCTACCAATAATACCGCCTCCTTATCTGTTTTGTCATTTAATGATATCCATCCCAAAATGGGACATTTACTAAAACTAATCCCATATACAGCTAAACATCTGGACATATTTCAGTCAACACTGACCCCCTTTTGTTCGTTACCAAATTGTATATTCTTTTGCCGAATCTCTAAAACTTAATATGTAATATAGATTCTATTAAGCAGTGTCCTTCATTTTTTAGGTTTTAGTATCAATATCAAGTGTTGCGTTATCTACATTTTTTTCTACATGTTATGTTTTGTAATCACATGTTTTTTGTGACGACATGTTGGATTTTTATTTGCATAAATAATTTAGTCATAAAGAAAAACAGTTGTTCCATTTTGTCATATTTGACATTGTACTTTAGTTTGTTAGTTATTATTCGGAATCGTAGGGTAAAAAATTTACTAGAATTAACAAAACTTAATCTCGGCCAAAAAAAATTGAAAATAATATAAGGACCAAAAAAAATTCCAACATACATACTTATTTCATCTGTTACGAAAACACAAACTGATGGGAAATTGACACCACAACTTGAGAACTCTCCAAAGTACAAGTATATTACAAAAATCGTGTAGAAAATCCACATAAAATTAGAGTGCACACAACTATAGTTGTGTGTACTCTAATTTTGACACAAAAATACAAACTTGAGGATATAAAATATGACCATAAACAATTAAAAAATATATTAACTGATATTCGTGCGTTATTTAAATTTCCAATTTGATCTAATGTGCCCGGCCGCTTTCATCAAAAGTAAACACTGAATCTAAGTGCGTCCAAATAATCATTTGCAAACACTTCATTGACTGGAATTTCCGGTTAATGTTCGATGTAGTCAAATTTTCTAGTATATATTGTATAGTCGAATGAAAATTATTTTTACATTTTAAATAATATTTTGAAATGTTATTAAACAAATTTAGACTTTTTTACTGCCCCGGTTTATCGACAACCTGGTTAATGCTACCCCGGATAATTGAAAGTCGACTGTATCCATAAACATGATTTTAACTTATATTATTAATAATTTATATTTAATTTCTTAACTAAATTCTTCAACGTTAATATTTATTTATCTTAAGTTGGGATGCGAAAGAAAGGCACGGATGTAAGCAAGAGACAAACTTCATTATAATTCTGCGAATCTGTATCTCACTTCATACTTGTGATTTGTCTCGTACCAAACTGTTTTCTTTTTATCTGAGGTTTCGGCTATAATTTTCTATAACTATATGATAATTGATAAAATAAATATATTTTTTAGTTATTTCTAATTAAGCTTTATCTCATGTGACGTGCATTTTAAACCTATAGCTGAGAGAGGAATAGGGAATATGAAATTGACAATTAATACCATGATAAATGGAAGAAAGGCCAAGTCACATTGTGTACAATGTAACATTTCCATAATTAAATGAGGGTAATTGATCCCATAGGCACCTTAGTAGGATACTACTACCAGCGGTTTAAATTAGAACACATGGTGACTCATTTTGATATTAATATTTTTCTCTATGGAATTAACATATCATATAAAGAAATATCACATGACTGGCTCTTCTGCCAGATAACCTATTTTCTTTATTGTGAATGATGACTAGTTTCTGGCGTATCTTTGTTTCTGACTTAACTTGAAAGACATTTATCATTATTGAGTAATTTAACACCTTTGGGAAATTGTGTATTTGTTGACTTAATTTATAATAGACAAATGTAATTAAAAGGGTACCGGTCTTGTCAAGAGTTTGTCTTCATACTTTTTGTAAACTTCTTTAAAGTTCATTAAATATTTTTAACACAATGCTTACATTTTTTTTAAACCGAGGAATCTAGTAACCCGTTTAATCCCACGGGGCCGATTATCGATGTATGTGAAAAATCCCACATACAAGTTTTTATGTTTTTATGTCTCAAGTTTTCATACAAGTTTTTATGTTGAATAAAAAAAATATAAATCTTTTTTTTTTTTTATGAAAGATGAAAATGACTTATTATCTTACACTCTACTCGTACAGGGAGGTAAACACAAAAAAAATAGCTTTTAAAACTAAATATTAACTGAGATAAAAAATAAAATATAAACTACTGTTTGTTTTTGCCAAAAAATGCTTGGGATTTTTCGCACATTTTATGCAAAATATGCTGGGATTAAAAGGGTTAAGACTGAAGACAATATTGTCTCCTGATCATGTTCTTGAACACAACGCATCACCAATGCAAATATTTTATGAATATTATGCAAAAAAATAAATTTAAAATGATAAAATTTAGGTAACATTTTTAAAAATTGTCTTTTATACTTGAGAAAATTTAGCATAGTCCCTGTGACAGTTCACAAATTTGCCCCAATACAACCTTGTAACGACGTTCAGTAATTTTAATTATTTTATCAACTTTAATATAAGTCTCGATTTTAATAAATGGCAAGTTATTTAGGTAAATATATTACATAAAACTAACAATAATGAAAAATTAATACATCTTGTTATAAATTAGCAAAAATGTGGCAGTTTATTAAAATTAAATAATATTTGGTGGCGTTTGTCAAAAGTCACTACGTTAGTCAGCATTGGCTAGGGATGGGGTATACCATAATTGGATTTTCGATTTGTTTATACCTAAAATTAAATGTTCGTAATTAATATTAATTCATAGTGGATCTTGGCCTATTTAAAGATAGATACAAATCATACAATACATTAGAAAGTCAGTATAATGAAAATTAGGAATTAAAATGTAAGTTTAGAGAAAAACAATTTTTCCATTTATAAAAAAACGATTCGATTTGTAAAAAAAAACGGTTTTACCCCATCCCTTTGAGACATGACATTTCAAATGGCACAGGGACCATCCCACATTTTATCAGGTATAATTTCTATATTTTGGTTTTCAAACCTTGTTAAAAGTATTTTTCATTTCATAGTATCCTATTTCGACTATCAGTAATGAGGAAAAGAATGCCTTTTTTACATATTTACTGCCTGCCGACCTAATAGTGACTGTACCCCCATGGCCAAAATGTTTTTTACTCCTAGTACCTGTATTATTTTATGTATAGATAATGAAAATTAAAAATACCTACTATTTATTAAAAACAATACGTATCCATTCAAAGTCATGCCATTGCCCATATCCCAATACATATCCATTCAAAGTCATGCCATTGCCCATATCCAATACGTATCCATTCAAAGTCATTCCATTGCCCATATCCAATGAATGTAATGGCAAAGGTTAAGTAATGGGTTATTTTCAGTAAGAAAATAAAAATTGACGAAAAACATAAATGCTACTGACAACACGGTCTTTTATGAAAAACATAAATGCTACTGACAACACGGTCTTTTATGTTAAAAATCGTATGAATAAACACGGTTGTTACGTCGGCTGTAAATAGGATTTTTTTGAAATTTTATTATTCATATTGATTTTGCATAGTTTTAAAGGTGTTCCTAAATTTTAGACTTTTTTATTTTGTAAAAAAAAATGACCCTATTGCATATTGTTTGCATATGGCCGCGAGAAATACGTCCACTTCCTGATGTGACTGGGGCCATATTGGCTCATATAAGTTGATGTAGCTCGCCACGCTATATCGCGTGGGTGGCTCCTAATGTGTGTCTTGCATCATGTGATATCACATGGTCGTTACTGAACATCTTAAAACACTTTCGTTCCAAGTAATCCAACCCGCTAAAATAATCATAATAATCTTTAATTGTATTTTAGTAATAATTATTTTATATTATTGAATACTATAAAATACAGTGGAACCTCAGTTTTCGAACTTAATCCATTTCAGAAAACTTCGAAAACTGAGTAAATTTTTCCTGTTAGAAGTTATGTCGAATGGATTAATCTGTGCAAGACCCTCGAAAATACATGGGGCAGCAACACAAATAGATTAAATAAATGAAAATGTAACTGTAACTGTGCTTTACCTGTACTGAGGAGAGCTTATGGCGTAAGTGGAAGGTGGTGAGGCAGGTGGAGAGATGTTATTGTTTGGAACGGGAGTCACCTTGCATAAAAACATGAGGTGACTGTCCTTCCGGGGTTCTTTCTATTTTCTGTCTCGCCTTAAACATATTCAATGAGGTTTGTTTTTGCCTGCATTTAAAAAAGTGAAACACGGTATTGAAAATCTATGTTTGATCACCGAATTGATCGAGGTGAGAGACATTAGATAACTGATGTTCCGCTGTACTTTAAATCTTTCTACTAGTTTTATGAAGAACACTAATGGTTTTACCTTTAAAAGTACCTAAAGAGTTATAGAGATTCTTGATGTTGGTGATACATACAAAGTCGTATCACTAATCTCTTGGACTAGGTTTAAATAAGTAAAGGCCTACCTTATTTAAATTTGGTTGAAATAATCTCTTTGGGAACGTACACAGTTACCCCAGTCCCTCTTCCATGCCTCAAGGCTCTGCGAAATTCCTTTTCCTGAAGTTCATCATCAGGTTTTATCCGGATTTCATCTAGTTTCGAAATGGTGCCTGAAACCTGATGGAGCGTCGGGGATTTTGGTAGCAGATTTGTCGAGGTTCACTCAAAATTTTATGCAGACACGTTTCTTGAATTTATCAGTTGTATAAGTCGCGGAACGGTCTTAACATTGTCATTGTCACAAAATTGCATATACAAATTGAACATGTGTTTGACAGTACAATACCAAGTTTTAGATTGACTCTGCAGACTTAGGAGCAATGACCTTCAGTCATGGAAAGTACAGTCCAGGTTTCCGATGCTATCTCTTACTTGTAAACAATCTGTTTGTTAGTCGGTATATCCCTTTAAGGGATTAGATGAAAAGCTTATTAAGTGTGAAATATTAATGGAGAGAGTAGTTTAAAAAAATCTACAAATCATTTATTGTAGTTTATTGTTTTTCGAATTAAAAAAAAAAATTGTCAAAAAAATGACAAAGCTATTATGGTATCTCTTTGTCATATTCACTGTTATTCTAATGCTACATGCATATATTTTTACACAAGTTGGATTTATTCCAAAAAATAAATGCTTCAGCTTTTATTGCGTGACTGAAAGGGAATTGATTTTATTTTCACGAGGAAAGTTGCGATATTTGTAATGTGTTAATTTATTCTTAAGTTCGTTTTGTATTATTATATTTTCATCATATACAGTACATTCTAATGAGTTTATTGCCATGTTACGATCTCTTTCAACCACAAAGATGTTCGAGATTTTAAGTGAAAACCGGACACTAGAACTTTAAATAAAAAATGTGAATTAAACTTGTAAGCCCTTGGTTAATTTTTTTAGGGAGTCTTACCAATTGGAACATAGAGAGATCGTATGCTATTAATTTCTCAGGTATTATATAAAGTTTAATAAATACTGAGATAAAATAAATTGTTTAACGTCATCCCTTGTACTTATATCGGTACTGCCTATGACCAACGTTCCCCCTAATTTTTTCATTGTATGTGCGGCCCAACAATTTATATGTGCAAGAAAGAAAGAGGAAAGTGTGAAATGAAGTCTTGATTCGAAATATGTAACATAAAACGAGTAGGTAGAGTCCACGCGGCGTAATGAAAGAATCTGTGACTGTATTGTACTATAGCGTAGGTACATAGAGCGTGTGATTGTGTTAGTCAACTCCTGTGTGCTGATTGGTCAGTTTCTAGTATTAGTGTGTCATCGTGTCAAAAAAATGGTTACAAGTTCATTTCTTTGAGATGTGTGCGGACAATTTTTAACAGATGTGCGGCCGCACACGCGCACACCTTAGAGGGAACGTTGCCTACGACTACAGTGAGTGATTACTCTTATAGCCTAGTTAGTAAGACGCTTGTCTACTACTCAGGGGGTTATAGATTCCCGCCATTTCTTTAAAAATAGAAGATCCTCGCCAGGTTAAAGATTAACAATATTCGCCATGTTAATTATTATTTTAAATTAAAGACCACTTGTTTATTCTATATTTTTTTTCATTAGTGTTTTATGGGAAAGAAGCTATATTTATTTGCTTCATTACGGAAACAATAAGAAAAGTCTTTTATAAAGAGTAATTTTTCTTTTATCCTTACCGCCCACCCTTATTTATACATTCCTCGAAATCAATATCAGTACGGAGGAGGAAATAACAAAACTTTTTCTAAAGAAGTTATTAGACTGCGAAATTTCAAGAAGCTTTATACTTCTTCCTTTCCCACAGATTTTAAAATTTCCCGAATCCTCTAGTTTGTGTTAAAAATTTACTTTTTAAAAGCTTCGTGCATCATTTTATATATATTCGTAAAGCCATCTTTATTATACTTATTGGTTTGATTGAAAATTCTTGATAGTTGTAAAATTTATAAATATTTCCACGATTACCATAGGTCGGGTAGTTGTTAAATTGGTATCAAGTGAGCTGTCACTGAATAATGTAACAAAATCTCTTACCGGCTGTTAGCATTGTTCCAAGTTACTGTCATACTTCTCGATGTCATTGTATAAACTCTAACTGATTGAATATTGTAATTTATTTTTATCAAACACTGTTTATTCCACTTTTTTATGATGGTATAACCCTACCGGTTTCAAGGCTTTCACCTCATCTTCAGGGGAGCGCAAACAAGACTAAATGCTGTTCGAACTGGCACCGATATAGACTCTTCAACGGTTGGAGGCTGGGGGGTGAGGAAGGCTAGGGATAATTTCGGCCAAGAGCGGGGAGATTTTGGGGAAATAACTGTTCAACAGATGTTCCGATCGGTATACCGACTTAGAAATTTCTAGGGCCTCTAATCTGTCCAATTTATTTCCGTTGCCACTAATATGTAAGAATTTGGCATCATCGATAGAAAAAGTATGATTCTCACTGTGACAATGATTAGCCATTTCAGAATAAATTAGAGGATTTGTTAAGGCGGATTTGTGTTCACGAAATCTCTTTTCAAAAGATCTTCCTGTCTTTCCTATGTATAGGAAATACAGGAAGATATATAGGAAGCTATATAGGAAGACAGGAAGATCTTTTGAAAAGAGATTTCGTGAACACAAATCCGCCTTAACAAATCCTCTAATTTATTCTGAAATGGCTAATCATTGTCACCGTGAGAATCATACTTTTTCTATCGATGATGCCAAATTCTTACATATTAGTGGCAACGGAAATAAATTGGACAGATTAGAGGCCCTAGAAATTTCTAAGTCAGTTTACCGATCGGAACATCTGTTGAACAGTTATTTCCCCAAATCTCCCCGCTCTTGGCCGAAACTATCCCTAGCCTTCCTCACCCCCCAGCCTCCAACCGTTGAAGCATCTATATCGGTGCCAGTTCGAACAGCATTTAGTCTTGTTTGCGCTCCCCTGAAGATGATGTGAAAGCCTTGAAACCGGTAGGGTTATACCGTCACAAAAAAGTGGAATAAACAGTGTTTGATAAAAATAAATTACGATGTCTTTAAACCTCCACAATGTTAATGCCTTAACTATAAACAACACATGATTGAATATTGTTTCGACCGTGAGACCTTAGAGCAGGGGTGGGCAAATCTTTTGGTTGTCGGGCCACAGTAAAAAAGCTCCACATCCATATATCCTCTGATACAGTTCCTTTTATTATCTCTGTTTTATATTCAACTTGATAACATTCATAAATAAAAAAAATAATTAACTGTTATTCTATGCCTATTCTGAAAAATAATAAAAAATTACTTGCAAAACCTGTTTTGTTTGTGTTCCAATAACAAATATGGCATACCCACCATTTAACGAGAACTGAATAAAGAATGAAAAATTTGGAAATATTGTACGTTCGTTCGTGCCCCCGTACCTGTAATCTGCATTTATGAATTGAGTTATCAAACATCATTTTATTGGGTATTCGTAAAATAAAAATATTCATTGTGCATGTCCGATGACTAATCGGGTTTATCAAACTTTGTCTTATCACTCAGTTTAGGTGAAGACATTTCCAGTTGTGCATATCATCAACTCATTCAGTGACACCACATTAAAAAACCACATTAAGATGGTCACTTCATTCTATCCCGGCACACATTTTTCACATATTCTCCCAGAATTTGATTCATCTAATCGTTCTAAATTTTTCTCGACAAACTTTTTGTACCCTCTATACTACACATATATAGATTATTTTTTCCTATATGACCAAACCGTCTTAATGCCCCTTTATTTTGAGCACTGCATCTTTTAATCTGCATTTTGTTATAATTTTGGTCTTTGTTTTTCCGCAAATTCTATGCAGGACCACTGCATTTATTTTACTTTCGACAACTTCAAGTTTTGCTTACATATTCTATCTATCAGTTGGGACCAAGATTCTATTATGAGCAGCCAGCTTTGCTTCAGACTTTAACCTTTCTCTTCCTGTGCTAAAAAAATCCGTGCGTTCCGGTGCTGTGTATTCAATACACATGTAAAAATGAGGGATTTAAAATTGGAAAAATAAGAATATTCATAGTCAATCGCTTAAATTAATTAAATTTGAAGTCAAAAGTGATAATAATTGAAATTTAATTGCGGAAAACACGAAAAAAAACCATCGGCCAACGTTCAAAAAATGGGCGAAGTGACCACCTCAAACGAAAGCCCGTGAGCTAGTGAAGGGAGAGAAGCGAGCGAACTGAAATTCTATTTTTTGCATATACCGAAGTAGAGTGAGACGTGAATAGCATCGCTTCCTCACACATAGTGGTTTTTTAGAATAAATATATCTATATCACACACTGGCATACGTTTGATTGTATTGGTGAATTTATTGCCGATTTTCACAAAATATCTGATGTGGCCGATAAATGTTAATTATTAATAATATTATTTTTTTCATTCAATGGGTAAATGTATTACGGAGGAATACCTAAAATCTGAACCCAATATTTATTATACTTATAGAGATATTAAAGTTTTAAGAAGCAATGTGTACTAGTTACACATCACAGGGAAGGAAGGTTTAAACACATTGA
This sequence comes from Odontocerum albicorne, assembly GCA_949825065.1. Lineage (NCBI taxonomy): Eukaryota > Metazoa > Arthropoda > Insecta > Trichoptera > Odontoceridae > Odontocerum > Odontocerum albicorne. Next base: position 2,715,604 of record OX463855.1, read on the forward strand.
ATAACCAACCATTCACTCTATTTTCTATTGCTTCTTTCAATATTATTCGCGGCCATCCAATGTGAACATGCCTTCAAGATACAGAATTTTCTCAGCCTGGTCTAAAGTTTTATCTTTCACTTTTGTTCCACATTCTTTCTTACTTTTTCAACCTATTTGATTCACGCCTTACATACGCTTTCCTTACATGAGCCTATAATTTTTCTTCGCTTTCTGCTCCTACTATATCATCTACTTGCATCATTCCACATAGATTTGAACCTGACATTCTTAGTCCGAAATCATTTAATACGTTCACAAATATATATCTAAAGATCGCTATTAAAATATATTGACGAATAGTAGAGAGGGGTATCATGGTATGCCGTGAGTCTAAAGGCGCAATTCCACTGAGGCAACACTGAACGACATGAGGCATACAGCATGTTTCCTAGTGTGGCCTGTTCCAAGGTGTGCGACTATGTGCCACAAATTTTAACAATGTCGCATGCGGATTTCGACAAACCGAGTCGCATGCGCTTTGTCGTCAATACGTGTAGCATGCGTCTTAAACAATTCCATGGAGACAACGTCAGTTTGGTACATTATGTCTTTACAAACAATCGCGGCGGCTGCATATTTGGTAATAGTTTTGAATCGTAGAAAAAAAAGAAAGACACGGTGTTGGAGAAGAGAATTATATGTTGGTAGTCAAGAAGCTCAGAATGATTTTTTATAAGAAATTGGTTGCCGACGATGAAGCTTTGTTTCGAAATTATGTTTTATATGTATTTATTTAAAAAAAACTAACCTCAAAGTCCTCCTCATCACCGACAGCTGTTGACAAAGTTTAATCTAGGCTGATCGACGTCCAATAAAAAACTTAAAAGTTCAAATGCAATCCATTTCTTGCTAGGAGATGAACCACTCTTCATTGATTGCAATTTTTTACGCGCACGGTGAAAAGCTGAACGCAAATTCTTGATTTTTTTTCACGTCGATTACAGTGCAATCGTATTTACTCGCTAACTGCTTCAGTTTATAATTTCTTATCCTGTTGTCTTTATAATCACTCATTTTATTATTCCATAACTACGGTGAATGATGATAATCTTCAATAAACAAGGTAGTTTTATCAATATGTCGCACGCTACAAGCCCCACCGATCCGCTGACTTTCGGATAGCGGCGACATTGTTCGACACATCAAAATATGTCGAGAGGCGACGCATGCGTTCCGGCAACAACAATCAACACGTAGCATGCTACACAGATACTTGCGTCTTGTCGCTTCGTGTTCCTTTGATTGAAAGACTGTGTGTAGCATGCGTCAATGCCGCATGCTACATGTTGCCTAAATGTTGCCTCAGTGGAATTGCGCCTTAAGAATCGTGTTAACTATAGAATTTCAGGATAATTTTTACATATGGCAAAAGGTTAGATTCTAGATCAATGTTTCCCAAACTTACATGTTCGTACCCCTTTTGATAAATATATTTTACAGGTGAACCCCACTTTGACAAAAATAATAAGGATATTGTCTGACTGTTACACAAATGTGACGTATAATTTTGCTTAAATGTTTTGTTGAAAAAATACAGGATACCTGATAGGCACGTTTCTGCTGTTGTCTGAGTGTGTTCATCACCGACCGCTCAATTTTTTTTTATTTTTATCACGCAAGAAATAAAGCAAATAATTTTTTTGGAAAAAAATTACCGTGTAACTATTGAAATCTTTATTGCCACAGTTTGGGAAACACTGTTAGGTTATTGGTTAGGAATTTACAATTGAGTTGTTTGTTACACGTTCCATTTCTATTCGCATAACCTCTCATTTCGTTAACACAATTTTCTTTATGTTATATAACTTTAAAACCAAATAAACGCGAAAGAAATCTTCGAAAAAGGTTTACTAAGCGAGTTGAGCAACGTCCCTAGGCACATTCTTGCATATATTTACTTAATAAATGTTCTTAATATGATTGAAGATCGACAAATAGACCAGAAATTGACAAAAGGTTAATTAATATCGACTGTCGGATGTAATTATTTTAAAAGTTGCCGTATTTTTTTTTTGTTATATACCTGAATGTGGAAATTAAATGTGTGTTTGATAACATAAAAGAGAGTATTGGATGTGTAAGATGTTGTTTTTGTTATATACCTGAATGTGGGAATTAAATGTGTGTTTGATAACATAAAAGAGAGTATTGGATGTGTAAGATGTTGTTTTTGTTACATACCTGAATGTGGGAATTAAATGTGTGTTTGATAACATAAAAGAGAGTATTGGATGTGTAAGATGTTGTTTTTGTTATATACCTGATTGTGGGAATTAAATGTGTGTTTGATAACAAAAGAGAGTATTGGATGTGTAAGATGTTGTTTTTGTTATATACCTGATTGTGGGAATTAAATGTGTGTTTGATAACATAAAAGAGAGTATTGGATGTGTAAGATGTTGTTTTTGTTATATACTTGATTGTGGGAATTAAATGTGTGTTTGATAACATAAAAGAGAGTATTGGATGTGTAAGATGTTGTTTTTGTTATATACCTGAATGTGGGAATTAAATGTGTGTTTGATAACATAAAAGAGAGTATTGGATGTGTAAGATGTTGTTTTTGTTATATACCTGAATGTGGGAATTAAATGTGTGTTTGATAATATAAAAGAGACTATTGGATGTATAAGATGTTGTTTTTGTTATATACCTGATTGTGGGAATTAAATGTGTGTTTGATAAAATAAAAGAGAGTGTTGGATGTGTAAGATGTTGTTTTTGTTATATACCTGATTGTGGGAATTAAATGTGTGTTTGATAACATAAAAGAGAGTATTGGATGTGTAAGATGTTGTTTTTGTTATATACCTGAATGTGGGAATTAAATGTGTGTTTGATAAAATAAAAGAGAGTGTTGGATGTGTAAGATGTTGTTTTTGTATGGGCGAGATATACAGCTTTGATTACTATAAATAAAAAAAATTCTGTACATTGGTCTTGAAAAAGCATATTATTTAGGGAGCAGATGTAAAGGTGGGTGAACAGATGACTAATTGGTTTTATATAAAGAAAGGTGTCAAACAAGAATGTGTAATGTGTCCATGACTTAAATTATTTATATGAACTTGAGTGTAATTTAGATGAAGTGCGAAGTGAGAGGCGTGAAAATGTCGTATTCGGTTGTGAATGTTTGTATGTAATGGCGGAAATTAAAATTGTTTAGCAATTTTAATTGAAAGAATGTATATATGAATTGCTATGAAAAATGTTAGAGAATAATTGTTAATAAGTCTCAAGTCATGATTGTTGGAATGTGTGATTCATTGAACAATTGAAGAGTTAAATTCATAAATCACATAACCATATTTAGATTTTTTTTTTATGGATAAACAGTCTATCAACAAGCGACAATATACCAATAAATGGCATATATGTGAATTTAAACTAAAAGTGATTCTGTTTTACAACCAAAGATGTCACTGGGCACATCTCCACAAGCAATTTACTCAAATACTGTACAGTTTTTTTCTTATAACTCTGCGTATTTTTTGGCTCTTGAGTGGTTTATGAGTAACTTAAGTTAACTCTTCAATTACAATGGTTAACAATGGGGCATAGGGAGTAGGGAGATCAAAGCTGAGATGGATGGATGGTGCGACAGAGAACTGTCGCACACTGGATATAACCAATTGGAGGAGGGATGCTGCTGAGACAGATAGGTGGCAGAGAATACTGCAGGCAGCCAAGATTCATCCTGCGTTGTAGAGCTGATGATGGGCGAACAATGAAATAGAATTTGCTTTCTGTGGAGCATGTTTTATTTTAGAGATTTAAGATAGGGAAAGGCATGTTGCTATAGGGAAGAAGGTTAAAGGTGCACTTATCAATATCTTCAAAAATGATTATTCATAATTGTATTTTAGTGCTTACATTGATGTATGGAAACGAAGTCTGGGCATAAAATTAGCTTTGAAAGTGATAAGATCAGAATAAGTGCAGTAGAAATGCATGCCTTGATAAAGGATAAATGTTTGTTAGAGACGGCTGTTTTAAGTAGAATTAATATAACATCCGTGGCCTAGTTGGTAAGATACTTGTCTCCCAACCCGGGGGTTGCGAGTGCGATTCCCGTTGGGACTCAGATTTTCATAAAAAGTATTCCAGTCTGGTTTTCACTCAAAGCCTCTATAACATTTCTAGTTGGTTGGAAGAAATTGCCACATGGCAATAAGTCCACCAGGTTGTACTGTAAACAACAAAAGTGTAATACAATAATACAAGATAGAACTCTTTAGATGGTTGAAGAAAATTAGTTGCTACTTACAAAATAAATCTATAGGTCTGAAATTAATGGAGAGTGAGGAGTGAATGGAGATAGTTGGAGGGAAAGGTTAGAGGTGTTAGAAACAAAAGGGCATGTATGCATGGCTAGGAAGCTTTGGAGATCTGTCCTCTGCCTACCCCAAAAGGGACATGGCGTGGTTGTATGCGAATCTAGAAATTATAACAGGACAACCCTGCCCGTTCTAACTTAAATTGATGAAATAATGTATTTGATAGAACACTTATGTTTAGAGAGGTTGATATTATTTATTTTCCAAATAGTCCCCGATAATACATTAAAATATACTTTTTCCGCTCTTGTGAAAATTTCAAATTTACTTTTCTGGCACAAAATAGAAGTAATTCCGACAGATATTGGTTTAAGCCACAATTAATCAATATTCAACCTCTAAAAATTCTTTGTCCAGGATGATCGTTTCACCAGAGCTTGTGTGACTTAAGTGAATGAAATATGAATTGTGCGCTTTCGTTGCAGAATATGGCGAATGCACAACAGCAACAGATGGCGGCGCAAGGAGCGCAGTACCCCTACAATAATTATCAGCAACAGATGAGCTATTGGTACCCACAGGTATGTAGCCGTAGGACCTCAACTTGGAATATTTGTTGATGCAGTCATACGAGGGCTTAGTAGCTCAGAGTAGACCCGGGGAGCATGGGCAGAGCCAAGACAATGATGGGGCAATCGGGACGCCAGCCCTAGTTGTGATATCCAAAGGGCACAAAAATTGTCCATAAAAATGAAGTTGGCTTAAAAAATAAAAAAAAAATGTACAACACTTATTTGAGATCAAGTTTTGGACAATAGAGTCAGACTTGACTATTCTCTCTATTGAATATTTGATTTAAATGAAGTTATTAATGATTTTGCCTCTCTGAAAACTTGAAAAGTAGAGGTTTTTACATATTAATTTTTATCATTTGATTTACATTCTGAGACAAAGTGACCGTATGTCTCCGATTTTTGAAGATTGGGAGAGGGCAGTGATTTTTTCATTAAACAAATTTAATAAATTTGCCCTTTTTGAAATAGTGTTTAGAAAAAAAATCACATTATTGTGGGGTGGGTCGCGTTTTTGAATGTGGGTCCCAGGTGTAAGACTTCAACATTATTCTGGTTGTGTAGAAAATATTGGTATATGGCAATATACCCGCTAGGTTGTACTCGTACTGTATACCATACATCACTAAAAAATCTCTCGCATCTCATCTAAACGTGGTTTTGATTCTATATTTAGTAATTTTTTTGCCATAAGTTGTTCATATTTTCAGTTCTAACATTCTGCCTATATTAACACATTGTTTGCGGGTACTTTTCGCGACAAGTGATGACGCAATGCGGGTACTTTTAGACTTTTTTGCGCCAAAATTAGACTTTCGTAAAAAAACCATATCTCTCAAACTAATTAGTATTTTTTGGAAAAACTTTTTGTATCTTACTAAGAATAGAACTATCTATATCTTTATTATGCAAAATATGGGTTGCTCTATTTTTTACTCAGACAAAATTACTACATTCTAGGTAAACATAGAAAAAAATACTCTCACCATCAAAATTATTTTATTCACATAAAATTACAATATAATTACGAAATTTTGAATAGAACTATCTATATCTTTATTATGCAAAATATGGGTTGCTCTATTTTTTACTCACACAAAATTACTACATTCTAGGTAAACATAGAAAAAAATACTCTTTCACCATCAAAATTATTTTATTCACATAAAATTACAATATAATTACGAAATTTTCAATAGATCTTATAAGAATCTTATAAGATCTTATAAGATCTTATAAGAATCTTATAATAGATAATGCGCAGTTTCCACCTCATTTGGCGACCGTTTTTACAAGTTTCCCGCATACCACCGCTTGGCAAACCAAAACGAGTAAACTCGTCTCCCGCTCTCTACCATAAGACGGGATAGAACGAGTTTTATCGTTTCCCGCATACAATGTGTTAAACATATTTTTCTTTAAAATCTGAATATTCAGCTTTTATGTCTCTATAGAGAAAAATCTGAGTAATTGTGATAGAAAAGTGTGAAAGGAAAAGTAAATGCGACATATGGGTGAAGAAAATAAAGGTTGGAGCGAGTTGAGGAATTCTGCTATTTGGGTAGTATTTTTACAGATGATGAAAGAGTTAAGAGGAATATCGAACGGCATGTAGCAATTGAAAACAAAGTCAAAGCTAAAACATATATTCTAATCGGACAATATCAAAATCTGATGTGTGGGAATGAAACGTAGGAAATGGTTGAGAGAAGCCGAATAAATGCTTTAGAAATGCGTGCATTGAGTATATATAATACATGGAGTGACAATGTGTGATAGAATATGAAATGAAGTGATAAGGGATGAATGTGAATTTAAGGTTGATGTGTTAAGCAATTGTAAGCAAGATAAAGAAAACTACTTTGAGATTAAGGTTGATGTGTTAAGCAATTGTAAGCAAGATAAAGAAAACTACTTTGAGATTAAGGTTGATGTGTTAAGCAATTGTAAGCAAGATAAAGAAAACTACTTTGAGATTGTTTGCGCATGTGGAATGAATGTAGAAACACTAACAAAACAGATATTTATAGTGTAAATGTGAATAGAAGACGTGTGAGAGGAAGACCAAGAAAAGTATGGTTGGTTCAAGTGAATGATATCTAAAAGAAGAAAACGTAGAAAGTCAGAGAAATCTTAGAAGTTGTATGAGGTGTACGGACCTGGTTTCGTGCTTCCAAGTCAAATGTGTTGATTGTCTTCAGGTAAAATGTGTTGATTGTCTTCAGAAGTGGAAGGTAATCTTTGAAAATAATATTATTTTTACTGATCCGCTCCAACCCAGTTTGACCCTTCTTTTAGTATTGGTGGACAGTTTCAAGCTGGTTTCCATCAACTTCAAACTATTGTTCTTCTATTTATTTATTTATTTGTGAATGACAAATTTTATAAATACATAATTTATGAGAAAACAACAGGTAATTTAAAGTGGACAAACAATTTGTATGGATTAGAGTTTGTTGCCGTATCTGTTGTGTGCCCAGTAAACTAGGCTTTTGCCTGTGTTTTACTAAGGATTTAAAAAAAATTTGTTGTTTTTTTTCCCATGTTGATTAAATAATACCCCGTTGTCAACTTTCAACTTGATAGATAGTAACAGTGAGACTCAATTATCTGTGTGTATCACACAAATCACACACCGCATACTTCATCAATCCACATAGACCAAAAAGTCCATCCCACAATGTTCCACACGTAATCACCAAAAATACACCACAGTCAAGAGTTCACACAAACCTTCACTACAAGTCATCCTTCCTGCAAGCCCAATCACTCAAACTCCTGTCGCAATAACAACAAAGCTCCGATTCATTGCCTGAAATTTTTGCCCCCTTATGCCTTATTGATTTCGGCACCGCTTTTTATGTCATGGGAGTCAAATAGGCAATATTGCCTTTGGGCAGAAGATTTTCTAACTCTAGGAATGGTGAACATTTGATTAGTTGTCATACGTGTCATGTGTCAACGAAGCGGTTGAATATTGCTTACGTTTTGTCAAAGTCAATTCTAAATCCCACTTTTCATTCTCAACCGAGGGCTACGTACACATTGCTGGAGTTCTTCTGGTTTATTCGACAACTGAGGATTACGACATTCTGAGGGTTACGACATTCTCAACTGAGGGTTACGACATTCTCAACTGAGGGTTCGACATTCTCAACTGAGGGTTCGACATTCTCAACTGAGGGTTACGACATTCTCAACTGAGGGCTACGACTCAACTGAGGGTTACGCAACTGAGGGTTACGACTCAACTGAGGGTTACGATCAACTGAGGGTTACGATCAACTGAGGGTTACGATCTGAGGGTTACAACTGAGGGCTACGATCGACTTGAGGGTTACAACTGAGGGCTACGATCGACTGAGGGCTACAACTGAGGGCTACGATCAACTGAGGGTTACGACTCAACTGAGGGTTACGACTCAACTGAGGGTTACGATCAACTAAGGGTTACGACTCAACTGAGGGTTACGACATTCTCAACTGAGGGTTACGTACACATTGCTGGAGTTCTTCTGGTTTATTCGATAAGCTCACAATATTATCCCCAAATCGTTATTGGCCTAGGCATTGCATGTTATTTTGTATTATTTGGCCTTACTTGTCTAATTTCGTGAATATTTGTCCGAGTTCCAGAGTTTAGACGAGATGGTGTATTACAACTTTCATTTTTTACAGTAATACCTGGCGGGATTATTGTCATGCGACAATCTCTTCCAACCAATCAGAAATGTGTTGAATGAGCATGAAGCGAAAACCAGACTAAAACCTTTTTTATAAACTGGATTCTAACTGTAATCGAATCAGCTACCCCAAGTGTTGGAAGACAGATGTGTTATTAACTAGGGTACAAAGGTCTATGAATTCTCTAAAGCGTAATGTGTTCAGTATAATGTCGTCCAAATATTGCTTGAATATCTTCCACTACTGAAAGTAGATGACATAGTTTCATTTATCACACTCAAAGAAAGAGTAGAGTGGGTCGAGTGTAGATATAGCTCCATGAACATGTCCGTTAGATGTGATTCTTAAGTAATAAATTGTTAAGTATAAAGATAGCAAAGTTTTACATACATACATATCACGCCATGTCCCTATAGGGATATGCAGAGATAAACGATCTCCATACTTTTCTATCCAAGCACACAAATTTCGTCTACACACATTTATACATCTCACTTTTTTTTCAAAATTTGTTCCACTTGATCCAGACTTGTATTATACTCGCTTAATCAATCTTTCGTTGATTATTTTTTCCACATGTCCAAACAATGATCGTAACGCTAATTTCTTCATCTTATTTGAAACATCCATTTTATCCATGCATTCATTGAAACATCCATTTTATCCATGCATTCATTGAAACATCCATTTTATCCATGCATTCATTGAAACATCCATTTTATCCATGCATTCATTGAAACATCCATTTTATCCATGCATTCATTGAAACATCCATTTTATCCATGCATTCATTTTTGATGTTTTTTATTCCACCTTCATTCATACGTTTGCACTACATTTTTTCTTACTGCACTCATTTCCCCTTCTTACTTTTATCCTTCTGCCAAGTCCAAGCTTCACTTCCATATATCGAGGTGACCACCAACATACTGTTTGTATTTTTCTTACTTTTGCTTTAAGCATAGCTGACTGTTATATCGTTGGCCTAACTATAAGAGCACATAACTCCACGTGAGTAACTTTACAGGAGAGAGCAAAAACATCACAGTTTGTCCTATGTAAACTTAAACATTGTTTTTTTAATATATCTGATTAATAAAGACATTATTTTTTATCACATATATTTAAAAAAACAATGTTTAAGTTTACATAGGACAAACTGAGACGTTTTTGCTCTCTCCTGTAAAGTTACTCATATAGAGTTACGTGTTCTTATTGTTAGACCAACGATATATTACATTATGTGCTACCCTTCTTTCACTTGGCCCATCACATGTAAACATACTGCCCAGATAATAGCACTCTTCTATCTTCTCCATTTCCTCAGATTTAACCCGTACATTGCAAACACTTTGTGCCACACCTCAAAATAGTGTGAATAATATACAATAAACATTTCATATTGACAGATTCTAGATAAAGGGACGTTTCCCACACGTTGAGAGTTTCCTTGAAATGATTATTTTAACCACAAGTTAAATAATCGAGACAAAACGTAAATACAATATAATTTGTTTGGTTTATTACCCAGTTTTTTGTTCCTCATTTCCCTTAATTGGTTTATTACCCAGTTTTTTTTTCCTCATTTCCCTTAATTGGTTTAGTACCCAGTTTTTTGTTTCTCATTTCCCTTAATTGGTTTAGTACCCAGGTTTTTGTTTCTCATTTCCCTTAATTGAAAAATGTAGGATTAATATCCTACGTTTTTCACCCAGTTTCGACATTATCTCAAAATTTTTACTAAAGATGTCCAATTATTCTTCAATTAATCAACACAACACTTGAATTTGGCATTTTTGTGAACCCATACCTCTGCTGATGATACATTCCATGTATTTTTGTGAACCCATACCTCTGCTGATGATACATTCCATATATTTTTGTGAACCCATACCTCTGCTGATGATACATTCCATGTATTTTTGTGAATCCATACCTCTGCTGATGATACATTCCATATATTTTTGTGAACCCATACCTCTGCTGATGATACATTCCATGTATTTTTGTGAACCCATACCTCTGCTGATGATACATTCCATGTATTTTTGTGAACCCATACCTCTGCTGATGATACATTCCATGTATTTTTGTGAACCCATACCTCTGCTGATGATACATTCCATGTATTTTTGTGAACCCATACCTCTGCTGATGATACATTCCATGTATTTTTGTGAACCCATACCTCTGCTGATGATACATTCCATGTATTTTTGTGAACCCATACCTCTGCTGATGATACATTCCATGTATTTTTTTGCACCAATGTGAACACCAATGAAATCATTTGGGCTCAGCATATAATAAACGTGAATATTGGAACAAAAAGTAAAGTATACAAATGCTATAAATCCATATAAGTTGAAAGATATTGAAGGATGAGTTGCGATTGGAACGACACTGTACACCGGCACACCCGGCAGAGGTCTTGTAGTCTCTGTAATTCGGGAGAGGCGATGGTCCTGGCTGGGACATGTTCTGAGAATGCCCGATGATAGTTGGCCGAGGAGAGCGCAGTTTTTGTGTCCATTGAAGTCCCGACGGCGTGGAAGACCCTCTCTCACGGTGTACCATTCCGATGACAAAGAAGTCAGAGCGTTAGGAATGTCGTGGAGGGAGATTACCAACACCGCCCAAAACCGCTCTGAATGGAGAAGACTGGCGGCCTCCCTATGCTCCCTTGTGGAGCTTTAAATAGAAGGGTGAAAATTGAATGCGATTGGAAACAAGAGTTAATGATCCACTGAAAGGCATACTACGAACCGAGCACTGTCAAGATCTGACAAACTGATGGTTTACAAAAGTGTACTAGTGCTAAAATTGGTGTTTGGTAGGGAAACATGGAAAATGAATGAAGAAGTGGAAATACGTGTACAAAGAAGGATATGTGGTATGTGGATGTGACAGAGCAAGAAAAGTGGTTTGTAAGCATTGAAGTGAAATTGAGACCGATGTTTTAAGGAGAATAAAGCAAATTGAGGTGGTTTAAAATTTCTACCGGATAGGTGACTATTTGAGAGACGTTTAATTATAACGTAGGTAAAGTGTGTGGCGGTAAATAATACACATCGGGCTTAAGAAAGAGACTAGAACGACTGACAAATCGCGACGGAACACATGTATGAATGACAGAGACGACGCTCTACAAAGCCGAAGCTAGACGATTATGGCCGACACTATTACTTACCGCCGGATACTGTATGCTTGGGATGATCTCAGGTCACTAAATGGTGCCAGAAAAATTAATAAACACAATTTAAACAAATCTGTAATTCGTACGTTAATTAGAGTTATAGTACAGGGAGGCATAGAAAAATATAGTTGGACCAAGTGAATGGAATTTTGGAATAAGGTAAGATTAGTAGTAAGAGAATAAGAAGGTGTTATATGTGGAGATCAGTGGGGTGGCGTAACTTTTGGGTTGAGGGATGCTGCACTTGTTAAAAATTATGATATTGAAAAAATATACTAGTTAAACCCGAACTTGGTGAAAATTATTACTGTTTTGTATACTAAGGAAATAAAAATGACAATATTTTTTTTGCATAAACGACATTCAACCATTAGGGGATGCTGTGCATCCACAGCATCAACGGACGCCACGCTACTAATAGAGATAGATGCAGGGGTGTAGAGGAGACAAAGATAATATGTTACGATAGAAGAATTCAATCCTCTCTGCTAACTCCAATAGGAAAATGGTGCGATGAATGTAAAAATTATTTACCATATCTTATACTTAAAGGATTAAAGAAATTTTTAATCAGTAGGTTTGTTCAAGTTGCGTACAATTAAAAAAAAAACATAATAAGAAAGCTTTATGTATCTACATGTGGTGCAAGTGTATTGTTTCTGTTGTTTCAGAGTTACCCAGGAATGCAAGCTGGGTACATGCCTCCTGGATACACATACCAGCAGTACGCTGCTGCGTATAATAACCCTCAGACTGCAGCGGCAGGTAAATTGACCACATTTTTCAGCAATACTTTATAATTTTTTAACACAATTTTCTGAGCATATGATCTCAGAAAGTTATGGGTGAGTTTGAACCGTGTAAAAATGGACTGTCGCAAATACACAAGTGGTTATTCTTTTATATCCGCATTGTGAAAATTAGTCTGTCGTTAACGTTTTCAAGGGATACCGCATGGAGGTTATTTACATGCTCTGGTACCTGTACACGGGGAGGTGAAGACGGACCCACACAACCTCATATACAGGCACCAGAAGCAGGGCCAAAGGCTAAAATCTAGGAGCTTCATGGCCACCACCGTAGATCTGACTGTCTCACCAGAAATAGAACATGTGTTAGCCTGGGGAGTGGAACTGATTACAATAATGTCCGATGAATGTCTCCCTTAGAGAGGAAACTTGAACACACGTGGAAGAGCCTAAACAGACTCCACGCAAAGGTGGGTCGGATCCGGGATGATCTAGTCAAATGGGGAATCTCAGATGACCCTGCATGCACTTGTGACGAGCTGCAAAACACCGACCACCTTTTCACGTGCTACCCAAATAAATGTTGACCCGACGACATCCTACAGGGGAACGACAGCGGTGTTGTTTTCGTCAAGGATTGGGGAGACTTTAGTCCTTTAGTGAAGTTCAACAATTACCTTCTTCTTTTAATGGAGATTAAAAGAATTGAATTGTAATTTTGTTACTCCACATCAGAGCATGCAACATTTTGTTACTCCACATCAGAGCATGCAACATTGTCAATGTTTTTATTTTATGGTTTATTAGAAAACATTCTCTTTAGTACATTATACAGATTATATATAACTTTATATAGACTAGTGAAGGTTTCATAAAATATTGCATATAGCAAAAATCAAGAAGCATATTGCAAAAAAAGAAACAAAAAAACCTTATAAATTCAAATACAAAATAAAAAATCCTGAAAAATTATAGGACAGAGAGAACAAAACATTTATAAGTAACTAGGGTATGTCACTCACCATCAGGTTAATCAATGTATTACAAAGTACTCATGTCATCTTTTTTTAAATGCAATAATTGTAATCCCAAATATATGTCCAATTCAACATTACTTATTGAACACAGCAACTTCTGTTAATAAAATAATTACATTGAACAGCTCTTTCTAATTGAATGAATGGGTTGATGGAAACATATTCTATCAAGTAAAACTGAGTAATCGACAAGTTTTTGACAGTAAATTTGATGCAAATTTATTGTTCAATGCTCTCAGTTATCATGAAGAATTTTTTTTTAAATTATGCAGCTGTGTATCACATTTGAGTGAATAACTCGCGACAGAGCGATGCGACTTAGCACATATGCACACTAACATCTCTTTGAATTTACCCAAATTTTATTAGAATGGTAGTATCAGCTAGGGAGATATTTGTCGAAATAAATACTGGACAAGCCTCATACATACATTTAAAATTTTAAGTTTGCTTGTCATGTGTTATGAAGAAAAATATTGTGACTAAAAAATAAAAAGCAAAGGAAACAAAACAGCACTACTGAGTTTGTGTGTAGGAACCTGACCAGACAGTTTTTAAACTGATTCCATGTTACAGCACTCGTTACACTAATGGGCAGTTCTAAGATTGCATAACTCTGTCAACAAAACAATGTTTCCTCGAATTTTTGTGGAATTTAAGTATCACAAGACAATGAGACTAACAATTTAAACTGTTGTATGATCACTAAATGACCTTTGAGAATTAAATATAAAGTTCAACATATTTTTAGCTTTAGTTCATCTGTGAGAATCGCTAAGGTTATATGCGTATAGCTGTAAGTTGCCTTTAACTTACTAACCGTGTATTCCAGGTTACCGCATGGCCCTCCAGCCCGGGTGGGGAGCGGCGCCGGCAGCCACGGCCCAAGCACAGCCCCCTGTGATGTACGCCGCCATGCAGCAGTTCCCCTCGCAGTAGGTGCCCGGCCCCTGTGCCTGCCCTACCCCACGCCCCGCTCGCAGACATACCACCCTCTTGGGGCAACACGACACCCATCTACAACCTACCGGCCGTATTACTCATTTGACAGTTGTTTCCGAGCGATGCGTCATTCACTCGAATCTTTGATGTTGTTGAAGGTCACAAAGTACATATTTATTTTGTTCAGTTAGTTTTGTGACCACCGTTGTTATCTATGACAAGTGCGCTGCTTACTTTGTATTCTGGCTTCTTAGTTTTCAGACCATTTGTTATCCAATTATAAGTTTGTAGTCGGGCTGCACTTTGCTGTTTAACATTAATTTGTAGAATACTTTTTGGATCAACACTTATTTATATAACAGTAAATATACTGCTATAAAAGATTATTATCTAACAAATTGATGGTCAATTAAACATGTCACATTCCAACAATAATTTTCATGTTCTCGACATTGTCTGTCAAGAATTTGAATTTTCTTGAAATTCTAAGTTAAGGAAATTTTTAGTGTCTGCTCTGCAGGTGTGTATATATATAATATATACACATATACTTTTCGTTTAATCAACAAAATCAAAACGCGTGTTGTAAATTAAAAAAAATATTTATGACATACAAAGAAATTCTTTCCTCGTGTCTTTAATATATAATCTCATTTTAGTTCAACTCAATTGCAAGTGTCGACACTTTTAGCATAACCGCTCATTCTACCCTTACTTGAGGTTGCCTGAGTGTCTTTGTTTCTTGTTATCAATGTGAATTAAATAAATTGACTCGGACGCAATCCAATTCGTTATCTTAAACCCCTAATCCAGAAAAGCAGAGGTTTTATTGGTCTTTCGTTTTAAATTTTATCAGTAAGCTTTCTTTAGCCCATTATTTTAATGCGGAATTTTTGAGGTTAATGTTTTTTTCTTCATATAAACTATGAAATATTTTTATTTAGCGTCGCTCACCCTTTTATATGTTTATTGTAACTGTCAAATGAGTTGCAATATTATTATATTACTACGAATGAATATAAGCAACGCCTCGGAAGAAGGTACAGATTATATAAAGGTCCATGTGTTGCCTCAACGACATAATTATGTTGAATCAATGGTACAAAATTTTAGCACATTTTTGCTTTAGAAATTTTGCATTAAGTATTTGGAAAAAGAAAATGTGTACATATATTGAAAAGTTATATTATTTTTGTGTTAACGAGTTGTGCCTGCGAGACTCAGTGTAAAAAATATTTAAAATCAAAATAGAATCGTGGCGGACAGATTGTGTAATCCTGTGTTTGGGTTTTGTTTTTATGAACAAAATATTTGTATAACGGCCGATTGTTTCTGCGGCGGGGTAAAACATATTCAACACAACGTTTGTGCTGGAGAAATCTCGGCACAACTTAAACAACATAGCTGCTAGATCTTTAGTTATAGATAGGAGATGAAAAAAAAATAATTTTAAATTAAAATCAAGTGGATTCTGTGAAGAGAAGCTAAGTACGATGGATGCTTAGGCTTATCTAGTTTTCTATTGGCCCATTCCATAATCAATACCCATTGGACAGACTCGAGGCACGATGTGAAGGCTTCCAGGTCCACTGCAACTCGGCGCTGTGCAATCAACGCGCAGAGCCAGAGATCATACTGGATCATTATCTGACCGGACAGACACATGACGAAATGTTAAATGCATCATCACACTGAATAAAATGATTAAAAAAATATTTATGATGATAATATTAGTATTTATACGTGAAGTTTATAATGGCCAATGTAAAGTTTTTACTCAGGTAAAAACCAATTGATATGAATTTATATCTTTGTAAAGTGCTGGTTTGTCAAATAAACAGTGGGTTCGGGAATACTATGTTTTATTTTGTTAACCTTTCCTTAGTCATTATTGTCTCACGTACAGGAGTATATATGATGACAGTTTCTTTTGAAATTGCATACTTTGCCGTCGAGTAAGTCCTTTGGTAACCGACTGTCATCTATTCTATGTATTGTAGATGTCCGAGCCGGCGCAGTGTCATTTTTAAGGAGTGTCACAGCTGATGACATACCTCCGTGATTAAGGAGTTCCTCATTGGTTTACTTGACTTGGCAAGTATTTGACACAAACAACGCATGCGGAAGGCAGTTATCCTCTTCTGGTATCTATATGTTGGCCAGGCTTCAGCACTATAGAGAAGAGTGCTAAGGATGCAAGCTTGGTACACCTGAACTTTGGTTTTTTAGATGTAGATATTTATTGTGCCATACTCAATCCTTCAGTCTGTTAAATGACATAGATTGACAATGCGTCAATTAATTTCTTTGTTTAATAAGTCAGTCTTGATACAGTCGATCCGAGGTAACAGAATTGAGAATATATTTTGAAAGCTCTGACACTGATGGTGATATTTAGCTATATTTTGTCCCAGGGCAATTGTTTTATCAAGGCATATCTTTATGGAAAAAGTTTACACGCCCAGGAAAACTGACCTATTTCATGTTGAAGATCTTTGCAGTGAGTGATAAGTGTTGCATCATCAAACTTTAAAATATTTTCCTTTCATTTTGGTTTGAAGCCTGGCTGTTGAGTTTTCCGTTGAACCTTGTGTGTAGGTTCCAGGACTATTTTTCTGAAAAGCTGTACTTTACCAAAACAAGATAATTCAAAGCAATGTGGGTACCAGAACACAGCCTTACCTCTCCACAGTTGAAAATTAAACTATCTGACTGCTTGTTATCAAATTGACCAGTTGAATTTGTGTTTTTATAGAATGAATATAAGATTTTGAGTAATTTTAGTGTATATCAGACTCACTTCATAACCTAGAAGAGACCATCCCTACTATAGTTCGGAAATTCTAGGATGAGTCATGTGACAGCTCACAAATTTGCCTCAATACAACCTTATGTAATGTATTTACATAAATAACTTGCTGTTTATTAGAATTGAGGCTTATATTCAAGTTGATAAAATAATTAAAATTACTGAACATCGTTACAAGGTTGTATTGGGGCAAATTTGTGAGCTGTCACATGACTCATCCTACATTTTTTGAACTATAACAGTATAAACTTTTTTCTGAAACAGCAGTCAACAGTATCTATTTTTCAAAGATGTGTGTATAAGAGGCATGACTTATTGATTTCGATTTGTGGGAAGATTATGCCATGGACAGAAATCTGCACCAAGTGGTTCGTTGCGACATAGACGATGAAAATTATCCCAGGAGTCGGTGTGATGTTGCTGGTATAGTCGTAACTGCATCGAAAATTGAACTCCATAGTTATAAGAAAATATTTATAGTTAAGGCATTAACATTGTGGAGTTTTAAAGACATTGTAATTTGTTTTATCAAACACTGTTTATTCCACTTTTTGTAACAGTATAACCATACCGGTTTCAAAGCTTTCACCTCATCAGAGGAGCACAAACAAGACTGAATTATGTTCGAACTGGTACCGAGATACACGCTTCTAACGGTAAACATTAGGGTTGGGGACTGGAGGTTGAGGGAGGCATAGGACAACCTCGGTGAGCAGCGGAGAGATTCTTGGGATATATGTGTTTGCCAGATGTTTACCTCGATGCACTGACTTAGAAATTTCTAAGGCCTCTAACCTGTCCAATTTATTTCCGTTACTACTGATATGTAAGAATTTGGCATCATCAATACAAAATGTATGGTTTTCACGGTGACAATGATAAGCCATTTCAAAATAAATTTGAGGATTTGTGTTCACGAAATCTCTTTTCAAAAGATCTTCCGTTCTTTCCTATATAGAAATTATCACAGTCAGCACATAAAAGTTTATATACACCACTGTTGCTAAGTATTCCATTTTTACCTTTCCCGTAAAATAAAAGTTTCCGGATATTAAAATTTGTGTAAAAAGCTGGCTTTATTTGTCTTGGAATATTTTTGGTTATTTCGTATATGGTTTTTATAAATAGGAGTTTGCTCCATTTAAAGGCATGCTTATAGAAAAGATGCTGCCAGCCCCAAGCTTCCCTTGAATAATACTATGCATATCCAGAAAGTAAGTGTACTGAGGCTCTCACGACCGGATGGATTTTATTTTCGACATGTTGGCTACACTTCCGTGTAGCCTGACCCTTCCACTCCGCAACGAGACCGGTTCGAGGTCAGTACGTTGAGAAGTGTCGACGTGACAACACGTTTCGTGAAAAAAGTCAATCCAATCTCCCGCCAAGTGCGAAATACGCGGCGTCATCCGTTATCTCGTTTGGAAGGGAAAACCTCCGGTTGAGGTTTATAATGAGGTGAAAACTGCATATGGTGATAAAGCTATGAATCGTACGAGTGTGTACAAGTGGTGTCGCGAGTTTAAAAACGGTCACGTCACATCTCTTCACCCTCCGCCAAAAAGTTCAAAAAAAGGTGGAAAAAGGTTTTCAACCGACGAGGAGGTGGGGAAGTGGACGGAGGGGTTGGTGGGAAACTACTTCAAGGAAGGCATCAAAAAGTTGATACCCCGCTTCACCACCTGCATTGAGAGGAATGGCGACTATGTCGAAAAATAGCTTACATATGTACTACGGTAACCACGTAATTTTTTTGTTTAAATAAAAAAAATTGTAACCTACAAAAATTCAGTACACTTACTTTCTGGATATGCCTCGTATTACTAGTTCCTGCATATTGATCACCGTTCAAGATGGTCAGGGGTCAACAATGTAAGAGTTGAACTATTTATGATTAAGTGTATCCTGAGATAACTAAAACTTATAACTGCACTAAGTATTGGGAGTGCAAATTAGTTCGGTCCGTTTCCAAAAGATGGCTCTGGCTGTTAGGAATGGTTCATAGTGACAGCCGATTTTGGCAGTTTCAGAGAGGTTAGACATTGCCAATAATATTCAGTTTATATCGCTTTGAGTTTCATGCAAAAACCTTGTGTTGTTTACTATGAGGTGCTGAAACCTGGCGATTCCATTACGGGTGATCGGTATTGGCTACAATTAATTCGTTTGAGCCGTGCATTGCGAGAAAAACGGCCGGAATACGAGCAAAGACATGCTAAAGTTATTCTTCATGACAACGCTCGGCCTCATGTCGCAAAAGTTGTAAAAAACTATTTGGAAACGCTCAAATGGGATGTTTTACCGCACCCGCCGTATTCCCCGGACATTGCTCCTTCCTATTACTGGTTGTTCCGAAGGATGCAGCACGATTTGGCAGGTCACCGGGGTTCACTTCTTTCGTAGAAACCGAAAATTGGCTCTAAACTTGGATCGCCTCAAAAGACGAGTCATTTTTTCGAGATGGAATTCGAAAATTGGCTGAGAGATGGGAAAAAGTAGTAGCCAGTGATGGACCATACTTTCATTGATCTGTTCATTCATTTTGTTTAGAAATAAATGCATTTTTGAACACAAAAAAACAGACCCAACTAATTTGTACACCCAATATTTTAATTTGGTAAATAATATATTAGGTTGTTCTCAAAAAATTATGGCCAATTTTAACCTTCAAATTCAATCAAACAATTTTATAGTAAATTATCTTTATAAATCAAAGTAGAAGCCATTTGATTGTACACATTGTTGTCAATTAATTATAAGCTTATTTATTCCTATAGAATACAATTTGGTGGGATTAAAATCCAAGAAAGCATTTTCTCTGTTGAATTTTTTCTGCAGTAAATAGTTATTGAGACATCTGAAATAGATAGATAGGGTGAGTAAGGTGGGTGAGATAATATTCAATAGTCCAACTTGTTAATTTTTTAAATGGAGATCAATAAGATTGAGAAATGGATCACTATAGTTATGCAACAGCAACAAGGAACACACTTTGAAGTGAATTTTTTTAAAGTTTATGTGGAACCCACTTTTCAAGCTTTTTTAACCTTTCCAATTTGCTTTAAATGTACAGAAATAGTAGCAGCACCGATACCGATTCTCGGGGCATTTTCCGTACCGTTGCATGTTTTCTTCCAATAATGCTTTCAATTAGTTGTTTTTAACACTAATAGGATTTCCTTGACCGTCTTTATTTTTAAAACTTACGTCTCCATCCTTAAACTTTTCGAATGTTGTACTGTTCGTTTAGAAATGGTTCCTTCACTCCATGTTTGGTTAACCTTTCCTTCCCTGTGTTGGGTATCTTCTACACGTTGCTTCTAATAACCATCAATATCTCTATAAATATAATAAATACAAGGTTAAGATTTTAGGTATTCCTCCATAATATATTTACGCATTGATTTAAAAAATAATATTCATAATAATCAGAATTTATCGACTAAATCGTGGGTATTTTGTGAAGATATCGGAAACAAATTCGCATTTAAACGCTGCGAGTGCCTCGACCTTGTGTCTTGACGATAGGTGAATAGTATGCGGGAAGCGCGACACTATATTCGCATCTCACTCTTGCATACTAGACTGAATTGCGAGGAGCTGAATTGTCTCAAAGGCGTAAGCGCCGGGGTATGCGACTGACGTTCCGCGCCACTAGTAGCCTCTAGGCTTGCAAATAGGTTAGACGTACGCCCGTTCCGTGAGCGTTTTTTAATGTTTTCAGATGGTTTTTTAATGTTTTCAGCAAATAAATCTCAATTATTATAATTTTTAACTTCAATTATAATTAATTAAGGGGATTATCTATGAATGTTCTTATTTTTCCGATTAAAAATCGCTAATTTTTTATTGCGTACTCACTACCCAACACCGGAGCACGCGTATTATTTTGATCACCGTAAGGGAAGGGTTAATATCGCATGCTGTTTGAGATGCATAAAGCTTAAGTGTAAATTCATACAGAAAAATATTATTTTTTCAATCCCATTTCTGAAGGATTAAAGTAATGCAAATTAAATGCCCGACTCAATAAATATTAGGGTGTTAACATAAGTTGTCCGTTTTTTTTCAAATGAGCACCAAAAGAAAAACAAAATGGTAAATGTCATAAATAGTTCGAAAGAAAATTTTCTGCTCTACAAGATATTGTGTTTGCTTTTACGTTACATATATTATTTTATTTGATTACAAGCCTTCAAAATGGAATGTCAAGTAGACGAAAGTGAGCATTTTCGACATCTTCTGTTCGCATTAAATTGAGGGAATAAAGCTGCTCGCGATATTTGCGAAGTGTACGGTGAAGATGCTATGAATGAAAGGACAGCTCGTCGATGGTTTTTGCGTTTCAAAGACGGTAATTTCGACCTGAAAGACATGGATCATTCCGGACGACCAGTGGACTTCGATGAGGACCACTTAAACCATATTATTCATGAAAATCCCCTTCAAACCACCGTAGAATTGGCTGAGCAGATGAATTGTAGTCACATGACTGTATGCTGATCTCAGATTTGACGTATCTACACTGGTATTGCCATATCTCAAAACTTAAGTAGCAACCCTCGTATGAGAAAAAACCAAACTTTTTGGTCACCACCTGGAATTGAATCCAAAACCCACAAATGGAGCTAGGCATTCTACCACGTTGTTAATTACTTACCTAGCTTGTAGGCTATGTCATTCACTTACCTATGCATAGAAAACTTATAAGATAAAATATTATGATAAAAATAAAAGGAATTAATAAAACAAATAGCAGTTATAGTTGCATATAAAATTTATTAATGCACATACAAACGTTTGTTTACACATAAGTGTACAGTATTCAAACGGTGCGTTAGACATTTTTGTAAGTCAATGGAAAAGTTAAATAGCTCAAATGTGTAAAATTTGAATTAGTCTTTCCATTATTTAACCTTATATAGTAAAAAAAGCCAAATATGTAGCGACGATGAGGGCAAGACGTATTTGGCATCACAATGGATTCATAAGCTCACAATTAGCGACCCAAAATTGGAATCGAACATAAAAATAAAATGCATAATTTACATGAAATAAACAAACGATCTGTGCCACTAAAGAAGCTAAATAAACCATTGTCCTAATAGAGATTTATATATAATATAATATTGTTAGTCACTTTAAAAACATCTACTATTCGTTGATATACTTCTTCACTTATAGTAACTACGGACTTTTTACACGAGGTTTTCATCATCAAAAAGATATTGAAACGTGGGATGGGAAACGAAAAACTTAAGATAGATAAAATGAACAGACTATCGTCCAAACAGCAGCCGCAGTACTTCAGAAACTGCTGAGCTGTAAGGACCTGTCCCTGAATGCCAAACTCAGAATATACGAGGGTCGTCCAGAAAGTAAAGAACGATTGCGTACCACGCCCTGCACTGATCCCCCATCACCGCGATCGTATGCGCACCAGTTAGCTCCTTCCCCCCGTTTCAGTGTGAGCCGGGTTTTGTTGCTGAAACGGTCGTACGTCTTTGTTCTGTAACCTTTCAAAATGGCTGCACACATCGAAAATCCCGCCAATTGGGACCGAAACGGTTTGATCTACGTGGAGTTTATGCCAAGAGGACACAATAAACTCGAAGGCCTATTGTGAAACTCTTTAACGACTTAGATGCGCCATCCAAAAGAAGAGATGTGGAATGTTGTCGAGAAAGGTGGTTTTGATTCATGACAGTGTGCGGCCTCATGGATCAGCACGAACACAGCGAGAACTTCAACGTTTTAAGTGGGAAATTTTTGGACATCCTCCTTACAGCCCTGACTTGGCACCGAGTGATTTTCACTTATTCACGAAACTAAAGGAATTTTTGGGTGGAAAACAGTTCCCAAACGATGAAGACCTCAAACAAGAAGTGACATCTAGGCTCAAATCTTTGGCGGTAGATGAGTATAACATCGGAATTGAAAAATTAGTTCCACGTTACAATAAGTACCTTGACAGTTATGGCGAGGCAACTACATTGAAAAATAGAGTAAGGTACTGTGACTTTGTAAATAAAGTTTTGTGTTGATATCTTTCGTTTTTATTTAGTTATGTCAAAACTTTCTTTACTTTCTGGACGACCCTCGTATAATTCGATCAACATACTCGTAATAACATGTAAGTCTGAATTATCGGTTGACACTTAAAGAGCAACAAAAGTTTCTGAGTTTCGAAAACCGACAACTGCCAAATATACTTGGTCCAAAACAGGCTGCAGTAGAGTGGAAACTGAGATCTAATGAAGAAACTTGAAAATTGACAAGACAACTAGCGACATGGGGTCGCAAAGTTTGGCACGTATATGTCAGAAGCAGATCTCAGTGGAAACGGTTAATATAGATGATTTAATTGTAAGTCTAATAATACAGAAGAATACTTGGCAGACCGATACATGGTAGCAGAATCTTAGGAAGCTGGGTGTGGGATGAGATGACGACGACTGACCAATCCGCTTGGATAAAAATCAACTGGGAGGCCAAAGTTCTGTTAGATATTCCACATATAACTTCAATAGTGTACAGAGAATGGATTCCACAACAATTCCATACATAGCTCTGCATGGGGTGCCGGATGGACAGCGCCCACCAGGGAGACCCCCGAAACGATGGAGAGATAGCTGGAGCTCAGCATCACAGGAGGACAATCCTGCAGTAACACTCTCAAGTCTATAGAAAGTTTAAGAAGAACTTCAAAAGTATTCAAAATAAAATTTCTTCCTTTTTCTATTTTTTTTTAAATATGTCGAGTTCATAAAGGTAAAATGTAGAAGAGGCGATGGGCACGTTGGACGCAGAGCACCCGATCACATTGTGAACCAGGCAATCTCCATGGATCTTCCTCGAATAACCAGAGGAAGACCAAATAATTCGTGGGTGGTGCAAAAAGATAACCTGATGCAGAGGCACGGCCTGGGGGACGTAGTCCGGGACAGAAGAGCATACAACCTGAGGACGAGGAGAGCTGACCTCAACAGTCTTCGCAGACAGTGAGTTGGGATGGAGCGAGGGAGAAGAAATAAAGGTAAAAATTTTAATTGGAAACATGGGAGAATTGTATTGTTTGTGAATATTTACTGAAATCTTCGATGATGAAAGCCTACCGACCAGACCAATGTCTTGTATACAATATTAATCTGTTGACTCTATTCAACTATTAACAAAATTAAAATAATTCTATCTAAATATCTTATTCAACATTATAATTATCTATGTTATTTATAAAATAATCTACATTTGAGATTGACTATATCTAGAACTAGAAAATTATTATATGGAACTAGACTTAATGCGAGAAAACAGCCTGGCACTATTTTAAAACCAACTAAAAAATATTATTCTCCTAATATTCTTTGAACTTTGTAACATAAATTAAAAAGAAACAAATACATGATAAAAATGTTTCAAGATTTACAAACGATATTTATAAAAATAAGTTACTCATTGCAGTTGTATAAAAATGTATTCATTTTATTATTTATAATAGAAATTTATTTTTAAAAGTGTTTATTTTTACACAAATTTAAAAAAAATTATTTCGATAAAATGTAAAAATATTTCCTTTTAATGTATTCTATGCTCACTGGTAACACTGATTGATAAAGTCTCAATTACTTTAACCTTTCCTTCCCTGTGTTGGGTATCTTCTACACGTTGCTTCTAATAACCATCAATATCTCTATAAATATTATAAATACAAGGTTAAGATTTTAGGTATTCCTCCATAATATATTTACGCATTGATTTAAAAAATAA